>OX392458.1:17677500-18060000 GCA_947623535.1 Coelioxys conoideus | reverse complement strand
ATTATTATTGTTATTACCATTATCATTATTGTTATTATCATTATTATTTCTGTTATTATCGTTATTATTATTGTTATTATCATTATTATTTCTTTTATTATTATTATTATTATTATTATTACCATTATTATTATTGTTATTATCATTATTATTGTCGTTAATGTCATTATTATTATTCCTGTTATTATCTTTATTATTGTCGATAATGCCATTATTATTATTGTTATTATCGTTATTTTTATTGTTAATATCATTATTATTTCTGTTATTATCGTTATTATTATTGTTATTACCATTATTATAATTGTTATTATCATTATTATTTCTGTTATTACCATTATTATTATTGTTATTATCATTATTACTACTGTTATTATCATTATTATTATTGTTATTATCATTATTATTATTGTTATTACCATTATTATTTTTGTTATTATCATTATTATTATTGTTATTATCATTATTATTACTGGTATTATCATTATAATTGTTGTTATTGTAATTATTATTATTGTTATTACCATTATTATTATTGCTATTATCATTATTACTTCTGTTATTATCATTATTAGTATTGCTATTATCATTATCATTACTGGTATTACCATTATTATTATTGTTATTATCATTATTATTGTCGATAATGCCATTATTATTATTGTTATTACCATTATTATTATTGTTATCATCATTATTATTATTGTTATTATCATTATTATTACTGGTATTATCATTATAATTGTTGTTATTGTAATTATTATTATTGTTATTACCATTATTATTATTGCTATTATCATTATTATTTCTGTTATTATCATTATTATTTCTGTTATTATCATTATTATTTCTGTTATTACCATTATTATTTCTGTTATTATCATTATCATTATTGTTAACATTATTATTATTACTGTTTTTATCATTATTAGTATTGCTATTATCATTACCATTACTGGTATTGTCATTATTATTGTTTTTACTGTAATTATTATTATTGTTATTACCATTATTATTATTGTTATTATCATTATTATTATTGTTGTTGTTATCATTATTGTTAGTGTTATTATCATTATTATTATTGTTGTTGTTATCATTATTATCAGCGTTACTATCATTATTATTATAGTGAATATCATCATTATTGTTGTTATTACAATTATTATTATTGTTATTGTCATTATTATTTCTGTTATTATCGTTATTATTATTGTTATTACCATTACTATTTCTGTTATTGTCATTATTGTTGTTGTTATTATTATTATTATTACTGTTATTATCATCACTATTGTTGTTATTATCATTATTATTGTCGTTAATCGCATTATTATTATTACTGTTGTTATCTTTATTAGTATTGCTATTATCATTATCATTACTGTTATTATCATTACTATTGTCAATAATACCATTATTATTATTGTTATTATCATTATTATTATTGTTATTACCATTATTATTATTGTTATTACAATTACTATTTCTGTTATTATCAATATTGTTATTGTTATTATTATTATTGTTATTATCATCACTATTGTTGTTATTACCATTATTATTATTCTTATTATCATTATTATTTCTGTTATTATCGTTATTATTATTGTTATTACCATTACTATTATTGTTATTATCATTATTATTATTGTTATTACCATTATAATTATTGTTATTATCATTATGTTTATTGTTATTATTATTATTATTACTGTTATTATCATTATCATTACTGTTATTATCATTATTATTTCTGTTATTATCTTTATTCTTTCTGTTATTATCATTATTATTATTGTTATTACCATTATTATTATTGTTATTATCATTACTATTTCTGTTATTATAGTTATTATTATTGTTATTACCATTATTATTATTTTTATTATCATTACTATTTCTGTTCTTCTCATTATTGTTATTGTTATTATTATTATTATTACTGTTATTATCATCACTATTGTTGTTATTATCATTATTATTGTCGTTAATCGCATTATTATTATTACTGTTGTTATCTCTATTAGTATTGCTATTATCATTATCAGTACTGTTATTATCATTATTATTGTCGATACTACCATTATTATTATTGTTATTACCATTATTATTATTGTTATTATCATTATCATTTCTGTTATTATCAATATTATTAATGTTATTATCACTATTATTTCTGTTATTATCATTATTATTGTTCTTATTGTCATTATCATTATAATTATTGTTATTACCATTATTATTATTGTTATTATCATTAGTATTTCTTTTATTATCATTATTATTATTGTTATTACCATTACTATTATTGTTATTATCATTATTATTTCTGTTATTATCATTATTATTATTGTTATTATCATCATTATTTCTGTTATTATCATTATTATTATTGTTATTAGCATTCTTGTTAGTGTTATTATCATTATTATTATAGTTAATATCATCATGATTGTTGTTATTATCATTATTACTACTCGTATTATCATTATTATCATAATCAGCATCATAGTCATCGTCATAATAGTCATCATAATCGTCATCATAGTCATCATCATAATCATCATCATAATCATCATCATAGTCATCATCATAAACATCATCATAATCATCACCATAATAGTCATCATAAACGTCATCATTATAGTCATCATAATCATCATCATAATTATCAACATAATCATCATCATAATCATCATAATAACCGTCATCATAATCAGCTTCATAATAGTCATCATAATCATCATCATAATCATCATCATAATCGTCGTCATAATTATTATCATTAACATCATCATAATCATCATCATAATTACCAACATAATCACCATCATAATCATCATCATAATCATCATCATAATCGTCATTATAATCATCATCATAACCGTCATTATTATAATCAGCATCATAGTCATCATAAGCATCATCATAATCATCATCATAATCGTCATCATAGTCATCATCATAATCGTCATCATAATAGGCATCATAATCATCATAATAATCATCATCATAATCGTCATCATAGTCATCATCATAATCATCATCATAATCATCATCATTACCGTCATCATAATCGTCATCATTATAGTCATCATAATCGTCATCATAATCATCATCATAACCGTCATCATAATCATCATCATAATCATCATCATAATCACGAGCATAAACATCATCATAACCGTCATCATAATCATCATCATAATCATCATCATAATCATCATCATAATCATCGTCATAATCATCATCATAATCATCATCATAATCATCATCATAATCGTCAACATAACCGTAATCATAATCAGCATCATAGTCATCATCATAATCATCATCATAATCATCATCATAATCGTCATCATAATCGTCATCATAATCATCATCATAATCCTCATCATAATCATCATCATAATCATCGTCATAATCATCATCATAATCATCATCATAACCGTCATCATAATCAGCATCATAGTCATCATCATAATAGTCATCATAATCATCATCATAATCATCATCATAATCGTCATCATGGTCATCATAATCATCATCATAATCATCATAATAATCATCATCATAATTGTCATCACAATCATCATCATATTCATCACCGTAATTGTCATCATAATCGTCATCATTATAGTCATCATAATCATCATCATAATCATCATCATAGTATTCATCATAATCATCATCATAGTCATCATCATAAACATCATCATAATCATCACCATAATAGTCATCATAAACGTCATCATTATAGTCATCATAATCATCATCATAATCATCATGATAATCATCGTCATCATGATCATAATAATCATCATCATAATTATCAACATAATAGTCATCATAATTATCATCACAATAATCATCATAATCATCATCATAATCATCATCATAACCGGCATCATAATCATCATCATAATCATCATCACAATCGTCATCATAACCGTAATCATAATCTGCATATAGTCATCATCATGGTCATCATAATAATCATCATAATCATCATCATCATCATCATCATTATCATCATCATAATCATTATCATAACCGTCATCATAATCAGAATCATAGTGATCATCATAATCAGCATCATAGTCATCGTCATAATAGTCATCATAATCATCATCATAACCGGCATCATAACCGTCATCATAATCATCATCACAATCGTCATCATAACCGCAATCATAATCAGCATCATAGTCATCATAAGCATCATCATAATCATCACCATAATAGTCATCATAATCGTCATCATTATAGTCATCATAATCATCATCATAATCATAAGCATAATCATCATCATAATCGTCATCATAATTATGAGCATAGTCATCATCATAATCATCGTCATAATCATCACCATAATCATCGTCATAATCATCATCATAATCATCATCATAATCATCATCATAATAGTCATCATAATCGTCATTTTAATTCATTATTATAATCATGAGCATGATCATCATCATAATCATTATCATAATCGCCATCATAGTCATCATCATAATCGTCATCATAATCACCATCATAGTCATCATCACAATCATCATCATAATTATCAACATAATCATCATCATAATCGACATCATGGTCTTCACCATAATCATCATCATATTCGTCATCATAATTCATCATCATAACCATGAGCATAATCATCATCATAATCATCATCATAACCGTCATCATAATCATCATCATAATCATCATCATAATAGTCATCATAATCATCATCATCGTCATCATCATCATCGTCATCATAATCATCATCATCATCATCATCAGTATCATCATCATAATCAGCATCATAGTCATCATCATAATAGTCATCATAATCATCATCATTATCATCATCATAATCGTCATCATGGTTATCATAATCATCATCATAGTCATCATCATAATCATCATCATAATCATCATCATAGTCATCATCATAATCATCATCATAATCATCATCATAACCGTCATCATAATCAGCATCATAGTCATCACCATAATAGTCATCATAATCGTCATCATCATAGTCATCATCATAAACATCATCATAATCATCATCATAAACATCATCATAATCATCATCATAAACATCATCATAATCATCACCATAATAGTCATCATAAACGTCATCATTATAGTCATCATAGTCATGATCATAATCGTAATCATAATCATCATCATAATCATGAGCATGATCATCATCATAATCGTGAGCATAATCATCATCATAATCATTATCATAATCATCATCATAATCATCATCATGTTCATCATCACAATATTCATCATAATCATCATCATAATCATCATAACAATCATCATCATAATCATCATCATCATCATCATCATTATCATCATCATAATCATTATCATAATCATCATCATTATCATCATCATAATCATTATCATTATCATCATCATAATCATCATCATAATTACCAACATAATCACCATCATAATCATCATCATAATCGTCATCATAACCGTCATTATAATCATCATCATAACCGTCATCATAATCAGCATCATAGTCATCATAAGCATCGTCATAATCGTCACCATAATAGTCATCATAATCGTCATCATTATAGTCATCATAATCATCATCATAATCATAAGCATAATCATCATCATAACCGTCATCATAGTCATCATCATAATCGTCATCATAATTATGATCATAGTCATCATCATTATCATCGTCATAATCATCACCATAATCATCGTCATAATCGTCATTATAATCATCATCATAACCGTCATCATAATCAGGATCATAGTCATCATAAGCATCGTCATAATCGTCACCATAATAGTCATCATAATCGTCATCATTATAGTCATCATAATCATCATCATAGTCATCATCATAATCATCAGCATAATCATCATCATAACCGTCATCATAATCATCATCATTATCATCATCATAACCATGAGCATAATCATCATCATAATCATCATCATAATTATCATCATAATCATCATCATAATCATCATCATAATCATCATCATAACCGGCATCATAACCGCCATCATAATCATCATCACAATCGTCATCATAACTGTAATCATAATCTGCATCATAGTCATCATCATCGTCATCATAATAATCATCATAATCATCATCATAACCGGCATCATAACCGTCATCATAATCATCATAACAATCGTCATCATAACTGTAATCATAATCTGCATCATAGTCATCATCATCGTCATCATAATAATCATCATAATCATCATCATCATCATCATCATTCTCATCATCATAATTATTATCATAACCGTCATCATAATCTGAATCATAGTCATCATCGTAATCAGCATCATAGTCATCGTCATAATAGTCATCATAATCGTCATCATAATCGTCATCATAGTCATCATGATAATCATCATCATAATCATCATCATAATAGTCATCATAATCATCATCATAATTCATCATTATAATCATGAGCATGATCATCACGATAATTATTATCATAATCGTCATCATAATCTGAATCATAGTCATCATCGTAATCAGCATCATAGTCATCGTCATAATAGTCATCATAATCGTCATCATAATCACCATCATAGTCATCATCACAATCATCATCATAATTATCAACATAATCATCATCATAATCGACATCGTGGTCTTCACCATAATCATCATCATAATTCATCATCATAACCATGAGCATAATCATCATCATAATCATCATCATAATCATCATCATAACCGTCATCATAATCAGCATCATAATAGTCATCATAATTATCATCATAATCATCATCATAATCATCATCATAATCATCATCATAATCATCACCATAATCATCATCATAATCATCATCATAATCATCATCATAATAGTCATCATAATCATCATCATCGTCATCATAATAATCATCATAATCATCATCATAATGCTCATCATAATCATCATCATAATCATTATCATAATCATCATCATTATCATCATCATAATCATTATCATTATCATCATCATAATCATCATCATAATTACCAACATAATCACCATCATAATCATCATCATAATCATTATCATAATCGTCATCATAGTCATCATCATAATCGTCATCATAATCACCATCATAGTCTTCATCATAACCATCATCATAATTATCAACATAATCATCATCATAATCATCATCATAACCGTCATCATATTCATCATCATAATCGTCATCATAACCGTAATCATAATCTGCATCATAGTCATCATCATCGTCATCATAATAATCATCATCATAATCATCATCATGTTCATCATCACAATATTCATCATAATCATCATCATAATCATGAGCATAATCATCATCATAAAAGTGAGCATAATCATCATCATAATCATTATCATAATCATCATCATAATCATCATCATGTTCATCATCACAATATTCATCATAATCATCATCATAATCATCATAATAATCATCATCATAATCATCATCATCATCATCATCATTATCATCATCATAATCATTATCATAATCATCATCATTATCATCATCATAATCATAATCATTATCATCATCATAATCATCATCATAATTACCAACATAATCACCATCATAATCATCATCATAATCGTCATCATAACCGTCATTATAATCATCATCATAACCGTCATCATAATCAGCATCATAGTCATCATAAGCATCGTCATAATCGTCACCATAATAGTCATCATAATCGTCATCATTATAGTCATCATAATCATCATCATAATCATAAGCATAATCATCATCATAACCGTCATCATAGTCATCATCATAATCGTCATCATAATTATGATCATAGTCATCATCATAATCATCGTCATAATCATCACCATAATCATCGTCATAATCGTCATTATAATCATCATCATAACCGTCATCATAATCAGGATCATAGTCATCATAAGCATCGTCATAATCGTCACCATAATAGTCATCGTAATCGTCATCATTATAGTCATCATAATCATCATCATAGTCATCATCATAATCATCAGCATAATCATCATCATAATCATCATCATAACCGGCATCATAACCGCCATCATAATCATCATCACAATCGTCATCATAACTGTAATCATAATCTGCATCATAGTCATCATCATCGTCATCATATTAATCATCATAATCATCATCATAATCATCATCATAACCGGCATCATAACCGTCATCATAATCAACATAACAATCGTCATCATAACTGTAATCATAATCTGCATCATAGGCATCATCATCGTCATCATAATAATCATCATAATCATCATCATCATCATCATCATTCTCATCATCATAATTATTATCATAACCGTCATCATAATCTGAATCATAGTCATCATCGTAATCAGCATCATAGTCATCGTCATAATAGTCATCATAATCGTCATCATAATCGTCATCATAGTCATCATGATAATCATCATCATAATCATCATCATAATAGTCATCATAATCATCATCATAATTCATCATTATAATCATGAGCATGATCATCACGATAATTATTATCATAATCGTCATCATAGTCATCATCATAATCGTCATCATAATCACCATCATAGTCATCATCACAATCATCATCATAATTATCAACATAATCATCATCATAATCGACATCGTGGTCTTCACCATAATCATCATCATAATTCATCATCATAACCATGAGCATAATCATCATCATAATCATCATCATAATCATCATCATAACCGTCATCATAATCAGCATCATAATAGTCATCATAATTATCATCATAATCATCATCATAATCATCATCATAATCATCATCATAATCATCACCATAATCAGCATCATAGTCATCATCATAAACATCATCATAATCATCACCATAATAGTCATCATCATCGTCATCATAATAATCATCATAATCATCATCATAATGCTCATCATAATCATCATCATAATCATCATCATAATAGTCATCATAATCCTCATCATAATTCATTATTATAATCATGAGCATGATCATCATCATAATCATTATCATAAACGTCATCATAGTCATCATCATAACCGTCATCATAATCATCATCACAATCGTCATCATAACCGTAATCATAATCAGCATCATAGTCATCATAAGCATCATCATAATCATCACCATAATAGTCATCATAATCGTCATCATTATAGTCATCATAATCATCATCATAATCATAAGCATAATCATCATCACAACCGTCATCATAGTCATCATCATAATCGTCATCATAATTATGATCATAGTCATCATCATAATCATCGTCATAATCATCACCATAATCATCGTCATAATCGTCATTATAATCATCATCATAACCGTCATCATAATCAGGATCATAGTCATCATAAGCATCGTCGTAATCGTCACCATAATAGTCATCATAATCGTCATCATTATAGTCATCATAATCATCATCATAGTCATCATCATAATCATCAGCATAATCATCATCATAACCGTCATCATAATCATCATCATAATCATCATCATAACCATGAGCATAATCATCATCATAATCATCATCATAATCATCATCATAATCATCATCATAATCATCATCATAATCATCATCATAATCATCATCATAACCGGCATCATAACGGCCATCATAATCATCATCACAATCGTCATCATAACTGTAATCATAATCTGCATCATAGTCATCATCATCGTCATCATAATAATCATCATAATCATCATCATAATCATCATCATAACCGGCATCATAACCGTCATCATAATCAACATAACAATCGTCATCATAACTGTAATCATAATCTGCATCATAGTCATCATCATCGTCATCATAATAATCATCATAATCATCATCATCATCATCTTCATTCTCATCATCATAATTATTATCATAACCGTCATCATAATCTGAATCATAGTCATCATCGTAATCAGCATCATAGTCATCGTCATAATAGTCATCATAATCGTGAGCATAATCATCATCATAATCATCATCATAATCATTATCATAATCATCATCATAATCATCATCATGTTCATCATCACAATATTCATCATAATCATCATCATAATCATCATAATAATCAGTATCATAATCATCATCATCATCATCATCATTATCATCATCATTATCATCATCATAATCATTATCATTATCATCATC
Source organism: Coelioxys conoideus (assembly GCA_947623535.1). NCBI lineage: Eukaryota > Metazoa > Arthropoda > Insecta > Hymenoptera > Megachilidae > Coelioxys > Coelioxys conoideus. The sequence continues at coordinate 18,049,827 of OX392458.1, read as the reverse complement.
ATAATCATCATCATAATTACCAACATAATCACCATCATAATCATCATCATAATCATTATCATAATCGTCATCATAGTCATCATCATAATCGTCATCATAATCACCATCATAGTCTTCATCATAACCATCATCATAATTATCAACATAATCATCATCATAATCATCATCATAACCGTCATCATATTCATCATCATAATCGTCATCATAACCGTAATCATAATCTGTATCATAGTCATCATCATCGTCATCATAATAATCATCATCATAATCATCATCATGTTCATCATCACAATATTCATCATAATCATCATCATAATCATGAGCATAATCATCATCATAATCGTGAGCATAATCATCATCATAATCATTATCATAATCATCATCATAATCATCATCATGTTCATCATCACAATATTCATCATAATCATCATCATAATCATCATAATAATCATCATCATAATCATCATAATAATCATCATCATAATCATCATCATCATCATCATCATTATCATCATCATAATCATTATCATAATCATCATCATTATCATCATCATAATCATTATCATTATCATCATCATAATCATCATCATAATTACCAACATAATCACCATCATAATCATCATCATAATCGTCATCATAACCGTCATTATAATCATCATCATAACCGTCATCATAATCAGCATCATAGTCATCATAAGCATCGTCATAATCGTCACCATAATAGTCATCATAATCGTCATCATTATAGTCATCATAATCATCATCATAATCATAAGCATAATCATCATCATAACCGTCATCATAGTCATCATCATAATCGTCATCATAATTATGATCATAGTCATCATCATAATCATCGTCATAATCATCACCATAATCATCGTCATAATCGTCATTATAATCATCATCATAACCGCCATCATAATCAGGATCATAGTCATCATAAGCATCGTCATAATCGTCACCATAATAGTCATCATAATCGTCATCATTATAGTCATCATAATCATCATCATAGTCATCATCATAATCATCAGCATAATCATCATCATAACCGTCATCATAATCATCATCATAATCATCATCATAACCATGAGCATAATCATCATCATAATCATCATCATAATCATCATCATAATCATCATCATAACCGGCATCATAACCGCCATCATAATCATCATCACAATCGTCATCATAACTGTAATCATAATCTGCATCATAGTCATCATCATCGTCATCATAATAATCATCATAATCATCATCATAATCATCATCATAACCGGCATCATAACCGTCATCATAATCAACATAACAATCGTCATCATAACTGTAATCATAATCTGCATCATAGTCATCATCATCGTCATCATAATAATCATCATAATCATCATCATCATCATCATCATTCTCATCATCATAATTATTATCATAACCGTCATCATAATCTGAATCATAGTCATCATCGTAATCAGCATCATAGTCATCGTCATAATAGTCATCATAATCGTCATCATAATCGTCATCATAGTCATCATGATAATCATCATCATAATCATCATCATAATAGTCATCATAATCATCATCATAATTCATCATTATAATCATGAGCATGATCATCACGATAATTATTATCATAATCGTCATCATAGTCATCATCATAATCGTCATCATAATTCATCATCATAACCATGAGCATAATCATCATCATAATCATCATCATAGTCATCATCATAACCGTCATCATAATCAGCATCATAATAGTCATCATAATTATCATCATAATCATCATCATAATCATCATCATAATCATCATCATAATCATCATCATAACCGTCATCATAATCAGGATCATAGTCATCATAAGCATCGTCATAATCGTCACCATAATAGTCATCATAATCGTCATCATTATAGTCATCATAATCATCATCATAGTCATCATCATAATCATCAGCATAATCATCATCATAACCGTCATCATAATCATCATCATAATCATCATCATAACCATGAGCATAATCATCATCATAATCATCATCATAATCATCATCATAATCATCATCATAACCGGCATCATAACCGCCATCATAATCATCATCACAATCGTCATCATAACTGTAATCATAATCTGCATCATAGTCATCATCATCGTCATCATAATAATCATCATAATCATCATCGTAATCATCATCATAATCATCATCATAATCATCATCATAATAGTCATCATAATCATCATCATCGTCATCATAATAATCATCATAATCATCATCATAATGCTCATCATAATCATCATCATAATCATCATCACAATCGTCATCATAACCCTAATCATAATCTGCATCATAGTCATCATCATGGTCATCATAATAATCATCATAATCATCATCATCATCATCATCATTATCATCATCATAATCATTATCTTAACCGTCATCATAATCAGAATCATAGCCATCATGATAATCAGCATCATAGTCATCGTCATAATAGTCATCATAATCATCATCATAACCGGCATCATAACCGTCATCATAATCACCATCACAATCGTCATCATAACCTTAATCATAATCAGCATCATAGTCATCATAAGCATCATCATAATCATCACCATAATAGTCATCATAATCGTCATCATTATAGTCATCATAATCATCATCATAATCATAAGCATAATCATCATCATAATCGTCATCATAGTCATCATTATAATCGTCATCATAATTATGAGCATAGTCATCATCATAATCATCGTCATAACCATCACCATAATCATCGTCATAATCATCATCATAATCATCATCATAATAGTCATCATAATCGTCATCATTATTCATTATTATAATCATGAGCATGATCATCATCATAATCATTATCATAATCGCCATCATAGTCATCATCATAATCGTCATCATAATCACCATCATAGTCAACATCACAATCATCATCATAATTATCAATATAGTCATCATCATAATAGACATCATGGTCTTCACCATAATCATCATCATATTCATCATCATAACCATGAGCATAATCATCATCATAATCATCATCATAACCGTCATCATAATCATCATCATAATCATCATCATAATAGTCATCATAATCATCATCAAAATCATCATCATAACCGTCATCATAATCAGCATCATAATCATCAGCATAATCATGATCATAACCGTCATCATAACCGTCATCATAATCATCATCATAATCATCATCATCGTCATCATAATCATCATCATCATCATCATCAGTATCATCATCATAATCAGCATCATAGTCATCATCATAATAGTCATCATAATCATCATCATAATCATCATCATAGTCATCATCATAATCATTACCATAATCATCATCATAGTCATCATCATAATCATCATCATAATCATCATCATAACCGTCATCATAATAGTCATCATAATCGTCATCATCATAGTCATCATCATAAACATCATCATAATCATCACCATAATAGTCATCATAAACGTCATCATTATAGTCATCATAGTCATGATCATAATCGTAATCATAATCATCATCATAATCATGAGCATGATCATCATCATAATCGTGAGCATAATCATCATCATAATCATTATCATAATCATCATCATAATCATCATCATGTTCATCATCACAATATTCATCATAATCATCATCATAATCATCATAATAATCATCATCATAATCATCATCATCATCATCATCATTATCATCATCATAATCATTATCATAATCATCATCATTATCATCATCATAATCATTATCATTATCATCATCATAATCATCATCATAATTACCAACATAATCACCATCATAATCATCATCATAATCATTATCATAATCGTCATCATAGTCATCATCATAATCGTCATCATAATCACCATCATAGTCTTCATCATAACCATCATCATAATTATCAACATAATCATCATCATAATCATCATCATAACCGTCATCATATTCATCATCATAATCGTCATCATAACCGTAATCATAATCTGCATCATAGTCATCATCATCGTCATCATAATAATCATCATCATAATCATCATCATGTTCATCATCACAATATTCATCATGATCATCATCATAATCATGAGCATAATCATCATCATAATCGTGAGCATAATCATCATCATAATCATTATCATAATCATCATCATAATCATCATCATAATCATCATCATGTTCATCATCACAATATTCATCATAATCATCATCATAATCATCATAATAATCATCATCATAATCATCATCATCATCATCATCATTATCATCATCATAATCATTATCATTATCATCATCATAATCATCATCATAATTACCAACATAATCACCATCATAATCATCATCATAATCGTCACATAACCGTCATTATAATCATCATCATAACCGTCATCATAATCAGCATCATAGTCATCGTTATAATAGTCATCATAATCATCATCATAACCGGCATCATAACCGTCATCATAATCACCATCACAATCGTCATCATAACCTTAATCATAATCAGCATCATAGTCATCATAAGCATCATCATAATCGTCACCATAATAGTCATCATAATCGTCATCATTATAGTCATCATAATCATCATCATAATCGTCATCATAGTCATCATCATAATCGTCATCATAATTACGATCATAGTCATCATCATAATCATCGTCATAATCATCACCATAATCATCGTCATAATCGTCATTATAATCATCATCATAACCGTCATCATAATCAGGATCATAGTCATCATAAGCATCATCATAATCGTCACCACAATAGTTATCATAATCGTCATCATTATAGTCATCATAATCATCATCATAATCATCATCATAATCATCAGCATAATCATCATCATAACCGTCATCATAATCATCATCATAATCATCATCATAACCGTCATCATAATCATCATCATAATCATCATCATCGTCATCATAATCATCATCATCATCATCATCAGTATCATCATCATAATCAGCATCATAGTCATCATCATAATAGTCATCATAATCGTCATCATAATTCATTATTATAATCATGAGCATGATCATCATCATAATCATTATCATAATCGCCATCATAGTCATCATCATAATCGTCATTATAATCACCATCATAGTCATCATCACAATCATCATCATAATTATCAACATAGTCATCATCTTATTCGACATCATGGTCTCCACCATAATCATCATCATATTCATCATCATAATTCATCATCATAACCATGAGCATAATCATCATCATAATCATCATCATAACCGTCATCATAATCATCATCATAATCATCATCATAATAGTCATCATAATCATCATCATAATCATCATCATAACCGTCATCATAATCAGCATCATAATCATCAGCATAATCATCATCATAACCGTCATCATAATCATCATCATAATCATCATCATCGTCATCATAATCATCATCATCATCATCATCAGTATCATCATCATAATCAGCATCATAGTCATCATCATAATAGTCATCATAATCATCATCATAATCATCATCATAGTCATCATCATAATCATCACCATAATCATCATCATAGTCATCATCATAATCATCATCATAATCATCAGCATAACCGTCATCATAATCAGCATCACAGTCATCACCATAATAGTCATCATAATCGTCATCATCATAGTCATCATCATAAACATCATCATAATCATCACCATAATAGTCATCATAAACGTCATCATTATAGTCATCATAGTCATGATCATAATCGTAATCATAATCATCATCATAATCATGAGCATGATCATCATCATAATCGTGAGCATAATCATCATCATAATCATTATCATAATCATCATCATAATCATCATCATGTTCATCATCACAATATTCATCATAATCATCATCATAATCATCATAATAATCATCATCATAATCATCATCATCATCATCATCATTATCATCATCATAATCATTATCATAATCATCATCATTATCATCATCATAATCATTATCATTATCATCATCATAGTCATCATCATAATTACCAACATAATCACCATCATAATCATCATCATAATCGTCATCATAACCGTCATTATAATCATCATCATAACCGTCATCATAATCAGCATCATAGTCATCATAAGCATCATCATAATCGTCACCATAATAGTCATCATAATCGTCATCATTATAGTCATCATAATCATCATCATAATCATAAGCATAATCATCATCATAATCGTCATCATAGTCATCATCATAATCGTCATCATAATTATGATCATAGTCATCATCATAATCATCGTCATAATCATCACCATAATCATCGTCATAATCGTCATTATAATCATCATCATAACCGTCATCATAATCAGGATCATAGTCATCATAAGCATCATCATAATCGTCACCACAATAGTTATCATAATCGTCATCATTATAGTCATCATAATCATCATCATAATCATCATCACAATCGTCATCATAACCCTAATCATAATCTGCATCATAGTCATCATCATGGTCATCATAATAATCATCATGATCATCATCATCATCATCATCATTATCATCATCATAATCATTATCATAACCGTCATCATAATCAGAATCATAGTGATCATCATAATCAGCATCATAGTCATCGTCATAATAGTCATCATAATCATCATCATAACCGTAATCATAACCGTCATCATAATCATCATGACAATCGTCATCACAACCGTAATCATAATTAGCATCATAGTCATCATAAGCATCATCATAATCATCACCATAATAGTCATCATAATCGTCATCATTATAGTCATCATAATCATCATCATAATCATAAGCATAATCATCATCATAATCGTCATCATAGTCATCATCATAATCGTCATCATAATTATGAGCAAAGTCATCATCATAATCGTCGTCATAATCATCACCAAAATCATCGTCATAATCATCATCATAATCATCATCATAATCATCATCATAATAGTCATCATAAACGTCATCATTATAGTCATCATAATCATCATCATAATTATCAACATAATCATCATCATAATCATCATCATAACCGTCACCATAATCAGCTTGATAATCGTCATCATAATCATCATCATAATCATCGTAATAGTCATCATAATCGTCATCATAATCGTCATCATAATCATCATCATAATCATCATCATAATTATCATCATAATCATCATCATAATCATCATCATAATTATCATCATAATCATGAGCATAATCATTAGCATTATCATCTCCATAATCATCATCATAATCATCATCATAATCGTCATCATAATCATTATCATTATCATCATCATAATCATCATCATAATTACCAACATAATCACCATCATAATCATCATCATAATCATCATCATAATCGTCATTATAATCATCATCATAACCGTCATCATAATCAGCATCATAGTCATCATAAGCATCATCATAATCATGACCATAATAGTCATCATAATCGTCATCATTATAGTCATGAAAATCATCATCATAATCATAAGCATAATCATCATCATAATCGTCATCATAGTCATCATCATAATCGTCATCATAATTATGAGCATAGTCATCATCATAATCATCGTCATAATCATCACCATAATCATCGTCATAATCATCATCATAATCATCATCATAATCATCATCATAATAGTCATCATAATCGTCATCATAATTCATTATTATAATCATGAGCATGATCATCATCATAATCATTATCATAATCGTCATCATAGTCATCATCATAATCGTCATCATAATCACCATCATAGTCATCATCACAATCATCATCATAAGTATCAACATAATCATCATCATAATCGACATCATGGTCTTCACCATAAGCATCATCATAACCATGAGCATAATCATCATCATAATCATCATCGTAACCGTCATCATAATCATCATCATAATCATCATCATAATAGTCATCATAATCATCATCATAATCATCATCATAACCGTCATCATAATCAGCATCATAGTCATCACCATAATAGTCATCATAATCGTCATCATCATAGTCACCATCATAAACATCATCATAATCATCACCATAATAGTCATCATAAACGTCATCATTATAGTCATCATAATCATCATCATAATTATCAACATAATCATCATCATAATCATCATCATAACCGTCATCATAATCAGCTTCATAATAGTCATCATAATCATCATCATAATAGTCATCATAATCATCATCATCATCATCATCATTATCATCATCATAATCATTATCATAATCATCATCATTATCATCATCATAATCATTATCATTATCATCACCATAATCATCATCTTAATCATTATCATTATCATCACCATAATCATCATCATAATCATCATCATAATCACGAGCATAAACATCATCATAATAGTCATCATAATCCTCATCATAGTCATGATCATAACCGTCATCATAATCAGCATCATAGTCATCACCATAATTGTCATCATAATCGACATCATTATAGTCATCAAAATCATCATCATAATCAACATCATAGTATTCATCATAATCATCTTCACAGTCATCATCATAAACATCATCATAATCATCACCATAATAGTCATCATAATTGTCATCGTTACTGTCATCATAATCATCATCATAATTCATTATTATATTCATGAGCATGATCATCATCATAATCATTATCATAATCGTCATCATAATCGTCATTATAATCATCATCATAACCGTCATCATAATCAGCATCATAGTCATCATCATAATAGTAATCATAATCGTCATCATAATCGTCATCATAATCGTCATCATAATCACCATCATAGTCATCATCACAATCATCATCATAAGTATCAACATAATCATCATCATAATCGACATCATGGTCTTCACCATAATCATCATCATAATCATCATCATAATTCATCATCATAACCATGAGCATAATCATCATCATAATCATCATCATAACCGTCATCATAATCATCAACATAATCATCATCATAATAGTCATCATAATCATCATCATAATCATCATCATAACCGTCATCATAATCAGCATCATAGTCATCACCATAATAGTCATCATAATCGTCATCATCATAGTCACCATCATAAACATCATCATAATCATCACCATAATAGTCATCATAATCGTCATCATAGTCATCATCATAATCATCATCATAATCATCATCATAATAGTCATCATAATCATCATCATAATTCATCATTATAATCATGAGCATGATCATCACGATAATTATTATCATAATCGTCATCATAGTCATCATCATAATCGTCATCATAATCACCATCATAGTCATCATCACAATCATCATCATAATTATCAACATAATCATCATCATAATCGACATCGTGGTCTTCACCATAATCATCATCATAATCATCATCATAATTCATCATCATAACCATGAGCATAATCATCATCATAATCATCATCATAATCATCATCATAACCGTCATCATAATCAGCATCATAATAGTCATCATAATTATCATCATAACCATCATCATAATCTTCATCATAATAATCATCATAATCATCATCATAATCATCATCATAATCATCATCATAATCATCATCATAATCGTCATCATAGTCATTCTCATAATCGTCATCATAATTATGATCATAGTCATCATCATAATCATCGTCATAATCAGCACCATAATCATCATCACAATCATCATCATAATCATCATCATAATCATCAGCATAATCATCATCATAACCGTCATCATAATCATAATCATAATCATCATCATAACCATGAGCATAATCATCATCATAATCATCATCATAATCATCATCATAATCATCACCATAATCATCATCATAATCATCATCATAATCATCATCATAACCGTCATCATAATCATAATCATAATCATCATCATAATCATCATCATCGTCATCATAATAATCATCATAATCATCATCATAATGCTCATCATAATCATCATCATAATCATCATCACAATCGTCATCATAACCCTAATCATAATCTGCATCATAGTCATCATCATGGTCATCATAATAATCATCATGATCATCATCATCATCATCATCATTATCATCATGATAATCATTATCATAACCGTCATCATAATCAGAATCATAGTGATCATCATAATCAGCATCATAGTCATCGTCATAATAGTCATCATAATCATCATCATAACCGTAATCATAACCGTCATCATAATCATCATGACAATCGTCATCACAACCGTAATCATAATCAGCATCATAGTCATCATAAGCATCATCATAATCATCACCATAATAGTCATCATAATCGTCATCATTATAGTCATCATAATCATCATCATAATCATAAGCATAATCATCATCATAATCGTCATCATAGTCATCATCATAATCGTCATCATAATTATGAGCAAAGTCATCATCATAATCGTCGTCATAATCATCACCAAAATCATCGTCATAATCATCATCATAATCATCATCATAATCATCATCATAATAGTCATCATAAACGTCATCATTATAGTCATCATAATCATCATCATAATTATCAACATAATCATCATCATAATCATCATCATAACCGTCACCATAATCAGCTTGATAATCGTCATCATAATCATCATCATAATCATCGTAATAGTCATCATAATCGTCATCATAATCGTCATCATAATCATCATCATAATCATCATCATAATTATCATCATAATCATCATCATAATCATCATCATAATTATCATCATAATCATGAGCATAATCATTAGCATTATCATCTCCATAATCATCATCATAATCATCATCATAATCGTCATCATAATCATTATCATTATCATCATCATAATCATCATCATAATTACCAACATAATCACCATCATAATCATCATCATAATCATCATCATAATCGTCATTATAATCATCATCATAACCGTCATCATAATCAGCATCATAGTCATCATAAGCATCATCATAATCATGACCATAATAGTCATCATAATCGTCATCATTATAGTCATGAAAATCATCATCATAATCATAAGCATAATCATCATCATAATCGTCATCATAGTCATCATCATAATCGTCATCATAATTATGAGCATAGTCATCATCATAATCATCGTCATAATCATCACCATAATCATCGTCATAATCATCATCATAATCATCATCATAATCATCATCATAATAGTCATCATAATCGTCATCATAATTCATTATTATAATCATGAGCATGATCATCATCATAATCATTATCATAATCGTCATCATAGTCATCATCATAATCGTCATCATAATCACCATCATAGTCATCATCACAATCATCATCATAAGTATCAACATAATCATCATCATAATCGACATCATGGTCTTCACCATAAGCATCATCATAACCATGAGCATAATCATCATCATAATCATCATCGTAACCGTCATCATAATCATCATCATAATCATCATCATAATAGTCATCATAATCATCATCATAATCATCATCATAACCGTCATCATAATCAGCATCATAGTCATCACCATAATAGTCATCATAATCGTCATCATCATAGTCACCATCATAAACATCATCATAATCATCACCATAATAGTCATCATAAACGTCATCATTATAGTCATCATAATCATCATCATAATTATCAACATAATCATCATCATAATCATCATCATAACCGTCATCATAATCAGCTTCATAATAGTCATCATAATCATCATCATAATAGTCATCATAATCATCATCATCATCATCATCATTATCATCATCATAATCATTATCATAATCATCATCATTATCATCATCATAATCATTATCATTATCATCACCATAATCATCATCTTAATCATTATCATTATCATCACCATAATCATCATCATAATCATCATCATAATCACGAGCATAAACATCATCATAATAGTCATCATAATCCTCATCATAGTCATGATCATAACCGTCATCATAATCAGCATCATAGTCATCACCATAATTGTCATCATAATCGACATCATTATAGTCATCAAAATCATCATCATAATCAACATCATAGTATTCATCATAATCATCTTCACAGTCATCATCATAAACATCATCATAATCATCACCATAATAGTCATCATAATTGTCATCGCTACTGTCATCATAATCATCATCATAATTCATTATTATATTCATGAGCATGATCATCATCATAATCATTATCATAATCGTCATCATAATCGTCATTATAATCATCATCATAACCGTCATCATAATCAGCATCATAGTCATCATCATAATAGTAATCATAATCGTCATCATAATCGTCATCATAATCGTCATCATAATCACCATCATAGTCATCATCACAATCATCATCATAAGTATCAACATAATCATCATCATAATCGACATCATGGTCTTCACCATAATCATCATCATAATCATCATCATAATTCATCATCATAACCATGAGCATAATCATCATCATAATCATCATCATAACCGTCATCATAATCATCAACATAATCATCATCATAATAGTCATCATAATCATCATCATAATCATCATCATAACCGTCATCATAATCAGCATCATAGTCATCACCATAATAGTCATCATAATCGTCATCATCATAGTCACCATCATAAACATCATCATAATCATCACCATAATAGTCATCATAAACGTCATCATTATAGTCATCATAATCATCATCATAATTATCAACATAATCATCATCATAATCATCATCATAACCGTCATCATAATCAGCTTCATAATAGTCATCATAATCATCATCATAATAGTCATCATAATCATCATTATAATTCATTATTATAATCATGAGCATGATCATCATCATAATCATTATCATAATCGTCATCATAATCGTCATTATAATCATCATCATAACCGTCATCATAATCAGCATCATCGTCATCATAATAATCATCATAATCATCATCATAATGCTCATCATAATCATCATCATAATCATCATCACAATCGTCATCATAACCCTAATCATAATCTGCATCATAGTCATCATCATGGTCATCATAATAATCATCATCATCATCATCATTATCATCATCATAATCATTATCATAATCATCATCATTATCATCATCATAATCATTATCATTATCATCATCATAATCATCATCATAATTACCAACATAATCACCATCATAATCATCATCATAATCGTCATCATAACCGTCATTATAATCAGCATCATAACCGTCATCATAATCAGCATCATAGTCATCATAAGCATCATCATAATCGTCACCATAATAGTCATCATAATCGTCATCATTATAGTCATCATAATCATCATCATAATCATAAGCATAATCATCATCATAATCGTCATCATTATAGTCATCATAATCATCATCATAATCATAAGCATAATCATCATCATAATCGTCATCATAGTCATCATCATAATCGTTATCATAATTATGATCATAATCATCATCATAATCATCGTCATAATCATCACCATAATCATCGTCATAATCGTCACCATAATAGTCATCATAATCGTCATCATTATAGCCATCATAATCATCATCATAATCATCATCATAATCATCAGCATAATCATCATCATAACCGTCATCATAATCATCATCATAATCATCATCATAACCATGAGCATAATCATCATCATAATCATCATCATAATCATCATCATAATCATCATCATAATCATCATCATAATCATCATCATAATCATCATCATAATCATCATCATAACCGGCATCATAACCGTCATCATAATCATCATCACAATCGTCATCATAACTGTAATCATAATCTGCATCATAGTCATCATCATCGTCATCATAATAATCATCATAATTATCATCATCATCATCATCATTATCATCATCATAATCATTATCATAACCGTCATCATAATCTGAATCATAGTCATCATCGTAATCAGCATCATAGTCATCGTCATAATAGTCATCATAATCGTCATCATAATCGTCATCATAGTCATCATCATAATCATCATCATAATCATCATCATAATAGTCATCATAATCATCATCATAATTCATCATTATAATCATGAGCATGATCATCACGATAATTATTATCATAATCGTCATCATAGTCATCATCATAATCGTCATCATAATCACCATCATAGTCATCATCACAATCATCATCATAATTATCAACATAATCATCATCATAATCGACATCGTGGTCTTCACCATAATCATCATCATAATCATCATCATAATTCATCATCATAACCATGAGCATAATCATCATCATAATCATCATCATAATCATCATCATAACCGTCATCATAATCAGCATCATAATAGTCATCATAATTATCATCATAACCATCATCATAATCTTCATCATAATAATCATCATAATCATCATCATAATCATCATCATAATCATCATCATAATCATCATCATAATCGTCATCATAGTCATTCTCATAATCGTCATCATAATTATGATCATAGTCATCATCATAATCATCGTCATAATCAGCACCATAATCATCATCACAATCATCATCATAATCATCATCATAATCATCAGCATAATCATCATCATAACCGTCATCATAATCATAATCATAATCATCATCATAACCATGAGCATAATCATCATCATAATCATCATCATAATCATCATCATAATCATCACCATAACCGTCATCATAATCATAATCATAATCATCATCATAATCATCATCATCGTCATCATAATAATCATCATAATCATCATCATAATGCTCATCATAATCATCATCATAATCATCATCACAATCGTCATCATAACCCTAATCATAATCTGCATCATAGTCATCATCATGGTCATCATAATAATCATCATGATCATCATCATCATCATCATCATTATCATCATCATAATCATTATCATAACCGTCATCATAATCAGAATCATAGTGATCATCATAATCAGCATCATAGTCATCGTCATAATAGTCATCATAATCATCATCATAACCGTAATCATAACCGTCATCATAATCATCATGACAATCGTCATCACAACCGTAATCATAATCAGCATCATAGTCATCATAAGCATCATCATAATCATCACCATAATAGTCATCATAATCGTCATCATTATAGTCATCATAATCATCATCATAATCATAAGCATAATCATCATCATAATCGTCATCATAGTCATCATCATAATCGTCATCATAATTATGAGCAAAGTCATCATCATAATCGTCGTCATAATCATCACCAAAATCATCGTCATAATCATCATCATAATCATCATCATAATCATCATCATAATAGTCATCATAAACGTCATCATTATAGTCATCATAATCATCATCATAATTATCAACATAATCATCATCATAATCATCATCATAACCGTCACCATAATCAGCTTGATAATCGTCATCATAATCATCATCATAATCATCGTAATAGTCATCATAATCGTCATCATAATCGTCATCATAATCATCATCATAATCATCATCATAATTATCATCATAATCATCATCATAATCATCATCATAATTATCATCATAATCATGAGCATAATCATTAGCATTATCATCTCCATAATCATCATCATAATCATCATCATAATCGTCATCATAATCATTATCATTATCATCATCATAATCATCATCATAATTACCAACATAATCACCATCATAATCATCATCATAATCATCATCATAATCGTCATTATAATCATCATCATAACCTTCATCATAATCAGCATCATAGTCATCATAAGCATCATCATAATCATGACCATAATAGTCATCATAATCGTCATCATTATAGTCATGAAAATCATCATCATAATCATAAGCATAATCATCATCATAATCGTCATCATAGTCATCATCATAATCGTCATCATAATTATGAGCATAGTCATCATCATAATCATCGTCATAATCATCACCATAATCATCGTCATAATCATCATCATAATCATCATCATAATCATCATCATAATAGTCATCATAATCGTCATCATAATTCATTATTATAATCATGAGCATGATCATCATCATAATCATTATCATAATCGTCATCATAGTCATCATCATAATCGTCATCATAATCACCATCATAGTCATCATCACAATCATCATCATAAGTATCAACATAATCATCATCATAATCGACATCATGGTCTTCACCATAAGCATCATCATAACCATGAGCATAATCATCATCATAATCATCATCGTAACCGTCATCATAATCATCATCATAATCATCATCATAATAGTCATCATAATCATCATCATAATCATCATCATAACCGTCATCATAATCAGCATCATAGTCATCACCATAATAGTCATCATAATCGTCATCATCATAGTCACCATCATAAACATCATCATAATCATCACCATAATAGTCATCATAAACGTCATCATTATAGTCATCATAATCATCATCATAATTATCAACATAATCATCATCATAATCATCATCATAACCGTCATCATAATCAGCTTCATAATAGTCATCATAATCATCATCATAATAGTCATCATAATCATCATCATCATCATCATCATTATCATCATCATAATCATTATCATAATCATCATCATTATCATCATCATAATCATTATCATTATCATCACCATAATCATCATCTTAATCATTATCATTATCATCACCATAATCATCATCATAATCATCATCATAATCACGAGCATAAACATCATCATAATAGTCATCATAATCCTCATCATAGTCATGATCATAACCGTCATCATAATCAGCATCATAGTCATCACCATAATTGTCATCATAATCGACATCATTATAGTCATCAAAATCATCATCATAATCAACATCATAGTATTCATCATAATCATCTTCACAGTCATCATCATAAACATCATCATAATCATCACCATAATAGTCATCATAATTGTCATCGTTACTGTCATCATAATCATCATCATAATTCATTATTATATTCATGAGCATGATCATCATCATAATCATTATCATAATCGTCATCATAATCGTCATTATAATCATCATCATAACCGTCATCATAATCAGCATCATAGTCATCATCATAATAGTAATCATAATCGTCATCATAATCGTCATCATAATCGTCATCATAATCATCATCATAACCGTCATCATAATCATCATCATAATCATCATCATAATCACGAGCATAAACATCATCAGAATCATCATCATAATGATCATCATAATCCTCATCATAGTCATGATCATAATCGTCGTCATAACCATCATTATAGTCATGATCACAATCATCATCATAATCATCACCATAATCATCACCATAATCATCATCATAATCATTATCATAATCGCCATCATAATAGTTATCATAATCATCACCATAATCATCACCATAATCATCATCATAATCATCATCATAATCATCATCATAATCATCATCATAATTATCATCATAATCATCATCATAAACGTCATAATGCTCATCATCATAATATTCATCTTAATCATCATCATAATCATGAGCATAATCACCATCATAATCATTATCATAATCTTCATCGTAGTCATCATCATAATAGTCATCATAATCATCATCATAGTCATCATCGTAATCATCATCATAATAATCACCATAATCATCATCATAATCATCATCATAATCACCATCATAGTCATCATCATAACCATCATCATAATCAGCATCATAATAGTCATCTTAATCATCATCATAGTCATCATCGTTATCATCATCATTATCATCACCCTAATCATCATCATAATCATCATCATAATCATCATCATAATCATTATCATAATTGTCATCATAATAGTCATCATAATCATCATCATAATCATCATCATAACCGCCATCATAATCAGCATCATAGTCATCACCGTAATTGTCACCATAATCGACATCATTATAGTCATCATAATCATCATCATAATCATCATCGTAGTCATCATCATAAACATCATCATAATCATCACCATAATAGTCATCATAATCGTCATCATTATAGTCATCTTAATCATCACCATAATCATCATCATAATCAGCATCATAATAGTCATCATAATCATCATCATAGTCATCATCGTTATCATCATCATTATCATCACCCTAATCATCATCATAATCATCATCATAATCATCATCATAATCACGAGCATAAACATCATCATAATAGTCATCATAATAGTCATCATAATCATCATCATAATCATCATCATAACCGTCATCATAATCAGCATCATAGTCATCACCGTAATTGTCACCATAATCGACATCATTATAGTCATCATAATCATCATCATAACCATCATCACAGTATTCATCATAATCATCATCGTAGTCATCATCATAAACATCATCATAATCATGACCATAATAGTCATCATAATCGTCATCATTATAGTCATCTTAATCATCACCATAATCATCATCATAATCATCATCATAGTCATGATCATAATCCTCATCATAATCATCATCATAATCATAAGCATAATCATCATCATAATCATCATCATAGTATTCATCATAATCATCATCGTAGTCATGATCATAATCATCAGCATAATCATCATAATCATAAGCATAATCATCATCATAATCATCATTATCATCATCATAATCATCATCATAATTCTTTCATTATAATCATGAGCATGATCAGCATCATAATAATTATCATAATCGTCATCATAGTCATCATCATAATCGTCATCATAATCACCATCATAGTCATCATCAGAATCATCATCATGACCGTCATCATAATCAGCATCATAATAGTCATCATAATCAGCATCATAATATTACTCATAATCATCATCATAGTCATCATCATAACCATCAGCATAATCATCATCATAACCGTCATCATAATCATCATCATAATCATCATCATAATCACGAGCATAAACATCATCATAATAGTCATCATAATCCTCATCATAGTCATGATCATAATCGTCATCATAGTGATGATCACAATCATCATCATAATCATCACCATAATCATCATCATAATCATCATCATAATCATCATCATGTTCATCATCATAATATTCATCATAATCATCATCATAATCATGAGCATAATTGTCATCATTATTGTCATCATAATCATCATCATAATTCATTATTATATTCATGAGCATGATCATCATCATAATCATTATCATAATCGGCATCATAATCGTCATCATAATCGTCATCATAATAGTCATCATAATCATCATAATAATCATCATCATAATCATCATCATAATCATTATCATAATCGTCATAATAATCATCATCATAATCATCATCATAGTCATCATCGTAATCATCGTCACTATCATCACCATAATCATCATCATAATCATCATCATAATCATCACCATAATCATCATCATAATCATCATCATAATCATTATCATAATCGTCATCATAATAGTCATCATAATCAACACCATAATTATCACCATAATCATCATCATAATCATCATCGTAATCATCATCATTATCATCACCCTAATCATCATCATAATCATCATCATAATCATCATCATAATCATTATCATAATTGTCATCATTATTGTCATCATAATCATCATCATAATTCATTATTATATTCATGAGCATGATCATCATCATAATCATTATCATAAACGGCATCATAATCGTCATCATAATCGTCATCATAATAGTCATCATAATCATCATCATAGTATTCATCATAATCATCATCATAGTCATGATCATAATCCTCATCATAATCATCATCATAATCCTAAGCATAATCATCATCATAATCATCATTATCATCATCATAATCATTATCATAATCATCATAATTATCATCATCATAATCATTATCATTATCATCACCATAATCATCATCATAATCATCATCATAATCGTCATCATAATCATTGTCATTATCATCATCATAATCATCATCATAATTATCAACATAATCATCATCATACTCAGCATCATAATAGCCACCATAATCGTCATCATTATTGTCATCATAATCATCATCATAATCATCATCATAGTATTCATCATAATCATCATCGTAGTCATGATCATAATCATCAGCATAATCATCATAATCATAGGCATAATCATCATCATAATCATCATTATCATCATCATAATCATCATCATAATTCTTTCATTTTAATCATGAGCATGATCATCATCATAATAATTATCATAATCGTCATCATAGTCATCATCATAATCGTCATCATAATCACCATCATAGTCATCATCATAATCATCATCATAATTATCAACATAATCATCATCAGAATCATCATCATGACCGTCATCATAATCAGCATCATAATAGTCATCATAATCAGCATCATAATATTACTCATAATCATCATCATAGTCATCATCATAACCATCAGCATAATCATCATCATAACCGTCATCATAATCATCATCATAATCATCATCATAATCACGAGCATAAACATCATCATAATAGTCATCATAATCCTCATCATAGTCATGATCATAATCGTCATCATAGTGATGATCACAATCATCATCATAATCATCACCATAATCATCATCATAATCATCATCATAATCATCATCATGTTCATCATCATAATATTCATCATAATCATCATCATAATCATGAGCATAATCATCATCATAATCATTATCATATTCATCATAATAATCATCATCATAATCATCATCATAGTCATCATCGTAATCATCGTCACTATCATCACCATAATCATCATCATAATCATCATCATAATCATCACATTAATCATCATCATAATCATCATCATAATCATTATCATAATCGTCATCATAATAGTCATCATAATCAACACCATAATCATCACCATAATCATCATCATAATCATCATCGTAATCATCATCATTATCATCACCCTAATCATCATCATAATCATCATCATAATCATCATCATAATCATTATCATAATTGTCATCATTATTGTCATCATAATCATCATCATAATTCATTATTATATTCATGAGCATGATCATCATCATAATCATTATCATAATCGGCATCATAATCGTCATCATAATCGTCATCATAATAGTCATCATAATCATCATAATAATCATCATCATAGTCATCATCATAACCGTCATCATAATTATCCACATAATCATCATCATAATCATCATCATAATCATCATCATAATCATTATCATAATTGTCATCATTATTGTCATCATAATCATCATCATAATTCATTATTATATTCATGAGCATGATCATCATCATAATCATTATCATAATCGGCATCATAATCGTCATCATAATCGTCATCATAATAGTCATCATAATCATCATCATAATCGTCATCATAGTCATCCTCATAATCGTCATCATAATTATGATCATAGTCATCATCATAATCATCGCCATAATCATCACCATAATCATCATCATAATCATCATCATAATCATCATCATAATCGTCATCATAATCAGCATCATAATAGTCATCATGATCATCATCATAGTCATCATCGTAATCATCATCATAATCATTACCATAATCATCATAATTATCAAAATCATAATCATTATCATTATCACCACCATAATCATCATCATAATCATCATCATAATCGTCATCATAATCATTATCATTATCATCATCATAATCATCATCATAATTACCAAAATAATCATCATCATAATCATCATCATAATCGTCATCATAATCGTCATTATAATCATCATCATAACCGTCATCATAATCAGCATCATAGTCATCATAATCGTCATCATAATCATGAGCATAATCGTCATCATAATCATGAGCATAATCATCATCATAATCATCATCATAATCATCATCATAATCATCATCATAATCATCATCATGTTCATCATCATAATCGTCATCATAATCATTGTCATTATCATCATCATAATCATCATCATAATTATCAACATAATCATCATCATACTCAGCATCATAATAGCCACAATAATCGTCATCATTATTGTCATCATAATCATCATCATAATCATCATCATAGTATTCATCATAATCATCATCGTAGTCATGATCATAATCATCAGCATAATCATCATAATCATAGGCATAATCATCATCATAATCATCATCATAATTCTTTCATTATAATCATGAGCATGATCATCATCATAATAATTATCATAATCGTCATCATAGTCATCATCATAATCGTCATCATAATCACCATCATAGTCATCATCATAATCATCATCATAATTATCAACATAATCATCATCAGAATCATCATCATGACCGTCATCATAATCAGCATCATAATAGTCATCATAATCAGCATCATAATATTACTCATAATCATCATCATAGTCATCATCATAACCATCAGCATAATCATCATCATAACCGTCATCATAATCATCATCATAATCATCATCATAATCACGAGCATAAACATCATCATAATAGTCATCATAATCCTCATCATAGTCATGATCATAATCGTCATCATAGTGATGATCACAATCATCATCATAATCATCACCATAATCATCATCATAATCATCATCATAATCATCATCATGTTCATCATCATAATATTCATCATAATCATCATCATAATCATCATCATAATCGTCATCATAGTCATCCTCATAATCGTCATCATAATTATGATCATAGTCATCATCATAATCATCGCCATAATCATCACCATAATCATCATCATAATCATCATGATAATCATCATCATAATAGTCATCATAATCATCATTATAATTCATTATTATAATCATGAGCATGATCACCATCATAATCATTATCATAATCGTCATCATAATCGTCATTATAATCATCATCATAACCGTGATCATAATCAGCATCATAGTCATCATCATAATAGTAATCATAATCGTCATCATAATCGTCATCATAATCGTCATCATAATCATCATCATAACCGTCATCATAATCATCATCATAATCATCATCATAATCACGAGCATAAACATCATCATAATCATCATCATAATCATCATCATAATCCTCATCATAGTCATGATCATAATCGTCGTCATAACCATCATCATAGTCATGATCACAATCATCATCATAATCATCACCATAATCATCATCATAATCATCATCATAATCATCATCATATTAGTCATCATAATCATCATCATAATCAGCATCATAATAGTCATCATAATCATCATCATAATCATCATCATAATCATCATCATAATCATCATCATAATCATCATCATTATCGTCATCATAGTCATTCTCATAATCGTCATCATAATTATGATCATAGTCATCATCATAATCATCGTCATAATCAGCACCATAATCATCATCACAATCATCATCATAATCATCATCATAATCATCAGCATAATCATCATCATAACCGTCATCATAATCATAATCATAATCATCATCATAACCATGAGCATAATCATCATCATAATCATCACCATAATCATCATCATAATCATCATCATAATCATCATCATAACCGTCATCATAATCATAATCATAATCATCATCATAATCATCATCATCGTCATCATAATAATCATCATAATCATCATCATAATGCTCATCATAATCATCATCATAATCATCATCACAATCGTCATCATAACCCTAATCATAATCTGCATCATAGTCATCATCATGGTCATCATAATAATCATCATAATCATCATCATCATCATCATCATTATCATCATCATAATCATTATCATAACCGTCATCATAATCAGAATCATAGTGATCATCATAATCAGCATCATAGTCATCGTCGTAATAGTCATCATAATCATCATCATAACCGGCATCATAACCGTCATCATAATCATCATCACAATCGTCATCATAACCGTAATCATAATCAGCATCATAGTCATCATAAGCATCATCATAATCGTCACCATAATAGTCATCATAATCGTCATCATTATAGTCATCATAATCATCATCATAATCATAAGCATAATCATCATCATAATCGTCATCATTATAGTCATCATAATCATCATCATAATCATAAGCATAATCATCATCATAATCGTCATCATAGTCATCATCATAATCGTTATCATAATTATGATCATAATCATCATCATAATCATCGTCATAATCATCACCATAATCATCGTCATAATCGTCACCATAATAGTCATCATAATCGTCATCATTATAGTCATCATAATCATCATCATAATCATCATCATAATCATCAGCATAATCATCATCATAACCGTCATCATAATCATCATCATAATCATCATCATAACCATGAGCATAATCATCATCATAATCATCATCATAATCATCATCATAACCGGCATCATAACCGTCATCATAGTCATTCTCATAATCGTCATCATAATTATGATCATAGTCATCATCATAATCATCGTCATAATCAGCACCATAATCATCATCACAATCATCATCATCATCATCATCATAATCATCAGCATAATCATCATCATAACCGTCATCATAATCATAATCATAATCATCATCATAACCATGAGCATAATCATCGTCATAATCATCATCATAATCATCATCATAATCATCACCATAATAGTCATCATAATCGTCATCATTATAGTCATCATAATCATCATCATAATCATAAGCATAATCATCATCATAATCGTCATCATAGTCATCATCATAATCGTCATCATAATTATGAGCAAAGTCATCATCATAATCGTCGTCATAATCATCACCATAATCATCGTCATAATCATCATCATAATCATCATCATAATCATCATCATAATAGTCATCATAAACGTCATCATTATAGTCATCATAATCATCATCATAATTATCAACATAATCATCATCATTATCATCATCATAACCGTCACCATAATCAGCTTGATAATCGTCATCATAATCATCATCATAATCTTCGTAATAGTCATCATAATCGTCATCATAATCGTCATCATAATCATCATCATAATCATCATCATAATCATGAGCATAATCATTAGCATTATCATCTCCATAATCATCATCATAATCATCATCATAATCGTCATCATAATCATTATCATTATCATCATCATAATCATCATCATAATTACCAACATAATCACCATCATAATCATCATCATAATCATCATCATAATCGTCATTGTAATCATCATCATAACCGTCATCATAATCAGCATCATAGTCATCATAAGCATCATCATAATCATCACCATAATAGTCATCATAATCGTCATCATTATAGTCATGAAAATCATCATCATAATCATAAGCATAATCATCATCATAATCGTCATCATAGTCATCATCATAATCGTCATCATAATTATGAGCATAGTCATCATCATAATCATCGTCATAATCATCACCATAATCATCGTCATAATCATCATCATAATCATCATCATAATCATCATCATAATAGTCATCATAATCGTCATCATAATTCATTATTATAATCATGAGCATGATCATCATCATAATCATTATCATAATCGTCATCATAGTCATCATCATAATCGTCATCATAATCACCATCATAGTCATCATCACAATCATCATCATAAGTATCAACATAATCATCATCATAATCGACATCATGGTCTTCACCATAAGTATCATCATAACCATGAGCATAATCATCATCATAATCATCATCGTAACCGTCATCATAATCATCATCATAATCATCATCAGAATAGTCATCATAATCATCATCATAATCATCATCATAACCGTCATCATAATCAGCATCATAGTCATCACCATAATAGTCATCATAATCGTCATCATCATAGTCACCATCATAAACATCATCATAATCATCACCATAATAGTCATCATAAACGTCATCATTATAGTCATCATAATCATCATCATAATTATCAACATAATCATCATCATAATCATCATCATAACCGTCATCATAATCAGCTTCATAATAGTCATCATAATCATCATCATAATAGTCATCATAATCATCATTATAATTCATTATTATAATCATGAGCATGATCATCATCATAATCATTATCATAATCGTCATCATAATCGTCATTATAATCACGAGCATAAACATCATCATAATCATCATCATAATCATCATCATAATCCTCATCATAGTCATGATCATAATCGTCGTCATAACCATCATCATAGTCATGATCACAATCATCATCATAATCATCACCATAATCATCATCGTAATCATCATCATATTAGTCATCATAATCATCATCATAATCGGCATCATAATAGTCATCATAATCATCATCATAGTCATCATCGTAATCATCATCATAATCATTACCATAATCATCATAATTATCAAAATCATAATCATTATCATTATCACCACCATAATCATCATCATAATCATCATCATAATCGTCATCATAATCATCATCATAATTCATCATTATAATCATGAGCATGATCATCACAATAACTATTATCATAATCGTCATCATAGTCATCATCATAATCGTCATCATAATCACCATCATAGTCACCATCATAATTATCAACAAAATCATCATCATAATCATCATCATAACCGTCATCATAATCAGCATCATAGTCATCACCATAATAGTCATCATAATCGTCATCATTATAGTCATCATAATCATCATCATAATCATCATTATAGTATTCATCATAATCATCATCATAGTCATCATCATAAACATCATCATAATCATCACCATAATAGTCATCATAAACGTCATCATTATAGTCATCATAATCATCATCATAATTATCAACATAATCATCATCATAATCATCATCATAATCAGCTTCATAATCAGCTTCATAATTGTCATCATAGTCATGATCATAATCGTAATCATAATCATCATCATAATCATGAGCATGACCATCATCATAATCATTATCATAATCGTCATCATAACCGTAATCATAATCTGCATCATAGTCATCATCATCGTCATCATAATAATCATCATAATCATCATCATCATCATCATCATTATCATCATCATAATCATTATCATAATCATCATCATTATCATCATCATAATCATTATCATTATCATCACCATAATCATCATCATAATCATTATCATTATCATCACCATAATCATCATCATAATCATCATCATAATCACGAGCATAAACATCATCATAATAGTCATCATAATCCTCATCATAGTCATGATCATAACCGTCAGCATAATCAGCATCATAGTCATCACCATAATTGTCATCATAATCGACATCATTATAGTCATCAAAATCATCATCATAATCAACATCATAGTATTCATCATAATCATCTTCACAGTCATCATCATAAACATCATCATAATCATCACCATAATAGTCATCATAATTGTCATCGTTACTGTCATCATAATCATCATCATAATTCATTATTATATTCATGAGCATGATCATCATCATAATCATTATCATAATCGTCATCATAATCGTCATTATAATCATCATCATAGTCATCATCGTAATCATCATCATAATAATCACCATAATCGTCATCATAATCGTCATCATAATCGTCATCATAATCATCATCATAACCGTCATCATAATCATCATCATAATCATCATCATAATCACGAGCATAAACATCATCAGAATCATCATCATAATCATCATCATAATCCTCATCATAGTCATGATCATAATCGTCGTCATAACCATCATCATAGTCATGATCACAATCATCATCATAATCATCACCATAATCATCACCATAATCATCATCATAATCATCATCATAATCATCATCATGTTCATCATCATAATATTCATCATAATCATCATCATAATCATGAGCATAATCATCATCATAAACATGAGCATAATCATCATCATAATCATTATCATAATCATCATAATAATCATCATCATAATCATCATCATAGTCATCATCGTAATCATCGTCACTATCATCACCATAATCATCATCATAATCATCATCATAATCATCACCATAATCATCATCATAATCATCATCATAATCATTATCATAATCGTCATCATAATAGTCATCATAATCAACACCATAATCATCACCATAATCATCATCATAATCATCATCGTAATCATCATCATTATCATCACCCTAATTATCATCATAATCATCATCATAATAATCATCATAATCATTATCATAATTGTCATCATTATTGTCATCATAATCATCATCATAATTCATTATTATATTCATGAGCATGATCATCATCATAATCATTATCATAAACGGCATCATAATCGTCATCATAATCGTCATCATAATAGTCATCATAATCATCATCATAGTATTCATCATAATCATCATCATAGTCATGATCATAATCCTCATCATAATCATCATCATAATCATAAGCATAATCATCATCATAATCATCATTATCATCATCATAATCATTATCATAATCATCATAATTATCATCATCATAATCATTATCATTATCATCACCATAATCATCATCATAATCATCATCATAATCGTCATCATAATCATTGTCATAATCATCATCATAATGATCATCATAATTATCAACATAATCATCATCATACTCAGCATCATAATAGCCACCATAATCGTCATCATTATTGTCATCATAATCATCATCATAATCATCATCATAGTATTCATCATAATCATCATCGTAGTCATGATCATAATCATCAGCATAATCATCATAATCATAGGCATAATCATCATCATAATCATCATTATCATCATCATAATCATCATCATAATTCTTTCATTATAATCATGAGCATGATCATCATCATAATAATTATCATAATCGTTATCATAGTCATCATCATAATCGTCATCATAGTCACCATCATAGTCATCATCATAATCATCATCATAATTATCAACATAATCATCATCAGAATCATCATCATGACCGTCATCATAATCAGCATCATAATAGTCATCATAATCAGCATCATAATATTACTCATAATCATCATCATAGTCATCATCATAACCATCAGCATAATCATCATCATAACCGTCATCATAATCATCATCATAATCATCATCATAATCACGAGCATAAACATCATCATAATAGTCATCATAATCCTCATCATAGTCACGATCATAATCGTCATCATAGTGATGATCATAATCATCATCATAATCATCACCATAATCATCATCATAATCATCATCATAATCATCATCATGTTCATCATCATAATATTCATCATAATCATCATCATAATCATGAGCATAATCATCATCATAATCATGAGCATAATCATCATCATAATCATTATCATATTCATCATAATAATCATCATCATAATCATCATCATAGTCATCATCGTAATCATCGTCACTATCATCACCATAATCATCATCATAATCATCATCATAATCATCACATTAATCATCATCATAATCATCATCATAATCATTATTATAATCGTCATCATAATAGTCATCATAATCAACACCATAATCATCACCATAATCATCATCATAATCATCATCGTAATCATCATCATTATCATCACCCTAATCATCATCATAATCATCATCATAATCATCATCATAATCATTATCATAATTGTCATCATTATTGTCATCATAATCATCATCATAATTCATTATTATATTCATGAGCATGATCATCATCATAATCATTATCATAATCGGCATCATAATCGTCATCATAATCGTCATCATAATAGTCATCATAATCATCATAATAATCATCATCATAGTCATCATCATAACCGTCATCATAATTATCCACATAATCATCATCATAATCATCATCATAATCATCATCATAATCATTATCATAATTGTCATCATTATTGTCATCATAATCATCATCATAATTCATTATTATATTCATGAGCATGATCATCATCATAATCATTATCATAATCGGCATCATAATCGTCATCATAATCGTCATCATAATAGTCATCATAATCATCATCATAATCGTCATCATAGTCATCCTCATAATCGTCATCATAATTATGATCATAGTCATCATCATAATCATCGCCATAATCATCACCATAATCATCATCATAATCATCATCATAATCATCATCATAATAGTCATCATAATCATCATTATAATTCATTATTATAATCATGAGCATGATAACCATCATAATCATTATCATAATCATCATCATAATCGTCATTATAATCATCATCATAACCGTCATCATAATCAGCATCATAGTCATCATCATAATAGTAATCATAATCGTCATCATAATCGTCATCATAATCGTCATCATAATCATCATCATAACCGTCATCATAATCATCATCATAATCATCATCATAATCACGAGCATAAACATCATCATAATCATCATCATAATCATCATCATAATCCTCATCATAGTCATGATCATAATCGTCGTCATAACCATCATCATAGTCATGATCACAATCATCATCATAATCATCACCATAATCATCATCATAATCATCATCATAATCATCATCATATTAGTCATCATAATCATCATCATAATCAGCATCATAATAGTCATCATAATCATCATCATAGTCATCATCGTAATCATCATCATAATCATTACCATAATCATCATAATTATCAAAATCATAATCATTATCATTATCACCACCATAATCATCATCATAATCATCATCATAATCGTCATCATAATCATTATCATTATCATCATCATAATCATCATCATAATTACCAACATAATCATCATCATAATCATCATCATAATCGTCATCATAATCGTCATTATAATCATCATCATAACCGTCATCATAATCAGCATCATAGTCATCATAATCGTCATCATAATCATGAGCATAATCGTCATCATAATCATGAGCATAATCATCATCATAATCATCATCATAATCATCATCATAATCATCATCATAATCATCATCATGTTCATCATCATAATCGTCATCATAATCATTGTCATTATCATCATCATAATCATCATCATAATTATCAACATAATCATCATCATACTCAGCATCATAATAGCCACCATAATCGTCATCATTATTGTCATCATAATCATCATCATAATCATCATCATAGTATTCATCATAATCATCATCGTAGTCATGATCATAATCATCAGCATAATCATCATAATCATAGGCATAATCATCATCATAATCATCATTATCATCATCATAATCATCATCATAATTCTTTCATTATAATCATGAGCATGATCATCATCATAATAATTATCATAATCGTCATCATAGTCATCATCATAATCGTCATCATAATCACCATCATAGTCATCATCATAATCATCATCATAATTATCAACATAATCATCATCAGAATCATCATAATCAGCATCATAATAGTCAACATAATCATCATCATAATCATCATCATAATCGTCATCATAATCGTCATTATAATCATCATCATAACCGTCATCATAATCAGCATCATAGTCATCATAGTCGTCATCATAATCATGAGCATAATCGTCATCATAATCATGAGCATAATCATCATCATAATCATCATCATAATCATCATCATAATCATCATCATAATCATCATCATGTTCATCATCATAATCGTCATCATAATCATCGTCATTATCATCATCATAATCATCATCATAATTATCAACATAATCATCATCATACTCAGCATCATAATAGCCACCATAATCGTCATCATTATTGTCATCATAATCATCATCATAATCATCATCATAGTATTCATCATAATCATCATCGTAGTCATGATCATAATCATCAGCATAATCATCATAATCATAGGCATAATCATCATCATAATCATCATTATCATCATCATAATCATCATCATAATTCTTTCATTATAATCATGAGCATGATCATCATCATAATAATTATCATAATCATCATCATAGTCATCATCATAACCATCAGCATAATCATCATCATAACCGTCATCATAATCATCATCATAATCATCATCATAATCACGAGCATAAACATCATCATAATAGTCATCATAATCCTCATCATAGTCATGATCATAATCGTCATCATAGTGATGATCACAATCATCATCATAATCATCACCATAATCATCATCATAATCATCATCATAATCATCATCATGTTCATCATCATAATATTCATCATAATCATCATCATAATCATGAGCATAATCATCATCATAATCATGAGCATAATCATCATCATAATCATTATCATAATCATCATAATAATCATCATCATAATCATCATCATAGTCATCATCGTAATCATCGTCACTATCATCACCATAATCATCATCATAATCATCATCATAATCATCACCATAATCATCATCATAATCATCATCATAATCATTATCATAATCGTCATCATAATAGTCATCATAATCAACACCATAATCATCACCATAATCATCATCATAATCATCATCGTAATCATCATCATTATCATCACCCTAATCATCATCATAATCATCATCATAATCATCATCATAATCATTATCATAATTGTCATCATTATTGTCATCATAATCATCATCATAATTCATTATTATATTCATGAGCATGATCATCATCATAATCATTATCATAATCGGCATCATAATCGTCATCATAATCGTCATCATAATAGTCATCATAATCATCATCATAGTATTCATCATAATCATCATCATAGTCATGATCATAATCCTCATCATAATCATCATCATAATCATAAGCATAATCATCATCATAATCATCATTATCATCATCATAATCATTATCATAATCATCATAATTATCATCATCATAATCATTATCATTATCATCACCATAATGATCATCATAATCATCATCATAATCGTCATCATAATCATTGTCATTATCATCATCATAATCATCATCATAATTATCAACATAATCATCATCATACTCAGCATCATAATAGCCACCATAATCGTCATCATTATTGTCATCATAATCATCATCATAATCATCATCATAGTATTCATCATAATCATCATCGTAGTCATGATCATAATCATCAGCATAATCATCATAATCATAGGCATAATCATCATCATAATCATCATTATCATCATCATAATCATCATCATAATTCTTTCATTATAATCATGAGCATGATCATCATCATAATAATTATCATAATCGTCATCATAGTCGTCATCATAGTCATCATCATAATCGTCATCATAATCACCATCATAGTCATCATCATAATCATCATCAGAATCATCATCATGACCGTCATCATAATCAGCATCATAATATTACTCATAATCATCATCATAGTCATCATCATAACCATCAGCATAATCATCATCATAACCGTCATCATAATCATCATCATAATCATCATCATAATCACGAGCATAAACATCATCATAATAGGCATCATAATCCTCATCATAGTCATGATCATAATCGTCATCGTAGTGATGATCACAATCATCATCATAATCATCACCATAATCATCATCATAATCATCATCATAATCATCATCATGTTCATCATCATAATATTCATCATAATCATCATCATAATCATGAGCATAATCATCATCATAATCATGAGCATAATCATCATCATAATCATTATCATATTCATCATAATAATCATCATCATAATCATCATCATAGTCATCATCGTAATCATCGTCACTATCATCACCATAATCATCATCATAATCATCATCATTATCATCACATTAATCATCATCATAATCATCATCATAATCATTATCATAATCGTCATCATAATAGTCATCATAATCAACACCATAATCATCATAATAATCATCATCATAATCATCATCATAATCATCATCATAATCATCATCATGTTCATCATCATAATCGTCATCATAATCATTGTCATTATCATCATCATAATCATCATCATAATTATCAACATAATCATCATCATACTCAGCATCATAATAGCCACCATAATCGTCATCATTATTGTCATCATAATCATCATCATAATCATCATCATAGTATTCATCATAATCATCATCGTAGTCATGATCATAATCATCAGCATAATCATCATAATCATAGGCATAATCATCATCATAATCATCATTATCATCATCACAATCATCATCATAATTATCAACATAATCATCATCAGAATCATCATAATCATCATCATTATCGTCATCATAATCATTATCATTATCATCATCATAATCATCATCATAATTACCAACATAATCATCATCATAATCATCATCATAATCGTCATCATAATCGTCATTATAATCATCATCATAACCGTCATCATAATCAGCATCATAGTCATCATAATCGTCATCATAATCATGAGCATAATCGTCATCATAATCATGAGCATAATCATCATCATAATCATCATCATAATCATCATCATAATCATCATCATAATCATCATCATGTTCATCATCATAATCGTCATCATAATCATTGTCATTATCATCATCATAATCATCATCATAATTATCAACATAATCATCATCATACTCAGCATCATAATAGCCACCATAATCGTCATCATTATTGTCATCATAATCATCATCATAATCATCATCATAGTATTCATCATAATCATCATCGTAGTCATGATCATAATCATCAGCATAATCATCATAATCATAGGCATAATCATCATCATAATCATCATTATCATCATCATAATCATCATCATAAGTCTTTCATTATAATCATGAGCATGATCATCATCATAATAATTATCATAATCGTCATCATAGTCATCATCATAATCGTCATCATAATCACCATCATAGTCATCATCATAATCATCATCATAATTATCAACATAATCATCATCAGAATCATCATAATCAGCATCATAATAGTCATCATAATCAGCATCATAATATTACTCATAATCATCATCATAGTCATCATCATAACCATCAGCATAATCATCATCATAACCGTCATCATAATCATCATCATAATCATCATCATAATCACGAGCATAAACATCATCATAATAGTCATCATAATCCTCATCATAGTCATGATCATAATCGTCATCATAGTGATGATCACAATCATCATCATAATCATCACCATAATCATCATCATAATCATCATCATAATCATCATCATGTTCATCATCATAATATTCATCATAATCATCATCATAATCATGAGCATAATCATCATCATAATCATGAGCATAATCATCATCATAATCATTATCGTAATCATCATAATAATCATCATCATAATCATCATCATAGTCATCATCGTAATCATCGTCACTATCATCACCATAATCATCATCATAATCATCATCATAATCATCACCATAATCATCATCATAATCATCATCATAATCATTATCATAATCGTCATCATAATAGTCGTCATAATCAACACCATAATCATCACCATAATCATCATCATAATCATCATCGTAATCATCATCATAATCATTATCATAATTGTCATCATTATTGTCGTCATAATCATCATCATAATTCATTATTATATTCATGAGCATGATCATCATCATAATCATTATCATAATCGGCATCATAATCGTCATCATAATCGTCATCATAATTGTCATCATAATCATCATCATAGTCATGATCATAATCCTCATCATAATCATCATCAGAATCATCATCATGACCGTCATCATAATCAGCATCATAATAGTCATCATAATCAGCATCATAATATTACTCATAATCATCATCATAGTCATCATCATAACCATCAGCATAATCATCATCATAACCGGCATCATAATTATCCACATAATCATCATCATAATCATCATCATAATCATCATCATAATCATCATCATAATCATCATCATAATCGTCATCATAGTCATCCTCATAATCGTCATCATAATTATGATCATAGTCATCATCATAATCATCGCCATAATCATCACCATAATCATCATCATAATCATCATGATAATCATCATCATAATAGTCATCATAATCATCATTATAATTCATTATTATAATCATGAGCATGATCACCATCATAATCATTATCATAATCGTCATCATAATCGTCATTATAATCATCATCATAACCGTGATCATAATCATAGTCATCATCATAATAGTAATCATAAACGTCATCATAATCGTCATCATAATCGTCATCATAATCATCATCATAACCGTCATCATAATCATCATCATAATCATCATCATAATCACGAGCATAAACATCATCATAATCATCATCATAATCATCATCATATTAGTCATCATAATCGTCATCATGGTCATCATAATCATCATCATAGTCATCATCATAATAGTCATCATAATCGTCATCATAATCATGATCGTAATCATCATCATAATCATTATCATTATCACCACCATAATCATCATCATAATCATCATCATTATCGTCATCATAATCATTATCATTATCATCATCATAATCATCATCATAATTACCAACATAATCATCATCATAATCATCATCATAATCGTCATCATAATCGTCATTATAATCATCATCATAACCGTCATCATAATCAGCATCATAGTCATCATAATCGTCATCATAATCATGAGCATAATCGTCATCATAATCATGAGCATAATCATCATCATAATCATCATCATAATCATCATCATAATCATCATCATGTTCATCATCATAATATTCATCATAATCATCATCATAATCATGACCATAATCATCATCATAATCATTATCATAATCATCATAATAATCATCATCATAATCATCATCATAGTCATCATCGTAATCATCGTCATTATCTTCACCATAATCATCATCATAATCATCATCATAATCATCACCATAATCATCATCATAATCATCATCATAATCATTATCATAACCGTCATAATAATCAGAATCATAGTCATCATCATAATCAGCATCATAGTCATCGTCATCATCACCATCATAGTCATCATCGTAATTATCAACATAATCATCACCATAATCGACATCATGGTCTTCACCATAATCATCATCATAATCATCATCATAATTCATCATCATAACCATGAGCATAATCATCATCATAATCATCATCATAAACGTCATCATAATCATCATCATAGTCATCATCATAATAGTCATCATAATCATCATCATAATCATCATCATAACCGTCATCATAATCAGCATCATAGTCATCATCATAATTATCAACATAATCATCATCATAATCGACATCATGGTCTTCACCATAATCATCATCATAATCATCATCATAATTCATCATCATAACCATGAGCATAATCATCACCATAATCATCATCATAATCATCATCATAATCATTATCATAATCGTCATCATAATAGTCATCATAATCAACACCATAATCATCACCATAACCATCATCATAATCATCATCGTAATCATCATCATTATCATCACCCTAATCATCATCATAATCATCATCATAATCATCATCATAATCATTATCATAATTGTCATCATTATTGTCATCATAATCATCATCATAATTCATTATTATATTCATGAGCATGATCATCATCATAATCATTATCATAATCGGCATCATAATCGTCATCATAATCGTCATCATAATAGTCATCATAATCATCATCATAGTATTCATCATAATCATCATCATAGTCATGATCATAATCCTCATCATAATCATCATCATAATCATCATCATAATCGTCATCATAATCATTGTCATTATCATCATCATAATCATCATCATACTCAGCATCATAATAGCCACCATAATCGTCATCATTATTGTCATCATAATCATCATCATAATCATCATCATAGTATTCATCATAATCATCATCGTAGTCATGATCATAATCATCAGCATAATCATCATAATCATAGGCATAATCATCATCATAATCATCATCATAATCATCATCATAGTCATGATCATAATCATCATCATAATCATCACCATAATCATCATCATAATCATCATCATAATCATCATCATAATCATCATCATAATTGTCATCATAATCATCATCATATTCATGAGCATGATCATCATCATAATCATTATCATAATCGTCATCATAGTCATCATCATAATCGCCATCATAATCACCATCATAGTCATCATCATAATCATCATCATAATTATCAACATAATCATCATCATAATCATCATCATAACCGTCATCATAATCATCATCATAATCGTCATCATAACCGTAATCATAATCTGCATCATAGTCATCATCATCGTCATCATAATAATCATCATAATCATCATCATCATCATCATCATTATCATCATCATAATCATTATCATAATCATCATCATTATCATCATCATAATCATTATCATTATCATCACCATAATCATCATCATAATCATCATCATAATCGTCATCATAATCATTATCATTATCATCATCATAATCATCATCATAATTACCAACATAATCATCATCATAATCATCATCATAATCGTCATCATAATGGTCATTATAATCATCATCATAACCGTCGTCATAATCATCAGCATAATCGTCATCATAATCATCAGCATAATCATCATCATAATCATCATCATAGTCATCACCAGAATTGTTATCATAATCGTCATCATTATAGTCATCATAATCATCATCATAATCATCATCATAATCATCATCATAATCATCATCATAATCATCATCATAATCATCATCGTAGTATTCATCATAATCATCATCGTAGTCATCATCATAAACATCATCATAATCATCACCATAATAGTCATCATAATCGTCATCATTATAGTCATCATAATCATCATCATAATCATCAGCATAATCATCATCATAGTATTCATCATAATCATCATCATAATCATCATCATAATCATAAGCATAATCATCATCATAATCATCATTATCATCATCATAATCATTATCATAATCATCATAATTATCATCATCATAATCATTATCATTATCATCACCATAATCATCAACATAATTATCAACATAATCATCATCATACTCATCATCATGACCGTCATCATAATCAGCATCATAATAGTCATCATAATCATCATCATAATCATCATCATAATCGTCATCATAATCAGCATCATAATAGTCATCATAATCAGCATCATAATATTACTCATAATCATCATCATAGTCATCATCATAACCATCAGCATAATCATCATCATAACCGTCATCATAATCATCATCATAATCATCATCATAATCACGAGCATAAACATCATCATAATAGTCATCATAATCCTCATCATAGTCATGATCATAACCATCATCATAGTCATGATCACAATCATCATCATAGTGATGATCATAATCGTCATCATAATCATCATCATAGTCATGATCATAATCATCATCATAATCATCATCATAATCATCATCATAGTCATGATCATAATCATCATCATAATCATCATCATAATTGTCATCATAATCATCATCATATTCATGAGCATGATCATCATCATAATCATTATCATAATCGTCATCATAGTCATCATCATAATCGCGATCATAATCACCATCATAGTCATCATCATAATCATCATCATAATTATCAACATAATCATCATCATAATCATCATCATAACCGTCATCATAACCATCATCATAATCGTCATCATAACCGTAATCATAATCTGCATCATAGTCATCATCATCGTCATCATAATAATCATCATAATCATCATCATCATCATCATCATTATCATCATCATAATCATTATCAGAATCATCATCATTATCATCATCATAATCATTATCATTATCATCACCATAATCATCATCATAATCATCATCATAATCGTCATCATAATCATTATCATTATCATCATCATAATCATCATCATAATTACCAACATAATCATCATCATAATCATCATCATAATCGTCATCATAATCGTCATTATAATCATCATCATAACCGTCGTCATAATCATCAGCGTAATCGTCATCATAATCATCAGCATAATCATCATCATAATCATCATCATAGTCATCACCAGAATTGTTATCATAATCGTCATCATTATAGTCATCATAATCATCATCATAATCATCATCATAATCATCATCATAATCATCATCATAATCATCATCGTAGTATTCATCATAATCATCATCGTAGTCATCATCATAAACATCATCATAATCATCACCATAATAGTCATCATAATCGTCATCATTATAGTCATCATAATCATCATCATAATCATCATCATAATCATCAACATAATTATCAACATAATCATCATCATACTCATCATCATGACCGTCATCATAATCAGCATCATAATAGTCATCATAATCATCATCATAATCATCATCATAATCGTCATCATAATCAGCATCATAATAGTCATCATAATCAGCATCATAATAGTCATCATAATCATCATAATTATCATCATCATAATCGTCATCATATTATTCATCATAATCATCATCATAAAAATCATCATAATCATTATCATAATCATTATCGTAATCATTATCATAATCGTCATCATAGTCATCATCGTAATCATCATCATAATGATCATCATAATCATCATCATAATCATCATCATAACCATCATCATAATTATCAACTTAATCATCATCATAATCATTATCATAACCGTCATCATAATCAGCATCATAGTCATCATCATAATAGTCATCATAATCGTCATCATAGTCATCATCATAATCGTCACCATAATAGTCATCATAATCATCATAATAACCGTCATCATAATCAGCATCATAGTCATCATAATCATCATCATAATCATGAGCATAATCAGCATCATAATAGTCATCATAATCATCATCATAGTCATCATCGTAATCATCATCATTATCATCACCCTAATCATCATCATAATCATCATCATAATCATCATCATAATCATCATCATAATCATTATCATAATTGTCATCATAATAGTCATTATTATCATCATCATAATCATCATCATAACCGTCATCATAATCAGCATCATAGTCATCACCGTAATTGTCACCATAATCGACATCATTATAGTCATCATAATCATCATCATAATCATCATCACAGTATTCATCATAATCATCATCGTAGTCAACATCATAAACATCATCATAATCATCACCATAATAGTCATCATAATCATCATTATAATGCATTATCATTATCACCACCATAATCATCATCATAATCATCATCATAACCGTCATCATAATCGTCATCATAATCGTCATCATAATCATTATCATAACCGTCATCATAATCATCATCATAATCATCATCATAATCACGAGCATAACATCATCATAATCATCATCATAATCATCATCATAATCCTCATCATAGTCATGATCATAATCGTCGTCATAACCATCATCATAGTCATGATCACAATCATCATCATAATCATCACCATAATCATCATCATAATCATCATCATAATCATCATCCTAATCATCATCATATTAGTCATCATAATCATCATCATAATCAGCATCATAATAGTCATCATAATCATCCTCATAGTCATCATCGTAATCATCATCATAATCATTACCATAATCATCATAATTATCATCATCATAATCATTATCATTATCACCACCATAATCATCATCATAATCATCATCATAATCGTCATCATAATAGTCATTATAATCATCATCATAACCGTGATCATAATCAGCATCATAGTCATCATAATCGTCATCATAATCATGAGCATAATCATCATCATAATCAGCTTCATAATAGTCATCATAATCATCATCATAATAATCATCATAGTATTCATCATAATCATCATCATAGCCATCATCATAAACATCATCATAATCATCACCATAATAGTCACCATAATCGTCATCATAATCATTATCATAACCGTCATCATAATCATCATCATAATCATCATCATTATCACGAGCATAACATCATCATAATCATTATCATAATCTTCATCGTAGTCATCATAATAATCGTCATCATAATCATCATCATAGTCATCATCGTAATCATCATCATAATCATCACCATAATCATCATCATAATCATCATCATAATCACCATCATAGTCATCATCATAACCATCATCATAATTATCAACTTAATCATCATCATAATCATTATCATAACCGTCATCATAATCAGCATCATAGTCATCATAATCGTCATCATAGTCATCATCATAATCGTCACCATAATAGTCATCATAATCATCATAATAACCGTCATCATAATCAGCATCATAGTCATCATAATCATCATCATATTCATGAGAATAATCGTCATCATAATCATGAGCATAATCATCATCATAACCGTCATCATAATCATTGTCATTATCATCATCATAATCATCATCATAATTATCAACATAATCATCATCATACTCATCATCATGACCGTCATCATAATCATCATCATAATCATCATCATAATCATGAGCATAATCATCATCATAATCATCATCATAATTATGAGAATAGTCATCATCATAATCATCGTCATAATCATCACCATAATCATCGTCATAATCATCATCATAATCATCATCATAATAGTCATCATAAACGTCATCATAGTCATCATCATAATCGTCACCATAATAGTCATCATAATCATCATAATAACCGTCATCATAATCAGCATCATAGTCATCATAATCATCATCATAATCATGAGCATAAGATTCATCATAATCATTATCATAATCATCATAATAATCATCATAATAATCATCATCATAATCATCATCATAGTCATCATCGTAATCATAATCATTATCATCACCATAATCAGCATCATAATCATCATCATAATCATCATCACAATTCATCATTATAATCATGAGCATGATCATCATCATAATCATTATCATAATCGTCATCATAGTCTTCATCATAATCGTCATCATAATCAGCATCATAATAGTCATCATAATCAGCATCATAATAGTCATCATAATCATCATCATAATCATCATCATAATCATCAGCATAATCATCATCATAACCGTCATCATAATCATCATCATAATCATCA
Source organism: Coelioxys conoideus (assembly GCA_947623535.1). NCBI lineage: Eukaryota > Metazoa > Arthropoda > Insecta > Hymenoptera > Megachilidae > Coelioxys > Coelioxys conoideus. The sequence continues at coordinate 18,006,697 of OX392458.1, read as the reverse complement.
TCATCGTCATCATAATCATCATCATAAAAATCATCATAATCATTATCATAATCATTATCATAATCGTCATCATAGTCATCATCGTAATCATCATCATAATGATCATCATAATCATCATCATAATCATCATCATAACCGGCATCATAACCGTCATCATAATCATCATCATAATCGTCATCATAACCGTAATCAGAATCTGCATCATAGTCATCATAATCATTATCATAACCGTCATCATAATCATCATCATAATCATCATCATAATCACCACCATAGTCATCATCATAATCATCATCATAATTATCAACATAATCATCATCATAATCGTCATCATAACCGTAACCATAATCTGCATCACAGTCATCATCATCGTCATCATAATAATCATCATAATCATCATCATCATCATCATCATAATCATCATCATAATCGTCATCATAATCATTATCATTATCATCATCATAATCATCATCATAATCGTCATCATAATCGTCATTATAATCATCATCATAATCGTCATCATAACCGTAATCATAATCTGCATCATAGTCATCATCATCGTCATCATAATTCATCATTATAATCATGAGCATGATCATCACGATAATTATTATCATAATCGTCATCATAGTCATTATCATAACCGTCATCATAATCAGCATCATAATAGTCATCATAATCATCATCATAATTCATCATTATAATCATGAGCATGATCATCACGATAATTATTATCGTAATCGTCATCATAGTCATCATCATAATCGTCATCATAATCACCATCATAGTCATCACCATAATAGTCATCATAATCATCATCATAATCATCATCATAGTATTCATCATAATCATCATCATAGTCATCATCATAAACATCATCATAATCATCACCATAATAGTCATCATAAACGTCATCATTATAGTCATCATAATCATCATCATAATTATCAACATAATCATCATCATAATCATTATCATAATCATCATCATAATCATCATCATAATCATCATCATGTTCATCATCATAATATTCATCATAATCATCATCATAATCATCATAATAATCGTCATCATAATCATTATCATTATCATCATCATAATCATCATCATAATCATCAGCATAATCATCACTATAATCATCATCATAATCATCATCATAATCATCATAATAGTCATCATAATCATCGTCATCGTCATCATAATAATCATCATAATCATCATCATAATGATCATCATAATCATCATCATAATAGTCATCATAATCATCATCATAATTCTTTCATTATAATCATGAGCATGATCATCATCATAATAATTATTATAATCATCATCATAGTCATCATCATAATCGTCATCATAATCACCATCATAGTCATCATCATAATCAGCATCATAATCATCACCATAATTGTCACCATAATCGACATCATTATAGTCATCATAATCATCATCATAATCATGATCACAGTATTCATCATAATCATCATCGTAGTCATCATCATAAACATCATCATAATCATCACCATAATAGTCATCATAATCAACACCATAATCATCACCATAATCATCATCATAATCATCATCGTAATCATCATCATTATCATCACCCTAATCATCATCATAATCATCATCATAATCATTATCATAATTGTCATCATTATTGTCATCATAATCATCATCATAATTCACTATTATATTCATGAGCATGATCATCATCATAATCATTATCATAATCGGCATCATAATCATCATCATAATCGTCAACATAATAGTCATCATAATCATCATCATAATCATCATCATAACCGTCATCATAATCAGCATCATAACAGTCATCATAATTATCGTCATAACCATCATCATAATCTTCATAATAATAATCATCATAATCATCATCATAATCATCATCATAATCATCATCATAATCATCATCATAATCATCATCATAATCGTCATCATAGTCATTCTCATAATCGTCATCATAATTATGATCATAATCGTCATCATAATCATGGTCATTATCATCATCATAATCATCATCATAATTATCAACATAATCATCATCATACTCAGCATCATAATAGCCACCATAATCAGCATCATAATAGTCATCATAATCATCATCATAATCATCATCATAATCATCAGCATAATCATCATCATAACCGTCATCATAATCATCATCATAATCATCATCATAATCATGAGCATAATCATCATCATAATCATCATCATAATCATCATCATAATCCTCATCATAGTCATGATCATAATCGTCATCATAATCATCATCATAGTCATGATCATAATCATCATCATAATCATCACCATAATCATCATCATAATCATCATCATAATCATCATCATAATAGTCATCATAATCATCATCATAATTCTTTCATTATAATCATGAGCATGATCATCATCATAATAATTATTATAATCATCATCATAGTCATCATCATAATCGTCATCATAATCACCATCATAGTCATCATCATACTCAGCATCATAATAGCCACCATAATCAGCATCATAATAGTCATCATAATCATCACCATAATCATCATCATAATCATCATCATAATCATCATCATAATAGTCATCATAATCATCATCATAATTCTTTCATTATAATCATGAGCATGATCATCATCATAATAATTATTATAATCATCATCATAGTCATCATAATCACCATCATAGTCATCATCATAATCAGCATCATAATAGTCATCATAATCAGCATCATAATATTCCTCATAATCATCATCATAGTCATGATCATAATCATCATCATAATCATCACCATAATCATCATCATAATCATCATCATAATCATCATGATAATAGTCATCATAATCATCATCATAATTCTTTCATTATAATCATGAGCATGATCATCATCATAATAATTATTATAATCATCATCATAGTCATCATCATAATCGTCATCATAATCACCATCATAGTCATCATCATAATCAGCATCATAATAGTCATCATAATCAGCATCATAATATTCCTCATAATCATCATCATAGTCATCATCAAAACCATCAGCATAATCATCATCATAATCGTCATCATAATCATGAGCATAATCATCATCATAATCATCATCATAATCAGCATCATAATAGTCATCATAATCATCATCATAGTCATCATCGTAATCATCATCATTATCATCACCCTAATCATCATCATAATCATCATCATAATCATCATCATAATAATCATCATAATCATCATCATAATGCTCATCATAATCATCATCATAATCATCATCACAATCGTCATCATAACCCTAATCATAATCTGCATCATAGTCATCATCATGGTCATCATAATAATCATCATAATCATCATCATCATCATCATCATTATCATCATCATAATCATTATCATAACCGTTATCATAATCAGCATCATAGTCATCATCATAAACATCATCATAATCATCACCATAATAGTCATCATAAACGTCATCATTATAGTCATCATAATCATCATCATAATTATCATCATAATCATCATCATAATCATCATCATAATAGTCATCATAATCCTCATCATAATTCATTATTATAATCATGAGCATGATCATCATCATAATCATTATCATAAACGTCATCATAGTCATCATCATAACCGTCATCATAATCATCATCACAATCGTCATCATAACCGTAATCATAATCAGCATCATAGTCATCATAAGCATCATCATAATCATCACCATAATAGTCATCATAATCGTCATCATTATAGTCATCATAATCATAAGCATAATCATCATCATAATCGTCATCATAGTCATCATCATAATCGTCATCATAATTATGAGCATAGTCATCATCATAATCATCGTCATAATCATCACCATAATCATCGTCATAATCATCATCATAATCATCATCATAATCATCATCATAATAGTCATCATAACCGTAATCATAATCAGCATCATAGTCATCATCATAATCGTCATAATCACCATCATAGTCATCATCACAATCATCATCATAATTATCAACATAATCATCATCATAATCGACATCATGGTCTTCACCATAATCATCATCATAATCATCATCATAATCATCATCATAACCGTCATCATAATCAGCATCATAGTCATCATCATAAACATCATCATAATCATCACCATAATAGTCATCATAAACGTCATCATTATAGTCATCATAATCATCATCATAATTATCATCATAATCATCATCATAATCATCATCATAATAGTCATCATAGTCATGATCATAATCGTAATCATAATCATGAGCATGATCATCATCATAATCATTATCATAAACGTCATCATAGTCATCATCATAATCGTCATCATAATAGGCATCATAATCATCATAATAATCATCATCATAGGCATCATCATAACAATGAGCATAATCATCATCATAATCATTATCATAATCGTCATCATAATCGTCATTATTATCATCATCATAACCGTCATCATAATTATCCACATAATCATCATCATAATCATCATCATAACCGTCATCATAATCAGCATCATAAGAGTCATCATAATTATCATCATAACCATCATCATAATCTTCATCACAATAATCATCATAATCATCATCATAATCATCATCATAACCGGCATCATAATCATCATCATAATCATCATCACAATCGTCATCATAACCGTAATCATAATCTGCATATAGTCATCATCATCGTCATCATAATAATCATCATAATCATCATCATAATCATCATCATTATCATCATCATAATCGTCATCATGGTTATCATAATCATCATCATAGTCATCATCATAATCATCATCATAATCATCATCATAATCATCATCATAGTCATCATCATAATCATCATCATAATCATCATCATAACCGTCATCATAATCAGCATCATAGTCATCACCATAATAGTCATCATAATCGTCATCATCATAGTCATCATCATAAACATCATCATAATCATCATCATAAACATCATCATAATCATCACCATAATAGTCATCATAAACGTCATCATTATAGTCATCATAGTCATGATCATAATCGTAATCATAATCATCATCATAATCATGAGCATGATCATCATCATAATCGTGAGCATAATCATCATCATAATCATTATCATAATCATCATCATAATCATTATCATGTTCATCATCACAATATTCATCATAATCATCATCATAATCATCATAATAATCATCATCATAATCATCATCATCATCATCATCATAATCATTATCATTATCATCATCATAATCATTATCATAATCATCATCATTATCATCATCATAATCATTATCATTATCATCATCATAATCATCATCATAATTACCAACATAATCACCATCATAATCATCATCATAATCATTATCATAATCGTCATCATAGTCATCATCATAATCGTCATCATAATCACCATCATAGTCTTCATCATAACCATCATCATAATTATCAACATAATCATCATCATAATCATCATCATAACCGTCATCATATTCATCATCATAATCGTCATCATAACCGTAATCATAATCTGCATCATAGTCATCATCATCGTCATCATAATAATCATCATCATAATCATCATCATGTTCATCATCACAATATTCATCATAATCATCATCATAATCATGAGCATAATCATCATCATAAAAGTGAGCATAATCATCATCATAATCATTATCATAATCATCATCATAATCATCATCATGTTCATCATCACAATATTCATCATAATCATCATCATAATCATCATAATAATCATCATCATAATCATCATCATCATCATCATCATTATCATCATCGTAATCATTATCATAATCATCATCATTATCATCATCATAATCATTATCATTATCATCATCATAATCATCATCATAATTACCAACATAATCACCATCATAATCATCATCATAATCGTCATCATAACCGTCATTATAATCATCATCATAACCGTCATCATAATCACCATCATAGTCATCATAAGCATCGTCATAATCGTCACCATAATAGTCATCATAATCGTCATCATTATAGTCATCATAATCATCATCATAGTCATCATCATAATCATCATCATAATCATCATCATAATCATCATCATAATCATCATCATAACCGGCATCATAACCGCCATCATAATCATCATCACAATCGTCATCATAACTGTAATCATAATCTGCATCATAGTCATCATCATCGTCATCATAATAATCATCATAATCATCATCATAATCATCATCATAACCGGCATCATAACCGTCATCATAATCAACATAACAATCGTCATCATAACTGTAATCATAATCTGCATCATAGTCATCATCATCGTCATCATAATAATCATCATAATCATCATCATCATCATCATCATTCTCATCATCATAATTATTATCATAACCGTCATCATAATCTGAATCATAGTCATCATCGTAATCAGCATCATAGTCATCGTCATAATAGTCATCATAATCACCATCATAGTCATCATCACAATCATCATCATAATTATCAACATAATCATCATCATAATCGACATCGTGGTCTTCACCATAATCATCATCATAATTCATCATCATAACCATGAGCATAATCATCATCATAATCATCATCATAATCATCATCATAACCGTCATCATAATCAGCATCATAATAGTCATCATAATTATCATCATAATCATCATCATAATCATCATCATAATCATCATCATAATCATCACCATAATCATCATCATAATCATCATCATAATCATCATCATAATAGTCATCATAATCATCATCATCGTCATCATAATAATCATCATAATCATCATCATAATGCTCATCATAATCATCATCATAATCATCATCACAATCGTCATCATAACCCTAATCATAATCTGCATCATAGTCATCATCATGGTCATCATAATAATCATCATAATCAACATCATCATCATCATCATTATCATCATCATAATCATTGTCATAACCGTTATCATAATCAGCATCATAGTCATCATCATAAACATCATCATAATCATCACCATAATAGTCATCATAAACGTCATCATTATAGTCATCATAATCATCATCATAATTATCATCATAATCATCATCATAATCATCATCATAATAGTCATCATAATCCTCATCATAATTCATTATTATAATCATGAGCATGATCATCATCATAATCATTATCATAAACGTCATCATAGTCATCATCATAACCGTCATCATAATCATCATCACAATCGTCATCATAACCGTAATCATAATCAGCATCATAGTCATCATAAGCATCATCATAATCATCACCATAATAGTCATCATAATCGTCATCATTATAGTCATCATAATCATCATCATAATCATAAGCATAATCATCATCATAACCGTCATCATAGTCATCATCATAATCGTCATCATAATTATGATCATAGTCATCATCATAATCATCGTCATAATCATCACCATAATCATCGTCATAATCGTCATTATAATCATCATCATAACCGTCATCATAATCAGGATCATAGTCATCATAAGCATCGTCATAATCGTCACCATAATAGTCATCATAATCGTCATCATTATAGTCATCATAATCATCATCATAGTCATCATCATAATCATCAGCATAATCATCATCATAACCGTCATCATAATCATCATCATAATCATCATCATAACCATGAGCATAATCATCATCATAATCATCATCATAATCATCATCATAATCATCATCATAATCATCATCATAATCATCATCATAATCATCATCATAATCATCATCATAACCGGCATCATAACGGCCATCATAATCATCATCACAATCGTCATCATAACTGTAATCATAATCTGCATCATAGTCATCATCATCGTCATCATAATAATCATCATAATCATCATCATAACCGGCATCATAACCGTCATCATAATCAACATAACAATCGTCATCATAACTGTAATCATAATCTGCATCATAGTCATCATCATCGTCATCATAATAATCATCATAATCATCATCATCATCATCATCATTCTCATCATCATAATTATTATCATAACCGTCATCATAATCTGAATCATAGTCATCATCGTAATCAGCATCATAGTCATCGTCATAATAGTCATCATAATCGTCATCATAATCGTCATCATAGTCATCATGATAATCATCATCATAATCATCATCATAATAGTCATCATAATCATCATCATAATTCATCATTATAATCATGAGCATGATCATCACGATAATTATTATCATAATCGTCATCATAGTCATCATCATAATCGTCATCATAATCACCATCATAGTCATCATCACAATCATCATCATAATTATCAACATAATCATCATCATAATCGACATCGTGGTCTTCACCATAATCATCATCATAATTCATCATCATAACCATGAGCATAATCATCATCATAATCATCATCATAATCATCATCATAACCGTCATCATAATCAGCATCATAATAGTCATCATAATTATCATCATAATCATCATCATAATCATCATCATAATCATCATCATAATCATCACCATAATCATCATCATAATCATCATCATAATCATCATCATAATAGTCATCATAATCATCATCATCGTCATCATAATAATCATCATAATCATCATCATAATGCTCATCATAATCATCATCATAATCATCATCACAATCGTCATCATAACCCTAATCATAATCTGCATCATAGTCATCATCATGGTCATCATAATAATCATCATAATCATCATCATCATCATCATCATTATCATCATCATAATCATTGTCATAACCGTTATCATAATCAGCATCATAGTCATCATCATAAACATCATCATAATCATCACCATAATAGTCATCATAAACGTCATCATTATAGTCATCATAATCATCATCATAATTATCATCATAATCATCATCATAATCATCATCATAATAGTCATCATAATCCTCATCATAATTCATTATTATAATCATGAGCATGATCATCATCATAATCATTATCATAAACGTCATCATAGTCATCATCATAACCGTCATCATAATCATCATCACAATCGTCATCATAACCGTAATCATAATCAGCATCATAGTCATCATAAGCATCATCATAATCATCACCATAATAGTCATCATAATCGTCATCATTATAGTCATCATAATCATCATCATAATCATAAGCATAATCATCATCATAATCGTCATCATAGTCATCATCATAATCATCATCATAATTATGAGCATAGTCATCATCATAATCATCGTCATAATCATCACCATAATCATCGTCATAATCATCATCATAATCATCATCATAATCATCATCATAATAGTCATCATAACCGTAATCATAATCAGCATCATAGTCATCATCATAATCGTCATCATGATCACCATCATAATCATGAGCATGATCATCATCATAATCGTGAGCATAATCATCATCATAATCATTATCATAATCATCATCATAATCATCATAATAATCATTATCATAATCATCATCATCATCATCATTATCATCATCATTATCATCATCATAATCATTATCATTATCATCATCATAATCATCATCATAATTACCAACATAATCACCATCATAATCATCATCATAATCATTATCATAATCGTCATCACAGTCATCATCATAATCGTCATCATAATCACCATCATAGTCTTCATCATAACCATCATCATAATTATCAACATAATCATCATCATAATCATCATCATAACCGTCATCATATTCATCATCATAATCGTCATCATAACCGTAATCATAATCTGTATCATAGTCATCATCATCGTCATCATAATAATCATCATCATAATCATCATCATGTTCATCATCACAATATTCATCATAATCATCATCATAATCATGAGCATAATCATCATCATAATCGTGAGCATAATCATCATCATAATCATTATCATAATCATCATCATAATCATCATCATGTTCATCATCACAATATTCATCATAATCATCATCATAATCATCATAATAATCATCATCATAATCATCATAATAATCATCATCATAATCATCATCATCATCATCATCATTATCATCATCATAATCATTATCATAATCATCATCATTATCATCATCATAATCATTCTCATTATCATCATCATAATCATCATCATAATTACCAACATAATCACCATCATAATCATCATCATAATCGTCATCATAACCGTCATTATAATCATCATCATAACCGTCATCATAATCAGCATCATAGTCATCATAAGCATCGTCATAATCGTCACCATAATAGTCATCATAATCGTCATCATTATAGTCATCATAATCATCATCATAATCATAAGCATAATCATCATCATAACCGTCATCATAGTCATCATCATAATCGTCATCATAATTATGATCATAGTCATCATCATAATCATCGTCATAATCATCACCATAATCATCGTCATAATCGTCATTATAATCATCATCATAACCGTCATCATAATCAGGATCATAGTCATCATAAGCATCGTCATAATCGTCACCATAATAGTCATCATAATCGTCATCATTATAGTCATCATAATCATCATCATAGTCATCATCATAATCATCAGCATAATCATCATCATAACCGTCATCATAATCATCATCATAATCATCATCATAACCATGAGCATAATCATCATCATAATCATCATCATAATCATCATCATAATCATCATCATAATCATCATCATAATCATCATCATAACCGGCATCATAACCGCCATCATAATCATCATCACAATCGTCATCATAACTGTAATCATAATCTGCATCATAGTCATCATCATCGTCATCATAATAATCATCATAATCATCATCATAATCATCATCATAACCGGCATCATAACCGTCATCATAATCAACATAACAATCGTCATCATAACTGTAATCATAATCTGCATCATAGTCATCATCATCGTCATCATAATAATCATCATAATCATCATCATCATCATCATCATTCTCATCATCATAATTATTATCATAACCGTCATCATAATCTGAATCATAGTCATCATCGTAATCAGCATCATAGTCATCGTCATAATAGTCATCATAATCGTCATCATAATCGTCATCATAGTCATCATGATAATCATCATCATAATCATCATCATAATAGTCATCATAATCATCATCATAATTCATCATTATAATCATGAGCATGATCATCACGATAATTATTATCATAATCGTCATCATAGTCATCATCATAATCGTCATCATAATCACCATCATAGTCATCATCACAATCATCATCATAATTATCAACATAATCATCATCATAATCGACATCGTGGTCTTCACCATAATCATCATCATAATTCATCATCATAACCATGAGCATAATCATCATCATAATCATCATCATAATCATCATCATAACCGTCATCATAATCAGCATCATAATAGTCATCATAATTATCATCATAATCATCATCATAATCATCATCATAATCATCATCATAATCATCACCATAATCATCATCATAATCATCATCATAATCATCATCATAATAGTCATCATAATCATCATCATCGTCATCATAATAATCATCATAATCATCATCATAATGCTCATCATAATCATCATCATAATCATCATCACAATCGTCATCATAACCCTAATCATAATCTGCATCATAGTCATCATCATGGTCATCATAATAATCATCATAATCATCATCATCATCATCATCATTATCATCATCATAATCATTGTCATAACCGTTATCATAATCAGCATCATAGTCATCATCATAAACATCATCATAATCATCACCATAATAGTCATCATAAACGTCATCATTATAGTCATCATAATCATCATCATAATTATCATCATAATCATCATCATAATCATCATCATAATAGTCATCATAATCCTCATCATAATTCATTATTATAATCATGAGCATGATCATCATCATAATCATTATCATAAACGTCATCATAGTCATCATCATAACCGTCATCATAATCATCATCACAATCGTCATCATAACCGTAATCATAATCAGCATCATAGTCATCATAAGCATCATCATAATCATCACCATAATAGTCATCATAATCGTCATCATTATAGTCATCATAATCATCATCATAATCATAAGCATAATCATCATCATAATCGTCATCATAGTCATCATCATAATCATCATCATAATTATGAGCATAGTCATCATCATAATCATCGTCATAATCATCACCATAATCATCGTCATAATCATCATCATAATCATCATCATAATCATCATCATAATAGTCATCATAACCGTAATCATAATCAGCATCATAGTCATCATCATAATCGTCATCATAATCACCATCATAATCATGAGCATGATCATCATCATAATCGTGAGCATAATCATCATCATAATCATTATCATAATCATCATCATAATCATCATCATGTTCATCATCACAATATTCATCATAATCATCATCATAATCATCATAATAATCATTATCATAATCATCATCATCATCATCATCATTATCATCATCATTATCATCATCATAATCATTATCATTATCATCATCATAATCATCATCATAATTACCAACATAATCACCATCATAATCATCATCATAATCATTATCATAATCGTCATCATAGTCATCATCATAATCGTCATCATAATCACCATCTTAGTCTTCATCATAACCATCATCATAATTATCAACATAATCATCATCATAATCATCATCATAACCGTCATCATATTCATCATCATAATCGTCATCATAACCGTAATCATAATCTGTATCATAGTCATCATCATCGTCATCATAATAATCATCATCATAATCATCATCATGTTCATCATCACAATATTCATCATAATCATCATCATAATCGTGAGCATAATCATCATCATAATCATTATCATAATCATCATCATAATCATCATCATAATCATTATCATTATCATCATCATAATCATCATCATAATTACCAACATAATCACCATCATAATCATCATCATAATCGTCATCATAATCATCATAATAATCATCATCATAATCATCATCATCATCATCATCATTATCATCATCATAATCATTATCATAATCATCATCATTATCATCATCATAATCATTATCATTATCATCATCATAATCATCATCATAATTACCAACATAATCACCATCATAATCATCATCATAATCGTCATCATAACCGTCATTATAATCATCATCATAACCGTCATCATAATCAGCATCATAGTCATCATAAGCATCGTCATAATCGTCACCGTAATAGTCATCATAATCGTCATCATTATAGTCATCATAATCATCATCATAATCATAAGCATAATCATCATCATAACCGTCATCATAGTCATCATCATAATCGTCATCATAATTATGATCATAGTCATCATCATAATCATCGTCATAATCATCACCATAATCATCGTCATAATCGTCATTATAATCATCATCATAACCGTCATCATAATCAGGATCATAGTCATCATAAGCATCGTCATAATCGTCACCATAATAGTCATCATAATCGTCATCATTATAGTCATCATAATCATCATCATAGTCATCATCATAATCATCAGCATAATCATCATCATAACCGTCATCATAATCATCATCATAATCATCATCATAACCATGAGCATAATCATCATCATAATCATCATCATAATCATCATCATAATCATCATCATAATCATCATCATAATCATCATCATAACCGGCATCATAACCGCCATCATAATCATCATCACAATCGTCATCATAACTGTAATCATAATCTGCATCATAGTCATCATCATGGTCATCATAATAATCATCATAATCATCATCATCATCATCATCATTATCATCATCATAATCATTGTCATAACCGTTATCATAATCAGCATCATAGTCATCATCATAAACATCATCATAATCATCACCATAATAGTCATCATAAACGTCATCATTATAGTCATCATAATCATCATCATAATTATCATCATAATCATCATCATAATCATCATCATAATAGTCATCATAATCCTCATCATAATTCATTATTATAATCATGAGCATGATCATCATCATAATCATTATCATAAACGTCATCATAGTCATCATCATAACCGTCATCATAATCATCATCACAATCGTCATCATAACCGTAATCATAATCAGCATCATAGTCATCATAAGCATCATCATAATCATCACCATAATAGTCATCATAATCGTCATCATTATAGTCATCATAATCATCATCATAATCATAAGCATAATCATCATCATAACCGTCATCATAGTCATCATCATAATCGTCATCATAATTATGATCATAGTCATCATCATAATCATCGTCATAATCATCACCAGAATCATCGTCATAATCGTCATTATAATCATCATCATAACCGTCATCATAATCAGGATCATAGTCATCATAAGCATCGTCATAATCGTCACCATAATAGTCATCATAATCGTCATCATTATAGTCATCATAATCATCATCATAGTCATCATCATAATCATCAGCATAATCATCATCATAACCGTCATCATAATCATCATCATAATCATCATCATAACCATGAGCATAATCATCATCATAATCATCATCATAATCATCATCATAATCATCATCATAATCATCATCATAATCATCATCATAACCGGCATCATAACCGCCATCATAATCATCATCACAATCGTCATCATAACTGTAATCATAATCTGCATCATAGTCATCATCATCGTCATCATAATAATCATCATAATCATCATCATAATCATCATCATAACCGGCATCATAACCGTCATCATAATCAACATAACAATCGTCATCATAACTGTAATCATAATCTGCATCATAGTCATCATCATCGTCATCATAATAATCATCATAATCATCATCATCATCATCATCATTCTCATCATCATAATTATTATCATAACCGTCATCATAATCTGAATCATAGTCATCATCGTAATCAGCATCATAGTCATCGTCATAATAGTCATCATAATCGTCATCATAGTCATCATGATAATCATCATCATAATCATCATCATAATAGTCATCATAATCATCATCATAATTCATCATTATAATCATGAGCATGATCATCACGATAATTATTATCATAATCGTCATCATAGTCATCATCATAATCGTCATCATAATCACCATCATAGTCATCATCACAATCATCATCATAATTATCAACATAATCATCATCATAATCGACATCGTGGTCTTCACCATAATCATCATCATAATTCATCATCATAACCATGAGCATAATCATCATCATAATCATCATCATAATCATCATCATAACCGTCATCATAATCAGCATCATAATAGTCATCATAATTATCATCATAATCATCATCATAATCATCATCATAATCATCATCATAATCATCACCATAATCATCATCATAATCATCATCATAATCATCATCATAATAGTCATCATAATCATCCGCATCGTCATCATAATAATCATCATAATCATCATCATAATGCTCATCATAATCATCATCATAATCATCATCACAATCGTCATCATAACCCTAATCATAATCTGCATCATAGTCATCATCATGGTCATCATAATAATCATCATAATCATCATCATCATCATCATCATTATCATCATCATAATCATTCTCATAACCGTTATCATAATCAGCATCATAGTCATCATCATAAACATCATCATAATCATCACCATAATAGTCATCATAAACGTCATCATTATAGTCATCATAATCATCATCATAATTATCATCATAATCATCATCATAATCATCATCATAATAGTCATCATAATCCTCATCATAATTTATTATTATAATCATGAGCATGATCATCATCATAATCATTATCATAATCGTCATCATAGTCATCATCATAATCGTCATCATAATCACCATCATAGTCATCATCACAATCATCATCATAAGTATCAACATAATCATCATCATAATCGACATCATGGTCTTCAACATAAGCATCATCATAACCATGAGCATAATCATCATCATAATCATCATCGTAACCGTCATCATAATCATCATCATAATCATCATCATAATAGTCATCATAATCATCATCATAATCATCATCATAACCGTCATCATAATCAGCATCATAGTCATCACCATAATAGTCATCATAATCGTCATCACCATAGTCACCATCATAAACATCATCATAATCATCACCATAATAGTCATCATAAACGTCATCATTATAGTCATCATAATCATCATCATAATTATCAACATAATCATCATCATAATCATCATCATAACCGTCATCATAATCAGCTTCATAATAGTCATCATAATCATCATCATAATAGTCATCATAATCATCATCATCATCATCATCATTATCATCATCATAATCATTATCATAATCATCATCATTATCATCATCATAATCATTATCATTATCATCACCATAATCATCATCATAATCATTATCATTATCATCACCATAATCATCATCATAATCATCATCATAATCACGAGCATAAACATCATCATAATAGTCATCATAATCCTCATCATAGTCATGATCATAACCGTCATCATAATCAGCATCATAGTCATCACCATAATTGTCATCATAATCGACATCATTATAGTCATCAAAATCATCATCATAATCAACATCATAGTATTCATCATAATCATCTTCACAGTCATCATCATAAACATCATCATAATCATCACCATAATAGTCATCATAATTGTCATCGTTACTGTCATCATAATCATCATCATAATTCATTATTATATTCATGAGCATGATCATCATCATAATCATTATCATAATCGTCATCATAATCGTCATTATAATCATCATCATAACCGTCATCATAATCAGCATCATAGTCATCATCATAATAGTAATCATAATCGTCATCATAATCGTCATCATAATCGTCATCATAATCATCATCATAACCGTCATCATAATCATCATCATAATCATCATCATAATCACGAGCATAAACATCATCAGAATCATCATCATAATGATCATCATAATCCTCATCATAGTCATGATCATAATCGTCGTCATAACCATCATTATAGTCATGATCACAATCATCATCATAATCATCACCATAATCATCACCATAATCATCATCATAATCATTATCATAATCGCCATCATAATAGTCATCACAATCATCAACATAATCATCACCATAATCATCATCATAATCATCATCATAATCATCATCATAATCATCATCATAATTATCATCATAATCATCATCATAAACGTCATAATGCTCATCATCATAATATTCATCTTAATCATCATCATAATCATGAGCATAATCATCATCATAATCATTATCATAATCTTCATCGTAGTCATCATCATAATAGTCATCATAATCATCATCATAGTCATCATCGTAATCATCATCATAATAATCACCATAATCATCATCATAATCATCATCATAATCACCATCATAGTCATCATCATAACCATCATCATAATCAGCATCATAATAGTCATCATAATCATCATCATAGTCATCATCGTTATCATCATCATTATCATCACCCTAATCATCATCATAATCATCATCATAATCATCATCATAATCATTATCATAATTGTCATCATAATAGTCATCATAATCATCATCATAATCATCATCGTAGTCATCATCATAAACATCATCATAATCATCACCATAATAGTCATCATAATCGTCATCATTATAGTCATCTTAATCATCACCATAATCATCATCATAATCATCATCATAGTCATGATCATAATCCTCATCATAATCATCATCATAATCATAAGCATAATCAACATCATAATCATCATCATAATCGTCATCATAATCATCATCGTAATCATCATCATAATCATCATCATGTTCATCATCACAATATTCATCATAATCATCATCATAATCATCATAATAATCATCATCATAATCATCATCATCATCATCATCATTATCATCATCATAATCATTATCATAATCATCATCATTATCATCATCATAATCATTATCATTATCGTCATAATAATCATCATCATAATCATCATCATAGTCATCATCGTAATCATCGTCACTATCATCACCATAATCATCATCATAATCATCACATTAATCATCATCATAATCATCATCATAATCATTATCATAATCGTCATCATAATAGTCATCATAATCAACACCATAATCATCACCATAATCATCATCATAATCATCATCGTAATCATCATCATTATCATCACCCTAATCATCATCATAATCATCATCATAATCATCATCATAATCCTTATCATAATTGTCATCATTATTGTCATCATAATCATCATCATAATTCATTATTATATTCATGAGCATGATCATCATCATAATCATTATCATAATCGGCATCATAATCGTCATCATAATCGTCATCATAATAGTCATCATAATCATCATAATAATCATCATCATAGTCATCATCATAACCGTCATCATAATTATCCACATAATCATCATCATAATCATCATCATAATCATCATCATAATCATTATCATAATTGTCATCATTATTGTCATCATAATCATCATCATAATTCATTATTATATTCATGAGCATGATCATCATCATAATCATTATCATAATCGGCATCATAATCGTCATCATAATCGTCATCATAATAGTCATCATAATCATCATCATAATCGTCATCATAGTCATCCTCATAATCGTCATCATAATTATGATCATAGTCATCATCATAATCATCGCCATAATCATCACCATAATCATCATCATAATCATCATCATAATCATCATCATAATCGTCATCATAATCAGCATCATAATAGTCATCATGATCATCATCATAGTCATCATCGTAATCATCATCATAATCATTACCATAATCATCATAATTATCAAAATCATAATCATTATCATTATCACCACCATAATCATCATCATAATCATCATCATAATCGTCATCATAATCATTATCATTATCATCATCATAATCATCATCATAATTACCAACATAATCATCATCATAATCATCATCATAATCGTCATCATAATCGTCATTATAATCATCATCATAACCGTCATCATAATCAGCATCATAGTCATCATAATCGTCATCATAATCATGAGCATAATCGTCATCATAATCATGAGCATAATCATCATCATAATCATCATCATAATCATCATCATAATCATCATCATAATCATCATCATGTTCATCATCATAATCGTCATCATAATCATTGTCATTATCATCATCATAATCATCATCATAATTATCAACATAATCATCATCATACTCAGCATCATAATAGCCACAATAATCGTCATCATTATTGTCATCATAATCATCATCATAATCATCATCATAGTATTCATCATAATCATCATCGTAGTCATGATCATAATCATCAGCATAATCATCATAATCATAGGCATAATCATCATCATAATCATCATCATAATTCTTTCATTATAATCATGAGCATGATCATCATCATAATAATTATCATAATCGTCATCATAGTCATCATCATAATCGTCATCATAATCACCATCATAGTCATCATCATAATCATCATCATAATTATCAACATAATCATCATCAGAATCATCATCATGACCGTCGTCATAATCAGCATCATAATAGTCATCATAATCAGCATCATAATATTACTCATAATCATCATCATAGTCATCATCATAACCATCAGCATAATCATCATCATAATCATCAGCATAATCATCATCATAACCGTCATCATAATCATAATCATAATCATCATCATAACCATGAGCATAATCATCATCATAATCATCACCATAATCATCATCATAATCATCATCATAATCATCATCATAACCGTCATCATAATCATAATCATAATCATCATCATAATCATCATCATCGTCATCATAATAATCATCATAATCATCATCATAATGCTCATCATAATCATCATCATAATCATCATCACAATCGTCATCATAACCCTAATCATAATCTGCATCATAGTCATCATCATGGTCATCATAATAATCATCATAATCATCATCATCATCATCATCATTATCATCATCATAATCATTATCATAACCGTCATCATAATCAGAATCATAGTGATCATCATAATCAGCATCATAGTCATCGTCGTAATAGTCATCATAATCATCATCATAACCGGCATCATAACCGTCATCATAATCATCATCACAATCGTCATCATAACCGTAATCATAATCAGCATCATAGTCATCATAAGCATCATCATAATCATCACCATAATAGTCATCATAATCGTCATCATTATAGTCATCATAATCATCATCATAATCATAAGCATAATCATCATCATAATCTTCGTCATAGTCATCATCATAATCGTCATCATAATTATGAGCATAGTCATCATCATAATCATCGTCATAATCATCACCATAATCATCGTCATAATCATCATCATAATAGTCATCATAATCATCATCATAATCATCATCATAACCGTCATCATAATCAGCATCATAGTCATCATAATCATCATCATAATAGTCATCATAATCATCATTATAATTCATTATTATAATCATGAGCATGATCATCATCATAATCATTATCATAATCGTCATCATAATCGTCATTATAATCATCATCATAACCGTCATCATAATCAGCATCATAGTCATCATCATAATAGTAATCATAATCATCATCATAATCGTCATCATAATCGTCATCATAATCGTGAGCATAATCATCATCATAATCATTATCATAATCATCATCATAATCATCATCATGTTCATCATCACAATATTCATCATAATCATCATCATAATCATCATAATAATCATCATCATTATCATCATCATAATCATTATCATTTACATCATCATAATCATCATCATAATT
This sequence comes from Coelioxys conoideus, assembly GCA_947623535.1. NCBI lineage: Eukaryota > Metazoa > Arthropoda > Insecta > Hymenoptera > Megachilidae > Coelioxys > Coelioxys conoideus. The sequence continues at coordinate 17,985,675 of OX392458.1, read as the reverse complement.
ACCAACATAATCACCATCATAATCATCATCATAATCGTCATCATAACCGTCATTATAATCATCATCATAACCGTCATCATAATCAGCATCATAGTCATCATAAGCATCATCATAATCGTCACCATAATAGTCATCATAATCGTCATCATTATAGTCATCATAATCATCATCATAATCATAAGCATAATCATCATCATAATCGTCATCATTATAGTCATCATAATCATCATCATAATCATAAGCATAATCATCATCATAATCGTCATCATAGTCATCATCATAATCGTTATCATAATTATGATCATAATCATCATCATAATCATCGTCATAATCATCACCATAATCATCGTCATAATCGTCACCATAATAGTCATCATAATCGTCATCATTATAGTCATCATAATCATCATCATAATCATCATCATAATCATCAGCATAATCATCATCATAACCGTCATCATAATCATCATCATAATCATCATCATAACCATGAGCATAATCATCATCATAATCATCATCATAATCATCATCATAACCGGCATCATAACCGTCATCATAGTCATTCTCATAATCGTCATCATAATTATGATCATAGTCATCATCATAATCATCGTCATAATCAGCACCATAATCATCATCACAATCATCATCATCATCATCATCATAATCATCAGCATAATCATCATCATAACCGTCATCATAATCATAATCATAATCATCATCATAACCATGAGCATAATCATCGTCATAATCATCATCATAATCATCATCATAATCATCACCATAATCATCATCATAATCATCATCATAATCATCATCATAACCGTCATCATAATCATAATCATAATCATCATCATAATCATCATCATCGTCATCATAATAATCATCATAATCATCATCATAATGCTCATCATAATCATCATCATAATCATCATCACAATCGTCATCATAACCCTAATCATAATCTGCATCATAGTCATCATCATGGTCATCATAATAATCATCATAATCATCATAATCATCATCATCATCATCATCATTATCATCATCATAATCATTATCATAACCGTCATTATAATCAGAATCATAGTGATCATCATAATCAGCATCATAGTCATCGTCATAATAGTCATCATAATCATCATCATAACCGTAATCATAACCGTCATCATAATCATCATCACAATCGTCATCACAACCGTAATCATAATCAGCATCATAGTCATCATAAGCATCATCATAATCATCACCATAATAGTCATCATAATCGTCATCATTATAGTCATCATAATCATCATCATAATCATAAGCATAATCATCATCATAATCGTCATCATAGTCATCATCATAATCGTCATCATAATTATGAGCAAAGTCATCATCATAATCGTCGTCATAATCATCACCATAATCATCGTCATAATCATCATCATAATCATCATCATAATCATCATCATAATAGTCATCATAAACGTCATCATTATAGTCATCATAATCATCATCATAATTATCAACATAATCATCATCATTATCATCATCATAACCGTCACCATAATCAGCTTGATAATCGTCATCATAATCATCATCATAATCTTCGTAATAGTCATCATAATCGTCATCATAATCGTCATCATAATCATCATCATAATCATCATCATAATCATCATCATAATCATGAGCATAATCATTAGCATTATCATCTCCATAATCATCATCATAATCATCATCATAATCGTCATCATAATCATTATCATTATCATCATCATAATCATCATCATAATTACCAACATAATCACCATCATAATCATCATCATAATCATCATCATAATCGTCATTATAATCATCATCATAACCGTCATCATAATCAGCATCATAGTCATCATAAGCATCATCATAATCATCACCATAATAGTCATCATAATCGTCATCATTATAGTCATGAAAATCATCATCATAATCATAAGCATAATCATCATCATAATCGTCATCATAACCGTCATCATAATCAGCTTTATAATAGTCATCATAATCATCATCATAATAGTCATCATAATCATCATTATAATTCATTATTATAATCATGAGCATGATCATCATCATAATCATTATCATAATCGTCATCATAATCGTCATTATAATCATCATCATAACCGTCATCATAATCAGCATCATAGTCATCATCATAATAGTAATCATAATCATCATCATAATCGTCATCATAATCGTCATCATAATCGTGAGCATAATCATCATCATAATCATTATCATAATCATCATCATAATCATCATCATGTTCATCATCACAATATTCATCATAATCATCATCATAATCATCATAATAATCATCATCATTATCATCATCATAATCATTATCATTATCATCATCATAATCATCATCATAATTACCAACATAATCACCATCATAATCATCATCATAATCGTCATCATAACCGTCATTATAATCATCATCATAACCGTCATCATAATCAGCATCATAGTCATCATAAGCATCATCATAATCGTCACCATAATAGTCATCATAATCGTCATCATTATAGTCATCATAATCATCATCATAATCATAAGCATAATCATCATCATAATCGTCATCATTATAGTCATCATAATCATCATCATAATCATAAGCATAATCATCATCATAATCGTCATCATAGTCATCATCATAATCGTTATCATAATTATGATCATAATCATCATCATAATCATCGTCATAATCATGACCATAATCATCGTCATAATCGTCACCATAATAGTCATCATAATCGTCATCATTATAGTCATCATAATCATCATCATAATCATCATCATAATCATCAGCATAATCATCATCATAACCGTCATCATAATCATCATCATAATCATCATCATAACCATGAGCATAATCATCATCATAATCATCATCATAATCATCATCATAACCGGCATCATAACCGTCATCATAGTCATTCTCATAATCGTCATCATAATTATGATCATAGTCATCATCATAATCATCGTCATAATCAGCACCATAATCATCATCACAATCATCATCATCATCATCATCATAATCATCAGCATAATCATCATCATAACCGTCATCATAATCATAATCATAATCATCATCATAACCATGAGCATAATCATCGTCATAATCATCATCATAATCATCATCATAATCATCACCATAATCATCATCATAATCATCATCATAATCATCATCATAACCGTCATCATAATCATAATCATAATCATCATCATAATCATCATCATCGTCATCATAATAATCATCATAATCATCATCATAATGCTCATCATAATCATCATCATAATCATCATCACAATCGTCATCATAACCCTAATCATAATCTGCATCATAGTCATCATCATGGTCATCATAATAATCATCATAATCATCATAATCATCATCATCATCATCATCATTATCATCATCATAATCATTATCATAACCGTCATTATAATCAGAATCATAGTGATCATCATAATCAGCATCATAGTCATCGTCATAATAGTCATCATAATCATCATCATAACCGTAATCATAACCGTCATCATAATCATCATCACAATCGTCATCACAACCGCAATCATAATCAGCATCATAGTCATCATAAGCATCATCATAATCATCACCATAATAGTCATCATAATCGTCATCATTATAGTCATCATAATCATCATCATAATCATAAGCATAATCATCATCATAATCGTCATCATAGTCATCATCATAATCGTCATCATAATTATGAGCAAAGTCATCATCATAATCGTCGTCATAATCATCACCATAATCATCGTCATAATCATCATCATAATCATCATCATAATCATCATCATAATAGTCATCATAAACGTCATCATTATAGTCATCATAATCATCATCATAATTATCAACATAATCATCATCATTATCATCATCATAACCGTCACCATAATCAGCTTGATAATCGTCATCATAATCATCATCATAATCTTCGTAATAGTCATCATAATCGTCATCATAATCGTCATCATAATCATCATCATAATCATCATCATAATCATCATCATAATCATGAGCATAATCATTAGCATTATCATCTCCATAATCATCATCATAATCATCATCATAATCGTCATCATAATCATTATCATTATCATCATCATAATCATCATCATAATTACCAACATAATCACCATCATAATCATCATCATAATCATCATCATAATCGTCATTATAATCATCATCATAACCGTCATCATAATCAGCATCATAGTCATCATAAGCATCATCATAATCATCACCATAATAGTCATCATAATCGTCATCATTATAGTCATGAAAATCATCATCATAATCATAAGCATAATCATCATCATAATCGTCATCATAACCGTCATCATAATCAGCTTTATAATAGTCATCATAATCATCATCATAATAGTCATCATAATCATCATTATAATTCATTATTATAATCATGAGCATGATCATCATCATAATCATTATCATAATCGTCATCATAATCGTCATTATAATCATCATCATAACCGTCATCATAATCAGCATCATAGTCATCATCATAATAGTAATCATAATCATCATCATAATCGTCATCATAATCGTCATCATAATCGTGAGCATAATCATCATCATAATCATTATCATAATCATCATCATAATCATCATCATGTTCATCATCACAATATTCATCATAATCATCATCATAATCATCATAATAATCATCATCATTATCATCATCATAATCATTATCATTATCATCATCATAATCATCATCATAATTACCAACATAATCACCATCATAATCATCATCATAATCGTCATCATAACCGTCATTATAATCATCATCATAACCGTCATCATAATCAGCATCATAGTCATCATAAGCATCATCATAATCGTCACCATAATAGTCATCATAATCGTCATCATTATAGTCATCATAATCATCATCATAATCATAAGCATAATCATCATCATAACCGTCATCATAGTCATCATCATAATCGTCATCATAATTATGATCATAGTCATCATCATAATCATCGTCATAATCAGCACCATAATCATCGTCATAATCGTCATTATAATCATCATCATAACCGTCATCATAATCAGGATCATAGTCATCATAAGCATCGTCATAATCGTCACCATAATAGTCATCATAATCGTCATCATTATAGTCATCATAATCATCATCATAGTCATCATCATAATCATCAGCATAATCATCATCATAACCGTCATCATAATCATCATCATAATCATCATCATAACCATGAGCATAATCATCATCATAATCATCATCATAATCATCATCATAACCGGCATCATATCCGTCATCATAGTCATTCTCATAATCGTCATCATAATTATGATCATAGTCATCATCATAATCATCGTCATAATCAGCACCATAATCATCATCACAATCATCATCATCATCATCATAATCATCAGCATAATCATCATCATAACCGTCATCATAATCATAATCATAATCATCATCATAACCATGAGCATAATCATCGTCATAATCATCATCATAATCATCATCATAATCATCACCATAATCATCATCATAATCATCATCATAATCATCATCATAACCGTCATCATAATCATAATCATAATCATCATCATAATCATCATCATCGTCATCATAATAATCATCATAATCATCATCATAATGCTCATCATAATCATCATCATAATCATCATCACAATCGTCATCATAACCCTAATCATAATCTGCATCATAGTCATCATCATGGTCATCATAATAATCATCATAATCATCATAATCATCATCATCATCATCATCATTATCATCATCATAATCATTATCATAACCGTCATTATAATCAGAATCATAGTGATCATCATAATCAGCATCATAGTCATCGTCATAATAGTCATCATAATCATCATCATAACCGTAATCATAACCGTCATCATAATCATCATCACAATCGTCATCACAACCGTAATCATAATCAGCATCATAGTCATCATAAGCATCATCATAATCATCACCATAATAGTCATCATAATCGTCATCATTATAGTCATCATAATCATCATCATAATCATAAGCATAATCATCATCATAATCGTCATCATAGTCATCATCATAATCGTCATCATAATTATGAGCAAAGTCATCATCATAATCGTCGTCATAATCATCACCATAATCATCGTCATAATCATCATCATAATCATCATCATAATCATCATCATAATAGTCATCATAAACGTCATCATTATAGTCATCATAATCATCATCATAATTATCAACATAATCATCATCATTATCATCATCATAACCGTCACCATAATCAGCTTGATAATCGTCATCATAATCATCATCATAATCTTCGTAATAGTCATCATAATCGTCATCATAATCGTCATCATAATCATCATCATAATCATCATCATAATCATCATCATAATCATGAGCATAATCATTAGCATTATCATCTCCATAATCATCATCATAATCATCATCATAATCGTCATCATAATCATTATCATTATCATCATCATAATCATCATCATAATTACCAACATAATCACCATCATAATCATCATCATAATCATCATCATAATCGTCATTATAATCATCATCATAACCGTCATCATAATCAGCATCATAGTCATCATAAGCATCATCATAATCATCACCATAATAGTCATCATAATCGTCATCATTATAGTCATGAAAATCATCATCATAATCATAAGCATAATCATCATCATAATCGTCATCATAGTCATCATCATAATCGTCATCATAATTATGAGCATAGTCATCATCATAATCATCGTCATAATCATCACCATAATCATCGTCATAATCATCATCATAATCATCATCATAATCATCATCATAATAGTCATCATAATCGTCATCATAATTCATTATTATAATCATGAGCATGATCATCATCATAATCATTATCATAATCGTCATCATAGTCATCATCATAATCGTCATCATAATCACCATCATAGTCATCATCACAATCATCATCATAAGTATCAACATAATCATCATCATAATCGACATCATGGTCTTCACCATAAGTATCATCATAACCATGAGCATAATCATCATCATAATCATCATCGTAACCGTCATCATAATCATCATCATAATCATCATCATAATAGTCATCATAATCATCATCATAATCATCATCATAACCGTCATCATAATCAGCATCATAGTCATCACCATAATAGTCATCATAATCGTCATCATCATAGTCACCATCATAAACATCATCATAATCATCACCATAATAGTCATCATAAACGTCATCATTATAGTCATCATAATCATCATCATAATTATCAACATAATCATCATCATAATCATCATCATAACCGTCATCATAATCAGCTTCATAATAGTCATCATAATCATCATCATAATAGTCATCATAATCATCATTATAATTCATTATTATAATCATGAGCATGATCATCATCATAATCATTATCATAATCGTCATCATAATCGTCATTATAATCATCATCATAACCGTCATCATAATCAGCATCATAGTCATCATCATAATAGTAATCATAATCGTCATCATAATCGTCATCACAATCGTCATCATAATCGTCATCATAATCATCATCATAACCGTCATCATAATCATCATCATAATCATCATCATAATCACGAGCATAAACATCATCATAATCATCATCATAATCATCATCATAATCCTCATCATAGTCATGATCATAATCGTCGTCATAACCATCATCATAGTCATGATCACAATCATCATCATAATCATCACCATAATCATCATCGTAATCATCATCATATTAGTCATCATAATCATCATCATAATCAGCATCATAATAGTCATCATAATCATCATCATAGTCATCATCGTAATCATCATCATAATCATTACCATAATCATCATAATTATCAAAATCATAATCATTATCATTATCACCACCATAATCATCATCATAATCATCATCATAATCGTCATCATAATCATCATCATAATTCATCATTATAATCATGAGCATGATCATCACAATAACTATTATCATAATCGTCATCATAGTCATCATCATAATCGTCATCATAATCACCATCATAGTCACCATCATAATTATCAACAAAATCATCATCATAATCATCATCATAACCGTCATCATAATCAGCATCATAGTCATCACCATAATAGTCATCATAATCGTCATCATTATAGTCATCATAATCATCATCATAATCATCATTATAGTATTCATCATAATCATCATCATAGTCATCATCATAAACATCATCATAATCATCACCATAATAGTCATCATAAACGTCATCATTATAGTCATCATAATCATCATCATAATTATCAACATAATCATCATCATAATCATCATCATAATCAGCTTCATAATCAGCTTCATAATTGTCATCATAGTCATGATCATAATCGTAATCATAATCATCATCATAATCATGAGCATGACCATCATCATAATCATTATCATAATCGTCATCATAACCGTAATCATAATCTGCATCATAGTCATCATCATCGTCATCATAATAATCATCATAATCATCATCATCATCATCATCATTATCATCATCATAATCATTATCATAATCATCATCATTATCATCACCATAATCATCATCATAATCATCATCATAATCAGCTTCATAATCAGCTTCATAATTGTCATCATAGTCATGATCATAATCGTAATCATAATCATCATCATAATCACGAGCATAAACATCATCATAATAGTCATCATAATCCTCATCATAGTCATGATCATAACCGTCAGCATAATCAGCATCATAGTCATCACCATAATTGTCATCATAATCGACATCATTATAGTCATCAAAATCATCATCATTATCAACATCATAGTATTCATCATAATCATCTTCACAGTCATCATCATAAACATCATCATAATCATCACCATAATAGACATCATAATTGTCATCGTTACTGTCATCATAATCATCATCATAATTCATTATTATATTCATGAGCATGATCATCATCATAATCATTATCATAATCGTCATCATAATCGTCATTATAATCATCATCATAGTCATCATCGTAATCATCATCATAATAATCACCATAATCGTCATCATAATCGTCATCATAATCGTCATCATAATCATCATCATAACCGTCATCATAATCATCATCATAATCATCATCATAATCACGAGCATAAACATCATCAGAATCATCATCATAATCATCATCATAATCCTCATCATAGTCATGATCATAATCGTCGTCATAACCATCGTCATAGTCATGATCACAATCATCATCATAATCATCACCATAATCATCACCATAATCATCATCATAATCATCATCATAATCATCATCATAATCATCATCATAATTATCATCATAATCATCATCATAAACGTCATAATGCTCATCATCATAATATTCATCTTAATCATCATCATAATCATGAGCATAATCATCATCATAATCATCATCGTAATCATCATCATAATAATCACCATAATCATCATCATAATCATCATCATAATCACCATCATAGTCATCATCATAACCATCATCATAATTATCAACTTAATCATCATCATAATCATTATCATAACCGTCATTATAATCAGCATCATAGTCATCATAATCGTCATCGTAGTCATCATCATAATCGTCACCATAATAGTCATCATAATCATCATAATAGCCGTCATCATAATCAGCATCATAGTCATCATAATCATCATCATAATCATGAGCATAATCGTCATCATAATCATGAGCATAATCATCATCATAATCATCATCATAATCAGCATCATAATAGTCATCATAATCATCATCATAGTCATCATCGTAATCATCATCATTATCATCACCATAATCATCATCATACTCATCATCATAATCATCATCATAGTCATCACCAGAATTGTCATCATAATCGTCATCATTATAGTCATCATAATCATCATCATAATCATCATCATAATCATCATCATAGTATTCATCATAATCATCATCGTAGTCATCATCACAAACATCATCATAATCATCACCATAATAGTCATCATAATCGTCATCATTATTGTCATCATAATCATCATCATAATCATCATCATAGTATTCATCATAATCATCATCATAGTCATGATCATAATCATCATCATAATCATCATCATAATCATAAGCATAATCATCATCATAATCATCATTATCATCATCATAATCATCATCATAATTCTTTCATTATAATCATGAGCATGATCATCATCATAATAATTATCATAATCGTCATCATAATCATCATCATAATCGTCATCATAATCACCATCATAGTCATCATCATAATCATCATCATAATTATCAGCATAATCATCATCAGAATCATCATCATGACCGTCATCATAATCAGCATCATAATAGTCATCATAATCAGCATCATAATGTTCCTCATAATCATCATCATAGTCATCATCATAACCATCAGCATAATCATCATCATAACCGGCATCATAATCATCATCATAATCATCATCATAATCACGAGCATAAACATCATCATAATAGTCATCATAATCCCCATCATAGTCATGATCATAATCGTCATCATAGTGATGATCACAATCATCATCATAATCATCACCATAATCATCATCATAATCATCATCATAATCATCATCATGTTCATCATCATAATATTCATCATAATCATCATCATAATCATGAGCATAATCATCATCATAATCATGAGCATAATCATCATCATAATCATTATCATATTCATCATAATAATCATCATCATAATCATCATCATAGTCATCATCGTAATCATCGTCACTATCATCACCATAATCATCATCATAAGCATCATCATAATCATCACCATAATAGTCATCATAATCGTCATCATTATAGTCATCATAATCATCATCATAATCATAAGCATAATCATCATCATAATCGTCATCATAGTCATCATCATAATCGTCATCATAATTATGAGCAAAGTCATCATCATAATCGTCGTCATAATCATCACCATAATCATCGTCATAATCATCATCATAATCATCATCATAATCATCATCATAATAGTCATCATAAACGTCATCATTATAGTCATCATAATCATCATCATAATTATCAACATAATCATCATCATTATCATCATCATAACCGTCACCATAATCAGCTTGATAATCGTCATCATAATCATCATCATAATCTTCGTAATAGTCATCATAATCGTCATCATAATCGTCATCATAATCATCATCATAATCATCATCATAATCATCATCATAATCATGAGCATAATCATTAGCATTATCATCTCCATAATCATCATCATAATCATCATCATAATCGTCATCATAATCATTATCATTATCATCATCATAATCATCATCATAATTACCAACATAATCACCATCATAATCATCATCATAATCATCATCATAATCGTCATTATAATCATCATCATAACCGTCATCATAATCAGCATCATAGTCATCATAAGCATCATCATAATCATCACCATAATAGTCATCATAATCGTCATCATTATAGTCATGAAAATCATCATCATAATCATAAGCATAATCATCATCATAATCGTCATCATAGTCATCATCATAATCGTCATCATAATTATGAGCATAGTCATCATCATAATCATCGTCATAATCATCACCATAATCATCGTCATAATCATCATCATAATCATCATCATAATCATCATCATAATAGTCATCATAATCGTCATCATAATTCATTATTATAATCATGAGCATGATCATCATCATAATCATTATCATAATCGTCATCATAGTCATCATCATAATCGTCATCATAATCACCATCATAGTCATCATCACAATCATCATCATAAGTATCAACATAATCATCATCATAATCGACATCATGGTCTTCACCATAAGTATCATCATAACCATGAGCATAATCATCATCATAATCATCATCGTAACCGTCATCATAATCATCATCATAATCATCATCATAATCATCATCATAATAGTCATCATAATCATCATCATAATCATCATCATAACCGTCATCATAATCAGCATCATAGTCATCACCATAATAGTCATCATAATCGTCATCATCATAGTCACCATCATAAACATCATCATAATCATCACCATAATAGTCATCATAAACGTCATCATTATAGTCATCATAATCATCATCATAATTATCAACATAATCATCATCATAATCATCATCATAACCGTCATCATAATCAGCTTCATAATAGTCATCATAATCATCATCATAATAGTCATCATAATCATCATTATAATTCATTATTATAATCATGAGCATGATCATCATCATAATCATTATCATAATCGTCATCATAATCGTCATTATAATCATCATCATAACCGTCATCATAATCAGCATCATAGTCATCATCATAATAGTAATCATAATCGTCATCATAATCGTCATCACAATCGTCATCATAATCGTCATCATAATCATCATCATAACCGTCATCATAATCATCATCATAATCATCATCATAATCACGAGCATAAACATCATCATAATCATCATCATAATCATCATCATAATCCTCATCATAGTCATGATCATAATCGTCGTCATAACCATCATCATAGTCATGATCACAATCATCATCATAATCATCACCATAATCATCATCGTAATCATCATCATAATCATTACCATAATCATCATAATTATCAAAATCATAATCATTATCATTATCACCACCATAATCATCATCATAATCATCATCATAATCGTCATCATAATCATCATCATAATTCGTCATTATAATCATGAGCATGATCATCACAATAACTATTATCATAATCGTCATCATAGTCATCATCATAATCGTCATCATAATCACCATCATAGTCACCATCATAATTATCAACAAAATCATCATCATAATCATCATCATAACCGTCATCATAATCAGCATCATAGTCATCACCATAATAGTCATCATAATCGTCATCATTATAGTCATCATAATCATCATCATAATCATCATTATAGTATTCATCATAATCATCATCATAGTCATCATCATAAACATCATCATAATCATCACCATAATAGTCATCATAAACGTCATCATTATAGTCATCATAATCATCATCATAATTATCAACATAATCATCATCATAATCATCATCATAATCAGCTTCATAATCAGCTTCATAATTGTCATCATAGTCATGATCATAATCGTAATCATAATCATCATCATAATCATGAGCATGACCATCATCATAATCATTATCATAATCGTCATCATAACCGTAATCATAATCTGCATCATAGTCATCATCATCGTCATCATAATAATCATCATAATCATCATCATCATCATCATCATTATCATCATCATAATCATTATCATAATCATCATCATTATCATCATCATAATCATTATCATTATCATCACCATAATCATCATCATAATCATCATCATAATCACGAGCATAAACATCATCATAATAGTCATCATAATCCTCATCATAGTCATGATCATAACCGTCAGCATAATCAGCATCATAGTCATCACCATAATTGTCATCATAATCGACATCATTATAGTCATCAAAATCATCATCATAATCAACATCATAGTATTCATCATAATCATCTTCACAGTCATCATCATAAACATCATCATAATCATCACCATAATAGTCATCATAATTGTCATCGTTACTGTCATCATAATCATCATCATAATTCATTATTATATTCATGAGCATGATCATCATCATAATCATTATCATAATCGTCATCATAATCGTCATTATAATCATCATCATAGTCATCATCGTAATCATCATCATAATAATCACCATAATCGTCATCATAATCGTCATCATAATCGTCATCATAATCATCATCATAACCGTCATCATAATCATCATCATAATCATCATCATAATCACGAGCATAAACATCATCAGAATCATCATCATAATCATCATCATAATCCTCATCATAGTCATGATCATAATCGTCGTCATAACCATCGTCATAGTCATGATCACAATCATCATCATAATCATCACCATAATCATCACCATAATCATCATCATAATCATCATCATAATCATCATCATAATCATCATCATAATTATCATCATAATCATCATCATAAACGTCATAATGCTCATCATCATAATATTCATCTTAATCATCATCATAATCATGAGCATAATCATCATCATAATCATTATCATAATCTTCATCGTAGTCATCATCATAATCGTCATCATAATCATCATCATAGTCATCATCGTAATCATCATCATAATAATCACCATAATCATCATCATAATCATCATCATAATCACCATCATAGTCATCATCATAACCATCATCATAATTATCAACTTAATCATCATCATAATCATTATCATAACCGTCATTATAATCAGCATCATAGTCATCATAATCGTCATCGTAGTCATCATCATAATCGTCACCATAATAGTCATCATAATCATCATAATAGCCGTCATCATAATCAGCATCATAGTCATCATAATCATCATCATAATCATGAGCATAATCGTCATCATAATCATGAGCATAATCATCATCATAATCATCATCATAATCAGCATCATAATAGTCATCATAATCATCATCATAGTCATCATCGTAATCATCATCATTATCATCACCATAATCATCATCATACTCATCATCATAATCATCATCATAGTCATCACCAGAATTGTCATCATAATCGTCATCATTATAGTCATCATAATCATCATCATAATCATCATCATAATCATCATCATAGTATTCATCATAATCATCATCGTAGTCATCATCACAAACATCATCATAATCATCACCATAATAGTCATCATAATCGTCATCATTATTGTCATCATAATCATCATCATAATCATCATCATAGTATTCATCATAATCATCATCATAGTCATGATCATAATCATCATCATAATCATCATCATAATCATAAGCATAATCATCATCATAATCATCATTATCATCATCATAATCATCATCATAATTCTTTCATTATAATCATGAGCATGATCATCATCATAATAATTATCATAATCGTCATCATAGTCATCATCATAATCGTCATCATAATCACCATCATAGTCATCATCATAATCATCATCATAATTATCAGCATAATCATCATCAGAATCATCATCATGACCGTCATCATAATCAGCATCATAATAGTCATCATAATCAGCATCATAATGTTCCTCATAATCATCATCATAGTCATCATCAAAACCATCAGCATAATCATCATCATAACCGTCATCATAATCATCATCATAATCATCATCATAATCACGAGCATAAACATCATCATAATAGTCATCATAATCCTCATCATAGTCATGATCATAATCGTCATCATAGTGATGATCACAATCATCATCATAATCATCACCATAATCATCATCATAATCATCATCATAATCATCATCATAATCAGCATCATAATAGTCATCATAATCATCATCATAGTCATCATCGTTATCATCATCATTATCATCACCCTAATCATCATCATAATCATCATCATAATCATCATCATAATCATTATCATAATTGTCATCATAATAGTCATCATAATCATCATCATAATCATCATCATAACCGTCATCATAATCAGCATCATAGTCATCACCGTAATTGTCACCATAATCGACATCATTATAGTCATCATAATCGTCATCATTATAGTCATCTTAATCATCACCATAATCATCATCATAATCATCATCATAGTCATGATCATAATCCTCATCATAATCATCATCATAATCATAAGCATAATCATCATCATAATCATCATTATCATCATCATAATCATCATCATAATCACGAGCATAAACATCACCATAATAGTCATCATAATCGTCATCATTATAGTCATCTTAATCATCACCATAATCATCATCATAATCATCATCATAGTCATGATCATAATCCTCATCATAATCATCATCATAATCATAAGCATAATCATCATCATAATCATCATTATCATCATCATAATCATTATCATAATCATCATAATTATCATCATCATAATCATTATCATTATCATCACCATAATCATCATCATAATCATCATCATAATCGTCATCATAATCATTGTCATTATCATCATCATAATCATCATCATAATTATCAACATAATCATCATCATACTCAGCATCATAATAGCCACCATAATCGTCATCATTATTGTCATCATAATCATCATCATAATCATCATCATAGTATTCATCATAATCATCATCGTAGTCATGATCATAATCATCAGCATAATCATCATAATAATAAGCATAATCATCATCATAATCATCATTATCATCATCATAATCATCATCATAATTCTTTCATTATAATCATGAGCATGATCAGCATCATAATAATTATCATAATCGTCATCATAGTCATCATCATAATCGTCATCATAATCACCATCATAGTCATCATCATAATCATCATCATAATTATCAACATAATCATCATCAGAATCATCATCATGACCGTCATCATAATCAGCATCATAATATTACTCATAATCATCATCATAGTCATCATCATAACCATCAGCATAATCATCATCATAACCGTCATCATAATCATCATCATAATCATCATCATAATCACGAGCATAAACATCATCATAATAGTCATCATAATCCTCATCATAGTCATGATCATAATCGTCATCATAGTGATGATCACAATCATCATCATAATCATCACCATAATCATCATCATAATCATCATCATAATCATCATCATGTTCATCATCATAATATTCATCATAATCATCATCATAATCATGAGCATAATCATCATCATAATCATGAGCATAATCATCATCATAATCATTATCATATTCATCATAATAATCATCATCATAATCATCATCATAGTCATCATCGTAATCATCGTCACTATCATCACCATAATCATCATCATAATCATCATCATAATCATCACATTAATCATCATCATAATCATCATCATAATCATTATCATAATCGTCATCGTAATAGTCATCATAATCAACACCATAATCATCACCATAATCATCATCATAATCATCATCGTAATCATCATCATTATCATCACCCTAATCATCATCATAATCATCATCATAATCATCATCATAATCATTATCATAATTGTCATCATTATTGTCATCATAATCATCATCATAATTCATTATTATATTCATGAGCATGATCATCATCATAATCATTATCATAAACGGCATCATAATCGTCATCATAATCGTCATCATAATAGTCATCATAATCATCATCATAGTATTCATCATAATCATCATCATAGTCATGATCATAATCCTCATCATAATCATCATCATAATCATAAGCATAATCATCATCATAATCATCATTATCATCATCAGAATCATTATCATAATCATCATAATTATCATCATCATAATCATTATCATTATCATCACCATAATCATCATCATAATCATCATCATAATCGTCATCATAATCATTGTCATTATCATCATCATAATGATCATCATAATTATCAACATAATCATCATCATACTCAGCATCATAATAGCCACCATAATCGTCATCATTATTGTCATCATAATCATCATCATAATCATCATCATAGTATTCATCATAATCATCATCGTAGTCATGATCATAATCATCAGCATAATCATCATAATCATAGGCATAATCATCATCATAATCATCATTATCATCATCATAATCATCATCATAATTCTTTCATTATAATCATGAGCATGATCATCATCATAATAATTATCATAATCGTCATCATAGTCATCATCATAATCGTCATCATAGTCACCATCATAGTCATCATCATAATCATCATCATAATTATCAACATAATCATCATCAGAATCATCATCATGACCGTCATCATAATCAGCATCATAATAGTCATCATAATCAGCATCATAATATTACTCATAATCATCATCATAGTCATCATCATAACCATCAGCATAATCATCATCATAACCGTCATCATAATCATCATCATAATCATCATCATAATCACGAGCATAAACATCATCATAATAGTCATCATAATCCTCATCATAGTCATGATCATAATCGTCATCATAGTGATGATCATAATCATCATCATAATCATCACCATAATCATCATCATAATCATCATCATAATCATCATCATGTTCATCATCATAATATTCATCATAATCATCATCATAATCATGAGCATAATCATCATCATAATCATGAGCATAATCATCATCATAATCATTATCATATTCATCATAATAATCATCATCATAATCATCATCATAGTCATCATCGTAATCATCGTCACTATCATCACCATAATCATCATCATAATCATCATCATAATCATCACATTAATCATCATCATAATCATCATCATAATCATTATCATAATCGTCATCATAATCGTCATCATAATCGTCATTATAATCATCATCATAACCGTCATCATAATCAGCATCATAGTCATCATAATCGTCATCATAATCATGAGCATAATCGTCATCATAATCATGAGCATAATCATCATCATAATCATCATCATAATCATCATCATAATCATCATCATAATCATCATCATGTTCATCATCATAATCGTCATCATAATCATTGTCATTATCATCATCATAATCATTATCATAATCATCATAATTATCATCATCATAATCATTATCATTATCATCACCATAATCATCATCATAATCATCATCATAATCGTCATCATAATCATTGTCATTATCATCATCATAATCATCATCATAATTATCAACATAATCATCATCATACTCAGCATCATAATAGCCACCATAATCGTCATCATTATTGTCATCATAATCATCATCATAATCATCATCATAGTATTCATCATAATCATCATCGTAGTCATGATCATAATCATCAGCATAATCATCATAATCATAAGCATAATCATCATCATAATCATCATTATCATCATCATAATCATCATCATAATTCTTTCATTATAATCATGAGCATGATCAGCATCATAATAATTATCATAATCGTCATCATAGTCATCATCATAATCGTCATCATAATCACCATCATAGTCATCATCATAATCATCATCATAATTATCAACATAATCATCATCAGAATCATCATCATGACCGTCATCATAATCAGCATCATAATATTACTCATAATCATCATCATAGTCATCATCAAAACCATCAGCATAATCATCATCATAACCGTCATCATAATCATCATCATAATCATCATCATAATCACGAGCATAAACATCATCATAATAGTCATCATAATCCTCATCATAGTCATGATCATAATCGTCATCATAGTGATGATCACAATCATCATCATAATCATCACCATAATCATCATCATAATCATCATCATAATCATCATCATGTTCATCATCATAATATTCATCATAATCATCATCATAATCATGAGCATAATCATCATCATAAACATGAGCATAATCATCATCATAATCATTATCATAATCATCATAATAATCATCATCATAATCATCATCATAGTCATCATCGTAATCATCGTCACTATCATCACCATAATCATCATCATAATCATCATCATAATCATCACCATAATCATCATCATAATCATCATCATAATCATTATCATAATCGTCATCATAATAGTCATCATAATCAACACCATAATCATCACCATAATCATCATCATAATCATCATCGTAATCATCATCATTATCATCACCCTAATCATCATCATAATCATCATCATAATCATCATCATAATCATTATCATAATTGTCATCATTATTGTCATCATAATCATCATCATAATTCATTATTATATTCATGAGCATGATCATCATCATAATCATTATCATAAACGGCATCATAATCGTCATCATAATCGTCATCATAATAGTCATCATAATCATCATCATAGTATTCATCATAATCATCATCATAGTCATGATCATAATCCTCATCATAATCATCATCATAATCATAAGCATAATCATCATCATAATCATCATTATCATCATCATAATCATTATCATAATCATCATAATTATCATCATCATAATCATTATCATTATCATCACCATAATCATCATCATAATCATCATCATAATCGTCATCATAATCATTGTCATTATCATCATCATAATGATCATCATAATTATCAACATAATCATCATCATACTCAGCATCATAATAGCCACCATAATCGTCATCATTATTGTCATCATAATCATCATCATAATCATCATCATAGTATTCATCATAATCATCATCGTAGTCATGATCATAATCATCAGCATAATCATCATAATCATAAGCATAATCATCATCATAATCATCATTATCATCATCATAATCATCATCATAATTCTTTCATTATAATCATGAGCATGATCAGCATCATAATAATTATCATAATCGTCATCATAGTCATCATCATAATCGTCATCATAATCACCATCATAGTCATCATCATAATCATCATCATAATTATCAACATAATCATCATCAGAATCATCATCATGACCGTCATCATAATCAGCATCATAATATTACTCATAATCATCATCATAGTCATCATCATAACCATCAGCATAATCATCATCATAACCGTCATCATAATCATCATCATAATCATCATCATAATCACGAGCATAAACATCATCATAATAGTCATCATAATCCTCATCATAGTCCCGATCATAATCGTCATCATAGTGATGATCACAATCATCATCATAATCATCACCATAATCATCATCATAATCATCATCATAATCATCATCATGTTCATCATCATAATATTCATCATAATCATCATCATAATCATGAGCATAATCATCATCATAAACATGAGCATAATCATCATCATAATCATTATCATAATCATCATAATAATCATCATCATAATCATCATCATAGTCATCATCGTAATCATCGTCACTATCATCACCATAATCATCATCATAATCATCATCATAATCATCACATTAATCATCATCATAATCATCATCATAATCATTATCATAATCGTCATCATAATAGTCATCATAATCAACACCATAATCATCACCATAATCATCATCATAATCATCATCGTAATCATCATCATTATCATCACCCTAATCATCATCATAATCATCATCATAATCATCATCATAATCATTATCATAATTGTCATCATTATTGTCATCATAATCATCATCATAATTCATTATTATATTCATGAGCATGATCATCATCATAATCATTATCATAAACGGCATCATAATCGTCATCATAATCGTCATCATAATAGTCATCATAATCATCATCATAGTATTCATCATAATCATCATCATAGTCATGATCATAATCCTCATCATAATCATCATCATAATCATAAGCATAATCATCATCATAATCATCATTATCATCATCGTAATCATTATCATAATCATCATAATTATCATCATCATAATCATTATCATTATCATCACCATAATCATCATCATAATCATCATCATAATCGTCATCATAATCATTGTCATTATCATCATCATAATGATCATCATAATTATCAACATAATCATCATCATACTCAGCATCATAATAGCCACCATAATCGTCATCATTATTGTCATCATAATCATCATCATAATCATCATCATAGTATTCATCATAATCATCATCGTAGTCATGATCATAATCATCAGCATAATCATCATAATCATAGGCATAATCATCATCATAATCATCATTATCATCATCATAATCATCATCATAATTCTTTCATTATAATCATGAGCATGATCATCATCATAATAATTATCATAATCGTCATCATAGTCATCATCATAATCGTCATCATAGTCACCATCATAGTCATCATCATAATCATCATCATAATTATCAACATAATCATCATCAGAATCATCATCATGACCGTCATCATAATCAGCATCATAATAGTCATCATAATCAGCATCATAATATTACTCATAATCATCATCATAGTCATCATCATAACCATCAGCATAATCATCATCATAACCGTCATCATAATCATCATCATAATCATCATCATAATCACGAGCATAAACATCATCATAATAGTCATCATAATCCTCATCATAGTCATGATCATAATCGTCATCATAGTGATGATCACAATCATCATCATAATCATCACCATAATCATCATCATAATCATCATCATAATCATCATCATGTTCATCATCATAATATTCATCATAATCATCATCATAATCATGAGCATAATCATCGTCACTATCATCACCATAATCATCATCATAATCATCATCATAATCATCACCATAATCATCATCATAATCATCATCATAATCATTATCATAATCGTCATCATAATAGTCATCATAATCAACACCATAATCATCACCATAATCATCATCATAATCATCATCGTAATCATCATCATTATCATCACCCTAATCATCATCATAATCATCATCATAATCATCATCATAATCATTATCATAATTGTCATCATTATTGTCATCATAATCATCATCATAATTCATTATTATATTCATGAGCATGATCATCATCATAATCATTATCATAATCGGCATCATAATCGTCATCATAATCGTCATCATAATAGTCATCATAATCATCATCATAGTATTCATCATAATCACCATCATAGTCATCATCATAATCATCATCAGAATCATCATCATGACCGTCATCATAATCAGCATCATAATATTACTCATAATCATCATCATAGTCATCATCATAACCATCAGCATAATCATCATCATAACCGTCATCATAATCATCATCATAATCATCATCATAATCACGAGCATAAACATCATCATAATAGTCATCATAATCCTCATCATAGTCATGATCATAATCGTCATCGTAGTGATGATCACAATCATCATCATAATCATCACCATAATCATCATCATAATCATCATCCTAATCATCATCATGTTCATCATCATAATATTCATCATAATCATCATCATAATCATGTGCATAATCATCATCATAATCATGAGCATAATCATCATCATAATCATTATCATATTCATCATAATAATCATCATCATAATCATCATCATAGTCATCATCGTAATCATCGTCACTATCATCACCATAATCATCATCATAATCATCATCATTATCATCACATTAATCATCATCATAATCATCATCATAATCATTATCATAATCGTCATCATAATAGTCATCATAATCAACACCATAATCATCATCATAATCATCATCATAATCATCATCGTAATCATCATCATTATCATCACCCTAATCATCATCATAATCATCATAGTTATCAAAATCATAATCATTATCATTATCACCACCATAATCATCATCATAATCATCATCATAATCATCATCATAATCATCATCATAATCATCATCATGTTCATCATCATAATCGTCATCATAATCATTGTCATTATCATCATCATAATCATCATCATAATTATCAACATAATCATCATCATACTCAGCATCATAATAGCCACCATAATCGTCATCATTATTGTCATCATAATCATCATCATAATCATCATCATAGTATTCATCATAATCATCATCGTAGTCATGATCATAATCATCAGCATAATCATCATAATCATAGGCATAATCATCATCATAATCATCATTATCATCATCATAATCATCATCATAAGTCTTTCATTATAATCATGAGCATGATCATCATCATAATAATTATCATAATCGTCATCATAGTCATCATCATAATCGTCATCATAATCACCATCATAGTCATCATCATAATCATCATCATAATTATCAACATAATCATCATCAGAATCATCATAATCAGCATCATAATAGTCATCATAATCAGCATCATAATATTACTCATAATCATCATCATAGTCATCATCATAACCATCAGCATAATCATCATCATAACCGTCATCATAATCATCATCATAATCATCATCATAATCACGAGCATAAACATCATCATAATAGTCATCATAATCCTCATCATAGTCATGATCATAATCGTCATCATAGTGATGATCACAATCATCATCATAATCATCACCATAATCATCATCATAATCATCATCATAATCATCATCATGTTCATCATCATAATCATCACCATAATCATCATCATAATCATCATCATAATCATCATCATGTTCATTATCATAATATTCATCATAATCATCATCATAATCATCATAATAATCATCATCATAATCATCATCATAGTCATCATCGTAATCATCGTCACTATCATCACCATAATCATCATCATAATCATCATCATAATCATCACCATAATCATCATCATAATCATCATCATAATCATTATCATAATCGTCATCATAATAGTCATCATAATCAACACCATAATCATCACCATAATCATCATCATAATCATCATCGTAATCATCGTCATAATCATTATCATAATTGTCATCATTATTGTCGTCATAATCATCATCATAATTCATTATTATATTCATGAGCATGATCATCATCATAATCATTATCATAATCGGCATCATAATCAACACCATAATCATCATCATAATCATCATCATAATCATCATCGTAATCATCATCATTATCATCACCCTAATCATCATCATAATCATCATCATAATCATCATCATAATCATTATCATAATTGTCATCATTATTGTCATCATAATCATCATCATAATTCATTATTATATTCATGAGCATGATCATCATCATAATCATTATCATAATCGGCATCATAATCATCATCATAATTATCAACATAATCATCATCATAATCATCATAATAATCATCATCAATATAGCCACCATAATCGTCATCATTATTGTCATCATAATCATCATCGTAGTCATGATCATAATCATCAGCATAATCATCATAATCATAGGCATAATCATCATCATAATCATCATTATCATCATCATAATCATCATCATAATTCTTTCATTATAATCATGAGCATGATCATCATCATAATAATTATCATAATCGTCATCATAGTCATCATCATAATCGTCATCATAATCACCATCATAGTCATCTTCATAATCATCATCATAATTATCAACATAATCATCATCAGAATCATCATCATGACCGTCATCATAATCAGCATCATAATAGTCATAATCAGCATCATAATATTACTCATAATCATCATCATAGTCATCATCATAACCATCAGCATAATCATCATCATAACCGTCATCATAATCATCATCATAATCATCATCATAATCACGAGCATAAACATCATCATAATAGTCATCATAATCCTCATCATAGTCATGATCATAACCATCATCATAGTCATGATCACAATCATCATCATAGTGATGATCATAATCGTCATCATAATCATCATCATAGTCATGATCATAATCATCATCATAATCATCATCATAATCATCATCATAGTCATGATCATAATCATCATCATAATCATCACCATAATCATCATCATAATCATCATCATAATCATCATCATAATCATCATCATAATTGTCATCATAATCATCATCATATTCATGAGCATGATCATCATCATAATCATTATCATAATCGTCATCATAGTCATCATCATAATCGCCATCATAATCACCATCATAGTCATCATCATAATTATCAACATAATCATCATCATAATCATCATCATAACCGTCATCATAATCATCATCATAATCGTCATCATAACCGTAATCATAATCTGCATCATAGTCATCATCATCGTCATCATAATAATCATCATAATCATCATCATCATCATCATCATTATCATCATCATAATCATTATCATAATCATCATCATTATCATCATCATAATCATTATCATTATCATCACCATAATCATCATCATAATCATCATCATAATCGTCATCATAATCATTATCATTATCATCATCATAATCATCATCATAATTACCAACATAATCATCATCATAATCATCATCATAATCGTCATCATAATGGTCATTATAATCATCATCATAACCGTCGTCATAATCATCAGCATAATCGTCATCATAATCATCAGCATAATCATCATCATAATCATCATCATAGTCATCACCAGAATTGTTATCATAATCGTCATCATTATAGTCATCATAATCATCATCATAATCATCATCATAATCATCATCATAATCATCATCGTAGTATTCATCATAATCATCATCGTAGTCATCATCATAAACATCATCATAATCATCACCATAATAGTCATCATAATCGTCATCATTATAGTCATCATAATCATCATCATAATCATCATCATAATCGTCATCATAATCAGCATCATAATAGTCATCATAATCAGCATCATAATATTACTCATAATCATCATCATAGTCATCATCATAACCATCAGCATAATCATCATTATAACCGTCATCATAATCATCATCATAATCATCATCATAATCACGAGCATAAACATCATCATAATAGTCATCATAATCCTCATCATAGTCATGATCATAACCATCATCATAGTCATGATCACAATCATCATCATAGTGATGATCATAATCGTCATCATAATCATCATCATAGTCATGATCATAATCATCATCATAATCATGATCATAATCATCATCATAATTGTCATCATAATCATCATCATATTCATGAGCATGATCATCATCATAATCATCATCATAATCGTCATCATAATCGTCATTATAATCATCATCATAACCGTCGTCATAATCATCAGCATAATCGTCATCATAATCATCAGCATAATCATCATCATAATCATCATCATAGTCATCACCAGAATTGTTATCATAATCGTCATCATTATAGTCATCATAATCATCATCATAATCATCATCATAATCATCATCATAATCATCATCATAATCATCATCATAATCATCATCGTAGTATTCATCATAATCATCATCGTAGTCAACATCATAAACATCATCATAATCATCACCATAATAGTCATCATAATCGTCATCATTATAGTCATCATAATCATCATCATAATCGTCAGCATGATCATCATCATAGTATTCATCATAATCATCATCATAATCATCATCATAATCATAAGCATAATCATCATCATAATCATCATTATCATCATCATAATCATTATCATAATCATCATAATTATCATCATCATAATCATTGTCATTATCATCATCATAATCATCAACATAATTATCAACATAATCATCATCATACTCATCATCATGACCGTCATCATAATCAGCATCATAATAGTCATCATAATCATCATCATAATCATCATCATAATCGTCATCATAATCAGCATCATAATAGTCATCATAATCAGCATCATAATAGTCATCATAATCATCATAATTATCATCATCATAATCGTCATCATATTATTCATCATAATCATCATCATAAAAATCATCATAATCATTATCATAATCATTATCATAATCATTATCATAATCGTCATCATAGTCATCATCGTAATCATCATCATAATGATCATCATAATCATCATCATAATCATCATCATAACCATCATCATAATTATCAACTTAATCATCATCATAATCATTATCATAACCGTCATCATAATCAGCATCATAGTCATCATCATAATCGTCACCATAATAGTCATCATAATCATCATAATAACCGTCATCATAATCAGCATCATAGTCATCATAATCCTCATCATAATCATGAGCATAATCAGCATCATAATAGTCATCATAATCATCATCATAGTCATCATCGTAATCATCATCATTATCATCACCCTAATCATCATCATAATCATCATCATAATCATCATCATAATCATTATCATAATTGTCATCATAATAGTCATTATTATCATCATCATAATCATCATCATAACCGTCATCATAATCAGCATCATAGTCATCACCGTAATTGTCACCATAATCGACATCATTATAGTCATCATAATCATCATCATAATCATCTTCACAGTATTCATCATAATCATCATCGTAGTCAACATCATAAACATCATCATAATCATCACCATAATAGTCATCATAATCATCATTATAATGCATTATCATTATCACCACCATAATCATCATCATAATCATCATCATAACCGTCATCATAATCAGCATCATAGTCATCATCATAATAGTAATCATAATCGTCATCATAATCGTCATCATAATCGTCATCATAATCATTATCATAACCGTCATCATAATCATCATCATAATCATCATCATAATCACGAGCATAACATCATCATAATCATCATCATAATCATCATCATAATCATGAGCATAATCATCATCATAATCATCATCATAATCATCATCATAATCCTCATCATAGTCATGATCATAATCGTCATCATAATCATCATCATAGTCATGATCATAATCATCATCATAATCATCACCATAATCATCATCATAATCATCATCATAATCATCATCATAATAGTCATCATAATCATCATCATAATTCTTTCATTATAATCATGAGCATGATCATCATCATAATAATTATTATAATCATCATCATAGTCATCATCATAATCGTCATCATAATCACCATCATAGTCATCATCATAATCAGCATCATAATAGTCATCATAATCAGCATCATAATATTCCTCATAATCATCATCATAGTCATCATCAAAACCATCAGCATAATCATCATCATAATCGTCATCATAATCATGAGCATAATCATCATCATAATCATCATCATAATCAGCATCATAATAGTCATCATAATCATCATCATAGTCATCATCGTAATCATCATCATTATCATCACCCTAATCATCATCATAATCATCATCATAATCATCATCATAATCATTATCCTAATTGTCATCATAATAGTCATCATAATCATCATCATAATCATCATCATAACCGTCATCATAATCAGCATCATAGTCATCACCATAATTGTCACCATAATCGACATCATTATAGTCATCATAATCATCATCATAATCATCATCACAGTATTCATCATAATCATCATCGTAGTCATCATCATAAACATCATCATAATCATCACCATAATAGTCATCATAATCAACACCATAATCATCACCATAATCATCATCATAATCATCATCGTAATCACCATCATTATCATCACCCTAATCATCATCATAATCATCATCATAATCATTATCATAATTGTCATCATTATTGTCATCATAATCATCATCATAATTCATTATTATATTCATGAGCATGATCATCATCATAATCATTATCATAATCGGCATCATAATCATCATCATAATCGTCATCATAATAGTCATCATAATCATAATGATAATCATCATCATAGTCATCATCATAACCGTCATCATAATTATCCACATAATCATCATCATAATCATCATCATAATCATCATCATAACCGTCATCATAATCAGCATCATAACAGTCATCATAATTATCGTCATAACCATCATCATAATCTTCATCATAATAATCATCATAATCATCATCATAATCATCATCATTATCATCATCATAATCATCATCATAATCATCATCATAATCGTCATCATAGTCATCCTCATAATCGTCATCATAATTATGATCATAATCGTCATCATAATCATTGTCATTATCATCATCATAATCATCATCATAATTATCAACATAATCATCATCATACTCAGCATCATAATAGCCACCATAATCAGCATCATAATAGTCATCATAATCATCATCATAATCATCATCATAATCATCAGCATAATCATCATCATAACCGTCATCATAATCATCATCATAATCATCATCATAATCATGAGCATAATCATCATCATAATCATCATCATAATCATCATCATAATCCTCATCATAGTCATGATCATAATCGTCATCATAATCATCATCATAGTCATGATCATAATCATCATCATAATCATCACCATAATCATCATCATAATCATCATCATAATCATCATCATAATTCTTTCATTATAATCATGAGCATGATCATCATCATAATAATTATTATAATCATCATCATAGTCATCATCATAATCGTCATCATAATCACCATCATAGTCATCATCATAATCAGCATCATAATAGTCATCATAATCAGCATCATAATATTCCTCATAATCATCATCATAGTCATGATCATAATCATCATCATAATCATCACCATAATCATCATCATAATCATCATCATAATCATCATCATAATAGTCATCATAATCATCATCATAATTCTTTCATTATAATCATGAGCATGATCATCATCATAATAATTATTATAATCATCATCATAGTCATCATCATAATCGTCATCATAATCACCATCATAGTCATCATCATAATCAGCATCATAATAGTCATCATAATCAGCATCATAATATTCCTCATAATCATCATCATAGTCATCATCAAAACCATCAGCATATTCATCATCATAATCGTCATCATAATCATGAGCATAATCATCATCATAATCATCATCATAATCAGCATCATAATAGTCATCATAATCATCATCATAGTCATCATCGTAATCATCATCATTATCATCACCCTAATCATCATCATAATCATCATCATAATCATCATCATAATCATCATCATAATCATTATCCTAATTGTCATCATAATAGTCATCATAATCATCATCATAATCATCATCATAACCGTCATCATAATCAGCATCATAGTCATCACCATAATTGTCACCATAATCGACATCATTATAGTCATCATAATCATCATCACAGTATTCATCATAATCATCATCGTAGTCATCATCATAAACATCATCATAATCATCACCATAATAGTCATCATAATCAACACCATAATCATCACCATAATCATCATCATAATCATCATCGTAATCATCATCATTATCATCACCCTAATCATCATCATAATCATCATCATAATCATTATCATAATTGTCATCATTATTGTCATCATAATCATCATCATAATTCATTATTATATTCATGAGCATGATCATCATCATAATCATTATCATAATCGGCATCATAATCATCATCATAATCGTCATCATAATAGTCATCATAATCATCATGATAATCATCATCATAGTCATCATCATAACCGTCATCATAATCAGCATCATAACAGTCATCATAATTATCGTCATAACCATCATCATAATCTTCATCATAATAATCATCATAATCATCATCATAATCATCATCATAATCATCATCATAATCATCATCATAATCATCATCATAATCGTCATCATAGTCATCCTCATAATCGTCATCATAATTATGATCATAATCGTCATCATAATCATTGTTATTATCATCATCATAATCATCATCATAATTATCAACATAATCATCATCATAATCAGCATCATAATAGCCACCATAATCAGCATCATAATAGTCATCATAATCATCATCATAATCATCATCATAATCATCAGCATAATCATCATCATAACCGTCATCATAATCATCATCATAATCATCATCATAATCATGAGCATAATCATCATCATAATCATCATCATAATCATCATCATAATCCTCATCATAGTCATGATCATAATCGTCATCATAATCATCATCATAGTCATGATCATAATCATCATCATAATCATCACCATAATCATCATCATAATCATCATCATAATCATCATCATAATAGTCATCATAATCATCATCATAATTCTTTCATTATAATCATGAGCATGATCATCATCATAATAATTATTATAATCATCATCATAGTAATCATCATAATCGTCATCATAATCACCATCATAGTCATCATCATAATCAGCATCATAATAGTCATCATAATCAGCATCATAATATTCCTCATAATCATCATCATAGTCATCATCAAAACCATCAGCATAATCATCATCATAATCGTCATCATAATCATGAGCATAATCATCATCATAATCATCATCATAATCAGCATCATAATAGTCATCATAATCATCATCATAATCATCATCATAACCGTCATCATAATCAGCATCATAGTCATCACCATAATTGTCACCATAATCGACATCATTATAGTCATCATAATCATCATCATAATCATCATCACAGTATTCATAATAATCATCATCGTAGTCATCATCATAAACATCATCATAATCATCACCATAATAGTCATCATAATCAACACCATAATCATCACCATAATCATCATCATAATCATCATCGTAATCATCATCATTACCATCACCCTAATCATCATCATAATCATCATCATAACCGTCATCATAATCAGCATCATAATCATCACCATAATTGTCACCATAATCGACATCATTATAGTCATCATAATCATCATCATAATCATCATCACAGTATTCATCATAATCATCATCGTAGTCATCATCATAAACATTATCATAATCATCACCATAATAGTCATCATAATCAACACCATAATCATCACCATAATCATCATCATAATCATCATCGTAATCATCATCATTATCATCACCCTAATCATCATCATAATCATCATCGTAATCATCATCATTATCATCACCCTAATCATCATCATAATCATCATCATAATCATTATCATAATTGTCATCATTATTGTCATCATAATCATCATCATAATTCACTATTATATTCATGAGCATGATCATCATCATAATCATTATCATAATCGGCATCATAATCATCATCATAATCGTCATCATAATAGTCATCATAATCATCATGATAATCATCATCATAGTCATCATCATAACCGTCATCATAATTATCCACATAATCATCATCATAATCATCATCATAATCATCATCATAACCGTCATCATAATCAGCATCATAACAGTCATCATAATTATCGTCATAACCATCATCATAATCTTCATCATAATAATCATCATAATCATCATCATAATCATCATCATAATCATCATCATAATCATCATCATAATCATCATCATAATCGTCATCATAGTCATCCTCATAATCGTCATCATAATTATGATCATAATCGTCATCATAATCATTGTCATTATCATCATCATAATCATCATCATAATTATCAACATAATCATCATCATACTCAGCATCATAATAGCCACCATAATCAGCATCATAATAGTCATCATAATCATCATCATAATCATCATCATAATCATCAGCATAATCATCATCATAACCGTCATCATAATCATCATCATAATCATCATCATAATCATGAGCATAATCATCATCATAATCATCATCATAATCATCATCATAATCCTCATCATAGTCATGATCATAATCGTCATCATAATCATCATCATAGTCATGATCATAATCATCATCATAATCATCACCATAATCATCATCATAATCATCATCATAATCATCATCATAATAGTCATCATAATCATCATCATAATTCTTTCATTATAATCATGAGCATGATCATCATCATAATAATTATTATAATCATCATCATAGTCATCATCATAATCGTCATCATAATCACCATCATAGTCATCATCATAATCAGCATCATAATAGTCATCATAATCAGCATCATAATATTCCTCATAATCATCATCATAGTCATCATCAAAACCATCAGCATAATCATCATCATAATCGTCCTCATAATCATGAGCATAATCATCATCATAATCATCATCATAATCAGCATCATAATAGTCATCATAATCATCATCATAGTCATCATCGTAATCATCATCATTATCATCACCCTAATCATCATCATAATCATCATCGTAATCATCATCATTATCATCACCCTAATCATCATCATAATCATCATCATAATCATTATCATAATTGTCATCATTATTGTCATCATAATCATCATCATAATTCATTATTATATTCATGAGCATGATCATCATCATAATCATTATCATAATCGGCATCATAATCATCATCATAATCGTCATCATAATAGT
The DNA here is from genome assembly GCA_947623535.1 of Coelioxys conoideus. Taxonomy (NCBI): domain Eukaryota; kingdom Metazoa; phylum Arthropoda; class Insecta; order Hymenoptera; family Megachilidae; genus Coelioxys; species Coelioxys conoideus. Next base: position 17,951,521 of record OX392458.1, on the reverse strand, counting down.
CATCATAATCATCATGATAATCATCATCATAGTCATCATCATAACCGTCATCATAATTATCCACATAATGATCATCATAATCATCATCATAATCATCATCATAACCGTCATCATAATCAGCATCATAACAGTCATCATAATTATCGTCATAACCATCATCATAATCTTCATCATAATAATCATCATAATCATCATCATAATAGTAATCATAATCGTCATCATAATCGTCATCATAATCGTCATCATAATCATTATCATAACCGTCATCATAATCATCATCATAATCATCATCATAATCACGAGCATAAGATCATCATAATCATCATCATAATCATCATCATAATCAGCATCATAATAGTCATCATAATCATCATCATAGTCATCATCGTAATCATCATCATAATCATTACCATAATCATCATAATTATCATCATCATAATCATTATCATTATCACCACCATAATCATCATCATAATCATCATCATAATCGTCATCATAATCATTATCATTATCATCATCATAATCATCATCATAATTGCCAACATAATCATCATCATAATCATCATCATAATCGTCATCATAATCGTCATAATAATCATCATCATAACCGTGATCATAATCAGCATCATAGTCATCATAATCGTCATCATAATCATGAGCATAATCATCATCATAATCAGCTTCATAATAGTCATCATAATCATCATCATAATAATCATCATCATAGCCATCATCATAAACATCATCATAATCATCACCATAATAGTCATCATAATCGTCATCATAATCATTATCATAACCGTCATCATAATCATCATCATAATCATCATCATAATCACGAGCATAACATCATCATAATCATTATCATAATCTTCATCGTAGTCATCATCATAATCGTCATCATAATCATCATCATAGTCATCATCGTAATCATCATCATAATCATCACCATAATCATCATCATAATCATCATCATAATCACCATCATAGTCATCATCATAACCATCATCATAATTATCAACTTAATCATCATCATAATCATTATCATAACCGTCATCATAATCAGCATCATAGTCATCATAATCGTCATCATAGTCATCATCATAATCGTCACCATAATAGTCATCATAATCATCATAATAACCGTCATCATAATCAGCATCATAGTCATCATAATCATCATCATATTCATGAGCATAATCGTCATCATAATCATGAGCATAATCATCATCATTATCATCATCATAATGAGCATCATAATAGTCATCATAATCATCATCATAATCATCATCATAATCATCATCATAATCCTCATCATAGTCATGATCATAATCGTCGTCATAACCATCATCATAGTCATGATCACAATCATCATCATAATCATCATCATAATCGTCATCATAGTCATCCTCATAATCGTCATCATAATTATGATCATAATCGTCATCATAATCATTGTTATTATCATCATCATAATCATCATCATAATTATCAACATAATCATCATCATAATCAGCATCATAATAGCCACCATAATCAGCATCATAATAGTCATCATAATCATCATCATAATCATCATCATAATCATCAGCATAATCATCATCATAACCGTCATCATAATCATCATCATAATCATCATCATAATCATGAGCATAATCATCATCATAATCATCATCATAATCATCATCATAATCCTCATCATAGTCATGATCATAATCGTCATCATAATCATCATCATAGTCATGATCATAATCATCATCATAATCATCACCATAATCATCATCATAATCATCATCATAATCATCATCATAATAGTCATCATAATCATCATCATAATTCTTTCATTATAATCATGAGCATGATCATCATCATAATAATTATTATAATCATCATCATAGTAATCATCATAATCGTCATCATAATCACCATCATAGTCATCATCATAATCAGCATCATAATAGTCATCATAATCAGCATCATAATATTCCTCATAATCATCATCATAGTCATCATCAAAACCATCAGCATAATCATCATCATAATCGTCATCATAATCATGAGCATAATCATCATCATAATCATCATCATAATCAGCATCATAATAGTCATCATAATCATCATCATAATCATCATCATAACCGTCATCATAATCAGCATCATAGTCATCACCATAATTGTCACCATAATCGACATCATTATAGTCATCATAATCATCATCATAATCATCATCACAGTATTCATAATAATCATCATCGTAGTCATCATCATAAACATCATCATAATCATCACCATAATAGTCATCATAATCAACACCATAATCATCACCATAATCATCATCATAATCATCATCGTAATCATCATCATTACCATCACCCTAATCATCATCATAATCATCATCATAACCGTCATCATAATCAGCATCATAATCATCACCATAATTGTCACCATAATCGACATCATTATAGTCATCATAATCATCATCATAATCATCATCACAGTATTCATCATAATCATCATCGTAGTCATCATCATAAACATTATCATAATCATCACCATAATAGTCATCATAATCAACACCATAATCATCACCATAATCATCATCATAATCATCATCGTAATCATCATCATTATCATCACCCTAATCATCATCATAATCATCATCGTAATCATCATCATTATCATCACCCTAATCATCATCATAATCATCATCATAATCATTATCATAATTGTCATCATTATTGTCATCATAATCATCATCATAATTCACTATTATATTCATGAGCATGATCATCATCATAATCATTATCATAATCGGCATCATAATCATCATCATAATCGTCATCATAATAGTCATCATAATCATCATGATAATCATCATCATAGTCATCATCATAACCGTCATCATAATTATCCACATAATCATCATCATAATCATCATCATAATCATCATCATAACCGTCATCATAATCAGCATCATAACAGTCATCATAATTATCGTCATAACCATCATCATAATCTTCATCATAATAATCATCATAATCATCATCATAATCATCATCATAATCATCATCATAATCATCATCATAATCATCATCATAATCGTCATCATAGTCATCCTCATAATCGTCATCATAATTATGATCATAATCGTCATCATAATCATTGTCATTATCATCATCATAATCATCATCATAATTATCAACATAATCATCATCATACTCAGCATCATAATAGCCACCATAATCAGCATCATAATAGTCATCATAATCATCATCATAATCATCATCATAATCATCAGCATAATCATCATCATAACCGTCATCATAATCATCATCATAATCATCATCATAATCATGAGCATAATCATCATCATAATCATCATCATAATCATCATCATAATCCTCATCATAGTCATGATCATAATCGTCATCATAATCATCATCATAGTCATGATCATAATCATCATCATAATCATCACCATAATCATCATCATAATCATCATCATAATCATCATCATAATAGTCATCATAATCATCATCATAATTCTTTCATTATAATCATGAGCATGATCATCATCATAATAATTATTATAATCATCATCATAGTCATCATCATAATCGTCATCATAATCACCATCATAGTCATCATCATAATCAGCATCATAATAGTCATCATAATCAGCATCATAATATTCCTCATAATCATCATCATAGTCATCATCAAAACCATCAGCATAATCATCATCATAATCGTCCTCATAATCATGAGCATAATCATCATCATAATCATCATCATAATCAGCATCATAATAGTCATCATAATCATCATCATAGTCATCATCGTAATCATCATCATTATCATCACCCTAATCATCATCATAATCATCATCGTAATCATCATCATTATCATCACCCTAATCATCATCATAATCATCATCATAATCATTATCATAATTGTCATCATTATTGTCATCATAATCATCATCATAATTCATTATTATATTCATGAGCATGATCATCATCATAATCATTATCATAATCGGCATCATAATCATCATCATAATCGTCATCATAATAGTCATCATAATCATCATGATAATCATCATCATAGTCATCATCATAACCGTCATCATAATTATCCACATAATGATCATCATAATCATCATCATAATCATCATCATAACCGTCATCATAATCAGCATCATAACAGTCATCATAATTATCGTCATAACCATCATCATAATCTTCATCATAATAATCATCATAATCATCATCATAATAGTAATCATAATCGTCATCATAATCGTCATCATAATCGTCATCATAATCATTATCATAACCGTCATCATAATCATCATCATAATCATCATCATAATCACGAGCATAAGATCATCATAATCATCATCATAATCATCATCATAATCAGCATCATAATAGTCATCATAATCATCATCATAGTCATCATCGTAATCATCATCATAATCATTACCATAATCATCATAATTATCATCATCATAATCATTATCATTATCACCACCATAATCATCATCATAATCATCATCATAATCGTCATCATAATCATTATCATTATCATCATCATAATCATCATCATAATTGCCAACATAATCATCATCATAATCATCATCATAATCGTCATCATAATCGTCATAATAATCATCATCATAACCGTGATCATAATCAGCATCATAGTCATCATAATCGTCATCATAATCATGAGCATAATCATCATCATAATCAGCTTCATAATAGTCATCATAATCATCATCATAATAATCATCATCATAGCCATCATCATAAACATCATCATAATCATCACCATAATAGTCATCATAATCGTCATCATAATCATTATCATAACCGTCATCATAATCATCATCATAATCATCATCATAATCACGAGCATAACATCATCATAATCATTATCATAATCTTCATCGTAGTCATCATCATAATCGTCATCATAATCATCATCATAGTCATCATCGTAATCATCATCATAATCATCACCATAATCATCATCATAATCATCATCATAATCACCATCATAGTCATCATCATAACCATCATCATAATTATCAACTTAATCATCATCATAATCATTATCATAACCGTCATCATAATCAGCATCATAGTCATCATAATCGTCATCATAGTCATCATCATAATCGTCACCATAATAGTCATCATAATCATCATAATAACCGTCATCATAATCAGCATCATAGTCATCATAATCATCATCATATTCATGAGCATAATCGTCATCATAATCATGAGCATAATCATCATCATTATCATCATCATAATGAGCATCATAATAGTCATCATAATCATCATCATAATCATCATCATAATCATCATCATAATCCTCATCATAGTCATGATCATAATCGTCGTCATAACCATCATCATAGTCATGATCACAATCATCATCATAATCATCACCATAATCATCATCATATTAGTCATCATAATCATCATCATAATCTGCATCATAATAGTCATCATTATCATCATCATAGTCATCATCGTAATCATCATCATAATCATTATCATCATCATAATCATCATCATAATCATCATCATAATCAGCATCATAATCGTCATCATAATCATTATCATTATCATCATCAGAATCATCATCATGACCGTCATCATAATCAGCATCATAATAGTCATCATAATCAGCATCATAATATTCCTCATAATCATCATCATAGTCATCATCATAACCATCAGCATAATCATCATCATAACCGTCATCATAATCATCATCATAATCACGAGCATAAACATCATCATAATAGTCATCATAATCCTCATCATAGTCATGATCATAATCGTCATCATAGTGATGATCACAATCATCATCACAATCATCACCATAATCATCATCATAATCATCATCATAATCATCATCATGTTCATCATCATAATATTCATCATAATCATCATCATAATCATGAGCATAATCATCATCATAATCATGAGCATAATCATCATCATAATCATTATCATAATCATCATAATAATCATCATCATAATCATCATCATAGTCATCATCGTTATCATCGTCATTGTCATCACCATAATCATCATCATAATCATCATCATAATCATCACCATAATCATCATCATAATCATCATCATAATCATTATCATAATCGTCATCATAATAGTCATCATAATCAACACCATAATCATCACCATAATCATCATCATAATCATCATCGTAATCAGCATCATTATCATCACCCTAATCATCATCATAATCATCATCATAATTCATTATTATATTCATGAGCATGATCATCATCATAATCATTATCATAATCGGCATCATAATCATCATCATAACCGTCATCATAATCAGCATCATAGTCATCATCATAATAGTAATCATAATCGTCATCATAATCGTCATCATAATCATCATAATAATCACGAGCATAACATCATCATAATCATCATCATAATCATCATCATAATCCACATCATAGTCATGATCATAATCGTCGTCATAACCATCATCATAGTCATGATCACAATCATCATCATAATCATCACCATAATCATCATCATAATCATCATCATAATCATCATCATAATCCTCATCATAGTCATGATCATAATCGTCGTCATAACCATCATCATAGTCATGATCACAATCATCATCATAATCATCACCATAATCATCATCATAATCATCATCATAATCATCATCATATTAGTCATCATAATCATCATCATAATCAGCATCATAATAGTCATCATAATCATCATCATAGTCATCATCGTAATCATCATCATAATCATTACCATAATCATCATAATTATCATCATCATAATCATTATCATTATCACCACCATAATCATCATCATAATCATCATCATAATCGTCATCATAATCATTATCATTATCATCATCATAATCATCATCATAATTACCAACACAATCATCATCATAATCATCATCATAATCGTCATCATAATCGTCATTATAATCATCATCATAACCGTGATCATAATCAGCATCATAGTCATCATAATCGTCAACATAATCATGAGCATAATCATCATCATAATCAGCTTCATAATAGTCATCATAATCATCATCATAATAATCATCATAGTATTCATCATAATCATCATCATAGCCATCATCATAAACATCATCATAATCATCACCATAATAGTCATCATAATCGTCATCATAATCATTATCATAACCGTCATCATAATCATCATCATAATCATCATCATAATCGCGAGCATGACATCATCATAATCATTATCATAACCTTCATCGTAGTCATCATCATAATCGTCATCATAATCATCATCATAGTCATCATCGTAATCATCATCATAATCATCACCATAATCATCATCATAATCATCATCATAATCACCATCATAGTCATCATCATAACCATCATCATAATTATCAACTTAATCATCATCATAATCATTATCATAACCGTCATCATAATCAGCATCATAGTCATCATAATCGTCATCATAGTCATCATCATAATCGTCACCATAATAGTCATCATAATCATCATAATAACCGTCATCATAATCAGCATCATAGTCATCATAATCATCATCATATTCATGAGCATAATCGTCATCATAATCATGAGCATAATCATCATCATTATCATCATCATAATGAGCATCATAATAGTCATCATAATCATCATCATAGACATCATCGTAATCATCATCATTATCATCACCATAATCATCAGCATAATCATCATCATAACCGTCATCATAATCATCATCATAATCATCATCATAATCATCATCATAATCATGAGCATAATCATCATCATAATCATCATCATAATTATGAGCATAGTCATCGTCATAATCATCGTCATAATCATCACCATAATCATCGTCATAATCATCATCATAATCATCATCATAATCATCATCATAATAGTCATCATAAACGTCATCATAGTCATCATCATAATCGTCACCATAATAGTCATCATAATCATCATAATAACCGTCATCATAATCATCATCACAGTATTCATCATAATCATCATCGTAGTCATCATCATAAACATCATCATAATCATCACCATAATAGTCATCATAATCAACACCATAATCATCACCATAATCATCATCATAATCATCATCGTAATCATCATCATTATCATCACCCTAATCATCATCATAATCATCATCATAATCATTATCATAATTGTCATCATTATTGTCATCATAATCATCATCATAATTCATTATTATATTCATGAGCATGATCATCATCATAATCATTATCATAATCGGCATCATAATCATCATCATAATCGTCATCATAATAGTCATCGTAATCATCATGATAATCATCATCATAGTCATCATCATAACCGTCATCATAATTATCCACATAATCATCATCATAATCATCATCATAATCATCATCATAACCGTCATCATAATCAGCATCATAACAGTCATCATAATTATCGTCATAACCATCATCATAATCTTCATCATAATAATCATCATAATCATCATCATAATCATCATCATAATCATCATCATAATCATCATCATAATCATCATCATAATCATCATCATAATCATCATCATAATCATCATCATAATCGTCATCATAGTCATCCTCATAATCGTCATCATAATTATGATCATAGTCATCATCATAATCATCGTCATGATCATCACCATAATCATCATCATAATCATCATCATAATCATCATCATAATAGTCATCATAATCAGCATCATAGTCATCATCATAATAGTAATCATAATCGTCATCATAATCGTCATCATAATCGTCATCATAATTGTCATCATAATCATTATCATTATCACCACCATAATCATCGTCATAATCATCACCATAATCATCATCATAATCATCATCATAATCATCATCATAATAGTCATCATAATCATCATTATAATGCATTATTATAATCATGAGCATGATCATCATCATAATCATTATCATAATCGTCATCATAGTCGTCATTATAATCATCATCATAACCGTCATCATAATCAGCATCATAGTCATCATCATAATAGTAATCATAATCGTCATCATAATCGTCATCATAATCGTCATCATAATCATTATCATAACCGTCATCATAATCATCATCATAATCATCATCATAATCACGAGCATAAGATCATCATAATCATCATCATAATCATCATCATAATCAGCATCATAATAGTCATCATAATCATCATCATAGTCATCATCGTAATCATCATCATAATCATTACCATAATCATCATAATTATCATCATCATAATCATTATCATTATCACCACCATAATCATCATCATAATCATCATCATAATCGTCATCATAATCATTATCATTATCATCATCATAATCATCATCATAATTACCAACATAATCATCATCATAATCATCATCATAATCGTCATCATAATCGTCATTATAATCATCATCATAACCGTGATCATAATCAGCATCATAGTCATCATAATCGTCATCATAATCATGAGCATAATCATCATCATAATCATCATCATAATCATGAGCATAATCATCATCATAATCATCATCATAATTATGAGCATAGTCATCATCATAATCATCGTCATAATCATCACCATAATCATCGTCATAATCATCATCATAATCATCATCATAATCATCATCATAATAGTCATCATAAACGTCATCATAGTCATCATCATAATCGTCACCATAATAGTCATCATAATCATCATAATAACCCTCATCATAATCATCATCACAGTATTCATCATAATCATCATCGTAGTCATCATCATAAACATCATCATAATCATCACCATAATAGTCATCATAATCAACACCATAATCATCACCATAATCATCATCATAATCATCATCGTAATCATCATCATTATCATCACCCTAATCATCATCATAATCATCATCATAATCATTATCATAATTGTCATCATTATTGTCATCATAATCATCATCATAATTCATTATTATATTCATGAGCATGATCATCATCATAATCATTATGATAATCGGCATCATAATCATCATCATAATCGTCATCATAATAGTCATCGTAATCATCATGATAATCATCATCATAGTCATCATCATAACCGTCATCATAATTATCCACATAATCATCATCATAATCATCATCATAATCATCATCATAACCGTCATCATAATCAGCATCATAACAGTCATCATAATTATCGTCATAACCATCATCATAATCTTCATCATAATAATCATCATAATCATCATCATAATCATCATCATAATCATCATCATAATCATCATCATAATCATCATCATAATCATCATCATAATCATCATCATAATCGTCATCATAGTCATCCTCATAATCGTCATCATAATTATGATCATAGTCATCATCATAATCATCGTCATGATCATCACCATAATCATCATCATAATCATCATCATAATCATCATCATAATAGTCATCATAATCATCATTATAATGCATTATTATAATCATGAGCATGATCATCATCATAATCATCGTCATGATCATCACCATAATCATCATCATAATCATCATCATAATCGTCATCATAATCGTCATCATAATTGTCATCATAATCATTATCATTATCACCACCATAATCATCGTCATAATCATCACCATAATCATCATCATAATCATCATCATAATCATCATCATAATAGTCATCATAATCATCATTATAATGCATTATTATAATCATGAGCATGATCATCATCATAATCATTATCATAATCGTCATCATAGTTGTCATTATAATCATCATCATAACCGTCATCATAATCAGCATCATAGTCATCATCATAATAGTAATCATAATCGTCATCATAATCGTCATCATAATCGTCATCATAATCATTATCATAACCGTCATCATAATCATCATCATAATCATCATCATAATCACGAGCATAAGATCATCATAATCATCATCATAATCATCATCATAATCAGCATCATAATAGTCATCATAATCATCATCATAGTCATCATCGTAATCATCATCATAATCATTACCATAATCATCATAATTATCATCATCATAATCATTATCATTATCACCACCATAATCATCATCATAATCATCATCATAATCGTCATCATAATCATTATCATTATCATCATCATAATCATCATCATAATTACCAACATAATCATCATCATAATCATCATCATAATCGTCATCATAATCGTCATTATAATCATCATCATAACCGTGATCATAATCAGCATCATAGTCATCATAATCGTCATCATAATCATGAGCATAATCATCATCATAATCAGCTTCATAATAGTCATCATAATCATCATCATAATAATCATCATCATAGCCATCATCATAAACATCATCATAATCATCACCATAATAGTCATCATAATCGTCATCATAATCATTATCATAACCGTCATCATAATCATCATCATAATCATCATCATAATCACGAGCATAACATCATCATAATCATCGTCATGATCATCACCATAATCATCATCATAATCATCATCATAATCGTCATCATAATCGTCATCATAATTGTCATCATAATCATTATCATTATCACCACCATAATCATCGTCATAATCATCACCATAATCATCATCATAATCATCATCATAATCATCATCATAATAGTCATCATAATCATCATTATAATGCATTATTATAATCATGAGCATGATCATCATCATAATCATTATCATAATCGTCATCATAGTCGTCATTATAATCATCATCATAACCGTCATCATAATCAGCATCATAGTCATCATCATAATAGTAATCATAATCGTCATCATAATCGTCATCATAATCGTCATCATAATCATTATCATAACCGTCATCATAATCATCATCATAATCATCATCATAATCACGAGCATAAGATCATCATAATCATCATCATAATCATCATCATAATCAGCATCATAATAGTCATCATAATCATCATCATAGTCATCATCGTAATCATCATCATAATCATTACCATAATCATCATAATTATCATCATCATAATCATTATCATTATCACCACCATAATCATCATCATAATCATCATCATAATCGTCATCATAATCATTATCATTATCATCATCATAATCATCATCATAATTACCAACATAATCATCATCATAATCATCATCATAATCGTCATCATAATCGTCATTATAATCATCATCATAACCGTGATCATAATCAGCATCATAGTCATCATAATCGTCATCATAATCATGAGCATAATCATCATCATAATCAGCTTCATAATAGTCATCATAATCATCATCATAATAATCATCATCATAGCCATCATCATAAACATCATCATAATCATCACCATAATAGTCATCATAATCGTCATCATAATCATTATCATAACCGTCATCATAATCATCATCATAATCATCATCATAATCACGAGCATAACATCATCATAATCATTATCATAATCTTCATCGTAGTCATCATCATAATCGTCATCATAATCATCATCATAGTCATCATCGTAATCATCATCATAATCATCACCATAATCATCATCATAATCATCATCATAATCACCATCATAGTCATCATCATAACCATCATCATAATTATCAACTTAATCATCATCATAATCATTATCATAACCGTCATCATAATCAGCATCATAGTCATCATAATCGTCATCATAGTCATCATCATAATTCTTTCATTATAATCATGAGCATGATCATCATCATAATAATTATCATAATCGTCATCATAGTCATCATCATAATCGTCATCATAGTCACCATCATAGTCATCATCATAATCATCATCATAATTATCAACATAATCATCATCAGAATCATCATCATGACCGTCATCATAATCAGCATCATAATAGTCATCATAATCAGCATCAGAATATTACTCATAATCATCATCATAGTCATCATCATAACCATCAGCATAATCATCATCATAACCGTCATCATAATCATCATCATAATCATCATCATAATCACGAGCATAAACATCATCATAATAGTCATCATAATCCTCATCATAGTCATGATCATAATCGTCATCATAGTGATGATCATAATCATCATCATAATCATCACCATAATCATCATCATAATCATCATCATAATCATCATCATGTTCATCATCATAATATTCATCATAATCATCATCATAATCATGAGCATAATCATCATCATAATCATGAGCATAATCATCATCATAATCATTATCATATTCATCATAATAATCATCATCATAATCATCATCATAGTCATCATCGTAATCATCGTCACTATCATCACCATAATCATCATCATAATCATCATCATAATCATCACATTAATCATCATCATAATCATCATCATAATCATTATCATAATCGTCATCATAATCGTCATCATAATCGTCATTATAATCATCATCATAACCGTCATCATAATCAGCATCATAGTCATCATAATCGTCATCATAATCATGAGCATAATCGTCATCATAATCATGAGCATAATCATCATCATAGTCATCATCGTAATCATCATCATTATCATCACCATAATCATCATCATACTCATCATCATAATCATCATCATAGTCATCACCAGAATTGTCATCATAATCGTCATCATTATAGTCATCATAATCAGCATCATAATATTACTCATAATCATCATCATAGTCATCATCATAACCATCAGCATAATCATCATCATAACCGTCATCATAATCATCATCATAATCATCATCATAATCACGAGCATAAACATCATCATAATAGTCATCATAATCCTCATCATAGTCATGATCATAATCGTCATCATAGTGATGATCATAATCATCATCATAATCATCACCATAATCATCATCATAATCATCATCATAATCATCATCATGTTCATCATCATAATATTCATCATAATCATCATCATAATCATGAGCATAATCATCATCATAATCATGAGCATAATCATCATCATAATCATTATCATATTCATCATAATAATCATCATCATAATCATCATCATAGTCATCATCGTAATCATCGTCACTATCATCACCATAATCATCATCATAATCATCATCATAATCATCACATTAATCATCATCATAATCATCATCATAATCATTATCATAATCGTCATCATAATCGTCATCATAATCGTCATTATAATCATCATCATAACCGTCATCATAATCAGCATCATAGTCATCATAATCGTCATCATAATCATGAGCATAATCGTCATCATAATCATGAGCATAATCATCATCATAATCATCATCATAATCATCATCATAATCATCATCATAATCATCATCATGTTCATCATCATAATCGTCATCATAATCATTGTCATTATCATCATCATAATCATTATCATAATCATCATAATTATCATCATCATAATCATTATCATTATCATCACCATAATCATCATCATGTTCATCATCATAATCGTCATCATAATCATTGTCATTATCATCATCATAATCATTATCATAATCATCATAATTATCATCATCATAATCATTATCATTATCATCACCATAATCATCATCATAATCATCATCATAATCGTCATCATAATCATTGTCATTATCATCATCATAATCATCATCATAATCATCATCATAATCAGCATCATAATAGTCATCATAATCATCATCATAGTCATCATCGTAATCATCATCATAATCATTACCATAATCATCATAATTATCATCATCATAATCATTATCATTATCACCACCATAATCATCATCATAATCATCATCATAATCGTCATCATAATCATTATCATTATCATCATCATAATCATCATCATAATTACCAACATAATCATCATCATAATCATCATCATAATCGTCATCATAATCGTCATTATAATCATCATCATAACCGTGATCATAATCAGCATCATAGTCATCATAATCGTCATCATAATCATGAGCATAATCATCATCATAATCAGCTTCATAATAGTCATCATAATCATCATCATAATAATCATCATCATAGCCATCATCATAAACATCATCATAATCATCACCATAATAGTCATCATAATCGTCATCATAATCATTATCATAACCGTCATCATAATCATCATCATAATCATCATCATAATCACGAGCATAACATCATCATAATCATCGTCATGATCATCACCATAATCATCATCATAATCATCATCATAATCGTCATCATAATCGTCATCATAATTGTCATCATAATCATTATCATTATCACCACCATAATCATCGTCATAATCATCACCATAATCATCATCATAATCATCATCATAATCATCATCATAATAGTCATCATAATCATCATTATAATGCATTATTATAATCATGAGCATGATCATCATCATAATCATTATCATAATCGTCATCATAGTCGTCATTATAATCATCATCATAACCGTCATCATAATCAGCATCATAGTCATCATCATAATAGTAATCATAATCGTCATCATAATCGTCATCATAATCGTCATCATAATCATTATCATAACCGTCATCATAATCATCATCATAATCATCATCATAATCACGAGCATAAGATCATCATAATCATCATCATAATCATCATCATAATCAGCATCATAATAGTCATCATAATCATCATCATAGTCATCATCGTAATCATCATCATAATCATTACCATAATCATCATAATTATCATCATCATAATCATTATCATTATCACCACCATAATCATCATCATAATCATCATCATAATCGTCATCATAATCATTATCATTATCATCATCATAATCATCATCATAATTACCAACATAATCATCATCATAATCATCATCATAATCGTCATCATAATCGTCATTATAATCATCATCATAACCGTGATCATAATCAGCATCATAGTCATCATAATCGTCATCATAATCATGAGCATAATCATCATCATAATCAGCTTCATAATAGTCATCATAATCATCATCATAATAATCATCATCATAGCCATCATCATAAACATCATCATAATCATCACCATAATAGTCATCATAATCGTCATCATAATCATTATCATAACCGTCATCATAATCATCATCATAATCATCATCATAATCACGAGCATAACATCATCATAATCATCGTCATGATCATCACCATAATCATCATCATAATCATCATCATAATCGTCATCATAATCGTCATCATAATTGTCATCATAATCATTATCATTATCACCACCATAATCATCGTCATAATCATCACCATAATCATCATCATAATCATCATCATAATCATCATCATAATAGTCATCATAATCATCATTATAATGCATTATTATAATCATGAGCATGATCATCATCATAATCATTATCATAATCGTCATCATAGTCGTCATTATAATCATCATCATAACCGTCATCATAATCAGCATCATAGTCATCATCATAATAGTAATCATAATCGTCATCATAATCGTCATCATAATCGTCATCATAATCATTATCATAACCGTCATCATAATCATCATCATAATCATCATCATAATCACGAGCATAAGATCATCATAATCATCATCATAATCATCATCATAATCAGCATCATAATAGTCATCATAATCATCATCATAGTCATCATCGTAATCATCATCATAATCATTACCATAATCATCATAATTATCATCATCATAATCATTATCATTATCACCACCATAATCATCATCATAATCATCATCATAATCGTCATCATAATCATTATCATTATCATCATCATAATCATCATCATAATTACCAACATAATCATCATCATAATCATCATCATAATCGTCATCATAATCGTCATTATAATCATCATCATAACCGTGATCATAATCAGCATCATAGTCATCATAATCGTCATCATAATCATGAGCATAATCATCATCATAATCAGCTTCATAATAGTCATCATAATCATCATCATAATAATCATCATCATAGCCATCATCATAAACATCATCATAATCATCACCATAATAGTCATCATAATCGTCATCATAATCATTATCATAACCGTCATCATAATCATCATCATAATCATCATCATAATCACGAGCATAACATCATCATAATCATTATCATAATCTTCATCGTAGTCATCATCATAATCGTCATCATAATCATCATCATAGTCATCATCGTAATCATCATCATAATCATCACCATAATCATCATCATAATCATCATCATAATCACCATCATAGTCATCATCATAACCATCATCATAATTATCAACTTAATCATCATCATAATCATTATCATAACCGTCATCATAATCAGCATCATAGTCATCATAATCGTCATCATAGTCATCATCATAATCGTCACCATAATAGTCATCATAATCATCATCATAATCATCATCATAATCCTCATCATAGTCATGATCATAATCGTCGTCATAACCATCATCATAGTCATGATCATAATCGTCATCATAGTGATGATCACAATCATCATCACAATCATCACCATAATCATCATCATAATCATCATCATAATCATCATCATGTTCATCATCATAATATTCATCATAATCATCATCATAATCATGAGCATAATCATCATCATAATCATGAGCATAATCATCATCATAATCATTATCATAATCATCATAATAATCATCATCATAATCATCATCATAGTCATCATCGTTATCATCGTCATTGTCATCACCATAATCATCATCATAATCATCATCATAATCATTATCATAATCGTCATCATAATAGTCATCATAATCAACACCATGATCATCACCATAATCATCATCATAATCATCATCGTAATCAGCATCATTATCATCACCCTAATCATCATCATAATCATCATCATAATTCATTATTATATTCATGAGCATGATCATCATCATAATCATTATCATAATCGGCATCATAATCATCATCATAACCGTCATCATAATCAGCATCATAACAGTCATCATAATTATCGTCATAACCATCATCATAATCTTCATCATAATAATCATCATAATCATCATCATAATCATCATCATAATCATCATCATAATCATCATCATAATCGTCATCACAGTCATCCTCATAATCGTCATCATAATTATGATCATAGTCATCATCATAATCATCGTCATAATCATCACCATAATCATCATCATAATCATCATCATAATCATCATCATAATCATCATCATAATAGTCATCATAATCATCATTATAATGCATTATTATAATCATGAGCATGATCATCATCATAATCATTATCATAATCATCATCATAGTCGTCATCATAATCAGCATCATAGTCATCATCATAATAGTAATCATAATCGTCATCATAATCGTCATCATAATCGTCATCATAATCATTATCATAACCGTCATCATAATCATCATCATAATCATAATAATAATCACGAGCATAACATCATCATAATCATCATCATAATCATCATCATAATCCTCATCATAGTCATGATCATAATCGTCGTCATAACCATCATCATAGTCATGATCACAATCATCATCATAATCATCACCATAATCATCATCATAATCATCATCATAATCATCATCATATTAGTCATCATAATCATCATCATAATCAGCATCATAATAGTCATCATAATCATCATCATAGTCATCATCGTAATCATCATCATAATCATTACCATAATCATCATAATTATCATCATCATAATCATTATCATTATCACCACCATAATCATCATCATAATCATCATCATAATCGTCATCATAATCATTATCATTATCATCATCATAATCATCATCATAATTACCAACACAATCATCATCATAATCATCATCATAATCGTCATCATAATCGTCATTATAATCATCATCATAACCGTGATCATAATCAGCATCATAGTCATCATAATCGTCATCATAATCATGAGCATAATCATCATCATAATCAGCTTCATAATAGTCATCATAATCATCATCATAATAATCATCATAGTATTCATCATAATCATCATCATAGCCATCATCATAAACATCATCATAATCATCGCCATAATAGTCATCATAATCGTCATCATAATCATTATCATAACCGTCATCATAATCATCATCATAGTCATCATCGTAATCATCATCATAATCATCACCATAATCATCATCATAATCATCATCATAATCACCATCATAGTCATCATCATAACCATCATCATAATTATCAACTTAATCATCATCATAATCATTATCATAACCGTCATCATAATCAGCATCATAGACATCATAATCGTCATCATAGTCATCATCATAATCGTCACCATAATAGTCATCATAATCATCATAATAACCGTCATCATAATCAGCATCATAGTCATCATAATCATCATCATATTCATGAGCATAATCGTCATCATAATCATGAGCATAATCATCATCATTATCATCATCATAATGAGCATCATAATAGTCATCATAATCAACACCATAATCATCACCATAATCATCATCATAATCATCATCGTAATCATCATCATTATCATCACCCTAATCATCATCATAATCATTATCATAATCATTATCATAATTGTCATCATTATTGTCATCATAATCATCATCATAATTCATTATTATATTCATGAGCATGATCATCATCATAATCATTATCATAATCGGCATCATAATCATCATCATAATCGTCATCATAATAGTCATCATAATCATCATGATAATCATCATCATAGTCATCATCATAACCGTCATCATAATTATCCACATAATCATCATCATAATCATCATCATAATCATCATCATAACCGTCATCATAATCAGCATCATAACAGTCATCATAATTATCGTCATAACCATCATCATAATCTTCATCATAATAATCATCATAATCATCATCATAATCATCATCATAATCATCATCATAATCATCATCATAATCATCATCATAATCATCATCATAATCGTCATCATAGTCATCCTCATAATCGTCATCATAATTATGATCATAGTCATTATCATAATCATCGTCATGATCATCACCATAATCATCATCATAATCATCATCATAATCATCATCATAATAGTCATCATAATCATCATTATAATGCATTATTATAATCATGAGCATGAGCATCATCATAATCATTATCATAATCGTCATCATAATCGTCATTATAATCATCATCATAACCGTCATCATAATCAGCATCATAGTCATCATCATAATAGTAATCATAATCGTCATCATAATCGTCATCATAATTGTCATCATAATCATTATCATTATCACCACCATAATCATCGTCATAATCATCACCATAATCATCATCATAATCATCATCATAATCATCATCATAATAGTCATCATAATCATCATTATAATGCATTATTATAATCATGAGCATGATCATCATCATAATCATTATCATAATCGTCATCATAGTCGTCATTATAATCATCATCATAACCGTCATCATAATCAGCATCATAGTCATCATCATAATAGTAATCATAATCGTCATCATAATCATCATCATAATCGTCATCATAATCATTATCATAACCGTCATCATAATCATCATCATAATCATCATCATAATCACGAGCATAAGATCATCATAATCATCATCATAATCATCATCATAATCAGCATCATAATAGTCATCATAATCATCATCATAGTCATCATCGTAATCATCATCATAATCATTACCATAATCATCATAATTATCATCATCATAATCATTATCATTATCACCACCATAATCATCATCATAATCATCATCATAATCGTCATCATAATCATTAGCATTATCATCATCATAATCATCATCATAATTACCAACATAATCATCATAATCATCATCATAATCATCATCATAATCGTCATCATGATCGTCATTATAATCATCATCATAACCGTGATCATAATCAGCATCATAGTCATCATAATCGTCATCATAATCATGAGCATAATCATCATCATAATCAGCTTCATAATAGTCATCATAATCATCATCATAACAATCATCATCATAGCCATCATCATAAACATCATCATAATCATCACCATAATAGTCATCATAATCGTCATCATAATCATTATCATAACCGTCATCATAATCATCATCATAATCATCATCATAATCACGAGCATAACATCATCATAATCATTATCATAATCTTCATCGTAGTCATCATCATAATCGTCATCATAATCATCATCATAGTCATCATCGTAATCATCATCATAATCATCACCATAATCATCATCATAATCATCATCATAATCACCATCATAGTCATCATCATAACCATCATCATAATTATCAACTTAATCATCATCATAATCATTATCATAACCGTCATCATAATCAGCATCATAGTCATCATAATCGTCATCATAGTCATCATCATAATCGTCACCATAATAGTCATCATAATCATCATAATAACCGTCATCATAATCAGCATCATAGTCATCATAATCATCATCATAATCATCATCATAATCCTCATCATAGTCATGATCATAATCGTCGTCATAACCATCATCATAGTCATGATCACAATCATCATCATAATCATCACCATAATCATCATCATAATCAGCATCATAATAGTCATCATTATCATCATCATAGTCATCATCGTAATCATCATCATAATCATTATCATCATCATAATCATCATCATAATCATCATCATATTAGTCATCATAATCATCATCATAATCAGCATCATAATCGTCATCATAATCATTATCATTATCATCCTCATAATCATCATCATAATTACCAACATAATCATCATCAGAATCATCATCATGACCGTCATCATAATCAGCATCATAATAGTCATCATAATCAGCATCATAATATTCCTCATAATCATCATCATAGTCATCATCATAACCATCAGCATAATCATCATCGTAGTCATCATCATAAACATCATCATAATCATCACCATAATAGTCATCATAATCAACACCATAATCATCACCATAATCATCATCATAATCATCATCGTAATCATCATCATTATCATCACCCTAATCATCATCATAATCATCATCATAATCATTATCATAATTGTCATCATTATTGTCATCATAATCATCATCATAATTCATTATTATATTCATGAGCATGATCATCATCATAATCATTATCATAATCGGCATCATAATCATCATCATAATCGTCATCATAATAGTCATCGTAATCATCATGATAATCATCATCATAGTCATCATCATAACCGTCATCATAATTATCCACATAATCATCATCATAATAATCATCATAATCATCATCATAATCGTCATCATAATCGTCATTATAATCATCATCATAACCGTGATCATAATCAGCATCATAGTCATCATAATCGTCATCATAATCATGAGCATAATCATCATCATAATCAGCTTCATAATAGTCATCATAATCATCATCATAATAATCATCATCATAGCCATCATCATAAACATCATCATAATCATCACCATAATAGTCATCATAATCGTCATCATAATCATTATCATAACCGTCATCATAATCATCATCATAATCATCATCATAATCACGAGCATAACATCATCATAATCATTATCATAATCTTCATCGTAGTCATCATCATAATCGTCATCATAATCATCATCATAGTCATCATCGTAATCATCATCATAATCATCACCATAATCATCATCATAATCATCATCATAATCACCATCATAGTCATCATCATAACCATCATCATAATTATCAACTTAATCATCATCATAATCATTATCATAACCGTCATCATAATCAGCATCATAGTCATCATAATCGTCATCATAGTCATCATCATAATCGTCACCATAATAGTCATCATAATCATCATCATAATCATCATCATAATCCTCATCATAGTCATGATCATAATCGTCGTCATAACCATCATCATAGTCATGATCACAATCATCATCATAATCATCACCATAATCATCATCATAATCATCATCATAATCATCATCATATTAGTCATCATAATCATCATCATAATCAGCATCATAATAGTCATCATTATCATCATCATAGTCATCATCGTAATCATCATCATAATCATTATCATCATCATAATCATCATCATAATCATCATCATATTAGTCATCATAATCATCATCATAATCAGCATCATAATCGTCATCATAATCATTATCATTATCATCCTCATAATCATCATCATAATTACCAACATAATCATCATCAGAATCATCATCATGACCGTCATCATAATCAGCATCATAATAGTCATCATAATCAGCATCATAATATTCCTCATAATCACGAGCATAAACATCATCATAATAGTCATC
This sequence comes from Coelioxys conoideus, assembly GCA_947623535.1. Classification (NCBI taxonomy): domain Eukaryota; kingdom Metazoa; phylum Arthropoda; class Insecta; order Hymenoptera; family Megachilidae; genus Coelioxys; species Coelioxys conoideus. The sequence goes on along the minus strand of OX392458.1, from coordinate 17,928,093 downwards.
ATAATCCTCATCATAGTCATGATCATAATCGTCATCATAGTGATGATCACAATCATCATCACAATCATCACCATAATCATCATCATAATCATGAGCATAATCATCATCATAATCATGAGCATAATCATCATCATAATCATTATCATAATCATCATAATAATCATCATCATAATCATCATCGTAATCAGCATCATTATCATCACCCTAATCATCATCATAATCATCATCATAATTCATTATTATATTCATGAGCATGATCATCATCATAATCATTATCATAATCGGCATCATAATCATCATCATAACCGTCATCATAATCAGCATCATAACAGTCATCATAATTATCGTCATAACCATCATCATAATCTTCATCATAATAATCATCATAATCATCATCATAATCATCATCATAATCATCATCATAATCATCATCACAATCGTCATCACAGTCATCCTCATAATCCTCATCATAATTATGATCATAGTCATCATCATAATCATCGTCATAATCATCACCATAATCATCATCATAATCATCATCATAATCATCATCATAATCATCATCATAATAGTCATCATAATCATCATTATAATGCATTATTATAATCATGAGCATGATCATCATCATAATCATTATCATAATCATCATCATAGTCGTCATTATAATCATCATCATAACCGTCATCATAATCAGCATCATAGTCATCATCATAATAGTAATCATAATCGTCATCATAATCGTCATCATAATCGTCATCATAATCATTATCATAACCGTCATCATAATCATCATCATAATCATCATAATAATCACGAGCATAACATCATCATAATCATCATCATAATCATCATCATAATCCTCATCATAGTCATGATCATAATCGTCGTCATAACCATCATCATAGTCATGATCACAATCATCATCATAATCATCACCATAATCATCATCATAATCATCATCATAATCATCATCATATTAGTCATCATAATCATCATCATAATCAGCATCATAATAGTCATCATAATCATCATCATAGTCATCATCGTAATCATCATCATAATCATTACCATAATCATCATAATTATCATCATCATAATCATTATCATTATCACCACCATAATCATCATCATAATCATCATCATAATCGTCATCATAATCATTATCATTATCATCATCATAATCATCATCATAATTACCAACACAATCATCATCATAATCATCATCATAATCGTCATCATAATCGTCATTATAATCATCATCATAACCGTGATCATAATCAGCATCATAGTCATCATAATCATTATCATAACCGTCATCATAATCATCATCATAATCATCATCATAATCACGAGCATAACATCATCATAATCATTATCATAATCTTCATCGTAGTCATCATCATAATCGTCATCATAATCATCATCATAGTCATCATCGTAATCATCATCATAATCATCACCATAATCATCATCATAATCATCATCATAATCACCATCATAGTCATCATCATAACCATCATCATAATTATCAACTTAATCATCATCATAATCATTATCATAACCGTCATCATAATCAGCATCATAGACATCATAATCGTCATCATAGTCATCATCATAATCGTCACCATAATAGTCATCATAATCATCGTAATAACCGTCATCATAATCAGCATCATAGTCATCATAATCATCATCATATTCATGAGCATAATCGTCATCATAATCATGAGCATAATCATCATCATTATCATCATCATAATGAGCATCATAATAGTCATCATAATCAACACCATAATCATCACCATAATCATCATCATAATCATCATCGTAATCATCATCATTATCATCACCCTAATCATCATCATAATCATTATCATAATCATTATCATAATTGTCATCATTATTGTCATCATAATCATCATCATAATTCATTATTATATTCATGAGCATGATCATCATCATAATCATTATCATAATCGGCATCATAATCATCATCATAATCGTCATCATAATAGTCATCATAATCATCATGATAATCATCATCATAGTCATCATCATAACCGTCATCATAATTATCCACATAATCATCATCATAATCATCATCATAATCATCATCATAACCGTCATCATAATCAGCATCATAACAGTCATCATAATTATCGTCATAACCATCATCATAATCTTCATCATAATAATCATCATAATCATCATCATAATCATCATCATAATCATCATCATAATCATCATCATAATCATCATCATAATCATCATCATAATCGTCATCATAGTCATCCTCATAATCGTCATCATAATTATGATCATAGTCATCATCATAATCATCGTCATGATCATCACCATAATCATCATCATAATCATCATCATAATCATCATCATAATAGTCATCATAATCATCATTATAATGCATTATTATAATCATGAGCATGATCATCATCATAATCATTATCATAATCGTCATCATAATCGTCATTATAATCATCATCATAACCGTCATCATAATCAGCATCATAGTCATCATCATAATAGTAATCATAATCGTCATCATAATCGTCATCATAATTGTCATCATAATCATTATCATTATCACCACCATAATCATCGTCATAATCATCACCATAATCATCATCATAATCATCATCATAATCATCATCATAATAGTCATCATAATCATCATTATAATGCATTATTATAATCATGAGCATGATCATCATCATAATCATTATCATAATCGTCATCATAGTCGTCATTATAATCATCATCATAACCGTCATCATAATCAGCATCATAGTCATCATCATAATAGTAATCATAATCGTCATCATAATCGTCATCATAATCGTCATCATAATCATTATCATAACCGTCATCATAATCATCATCATAATCATCATCATAATCACGAGCATAAGATCATCATAATCATCATCATAATCATCATCATAATCAGCATCATAATAGTCATCATAATCATCATCATAGTCATCATCGTAATCATCATCATAATCATTACCATAATCATCATAATTATCATCATCATAATCATTATCATTATCACCACCATAATCATCATCATAATCATCATCATAATCGTCATCATAATCATCATCATAATCATCATCATATTAGTCATCATAATCATCATCATAATCAGCATCATAATAGTCATCATAATCATCATCATAGTCATCATCGTAATCATCATCATAATCATTACCATAATCATCATAATTATCATCATCATAATCATTATCATTATCACCACCATAATCATCATCATAATCATCATCATAATCGTCATCATAATCATTATCATTATCATCATCATAATCATCATCATAATTACCAACACAATCATCATCATAATCATCATCATAATCGTCATCATAATCGTCATTATAATCATCATCATAACCGTGATCATAATCAGCATCATAGTCATCATAATCATTATCATAACCGTCATCATAATCATCATCATAATCATCATCATAATCACGAGCATAACATCATCATAATCATTATCATAATCTTCATCGTAGTCATCATCATAATCGTCATCATAATCATCATCATAGTCATCATCGTAATCATCATCATAATCATCACCATAATCATCATCATAATCATCATCATAATCACCATCATAGTCATCATCATAACCATCATCATAATTATCAACTTAATCATCATCATAATCATTATCATAACCGTCATCATAATCAGCATCATAGAAATCATAATCGTCATCATAGTCATCATCATAATCGTCACCATAATAGTCATCATAATCATCGTAATAACCGTCATCATAATCAGCATCATAGTCATCATAATCATCATCATATTCATGAGCATAATCGTCATCATAATCATGAGCATAATCATCATCATTATCATCATCATAATGAGCATCATAATAGTCATCATAATCAACACCATAATCATCACCATAATCATCATCATAATCATCATCGTAATCATCATCATTATCATCACCCTAATCATCATCATAATCATTATCATAATCATTATCATAATTGTCATCATTATTGTCATCATAATCATCATCATAATTCATTATTATATTCATGAGCATGATCATCATCATAATCATTATCATAATCGGCATCATAATCATCATCATAATCGTCATCATAATAGTCATCATAATCATCATGATAATCATCATCATAGTCATCATCATAACCGTCATCATAATTATCCACATAATCATCATCATAATCATCATCATAATCATCATCATAACCGTCATCATAATCAGCATCATAACAGTCATCATAATTATCGTCATAACCATCATCATAATCTTCATCATAATAATCATCATAATCATCATCATAATCATCATCATAATCATCATCATAATCATCATCATAATCATCATCATAATCATCATCATAATCATCATCATAATCGTCATCATAGTCATCCTCATAATCGTCATCATAATTATGATCATAGTCATCATCATAATCATCGTCATGATCATCACCATAATCATCATCATAATCATCATCATAATCATCATCATAATAGTCATCATAATCATCATTATAATGCATTATTATAATCATGAGCATGATCATCATCATAATCATTATCATAATCGTCATCATAATCGTCATTATAATCATCATCATAACCGTCATCATAATCAGCATCATAGTCATCATCATAATAGTAATCATAATCGTCATCATAATCGTCATCATAATTGTCATCATAATCATTATCATTATCACCACCATAATCATCGTCATAATCATCACCATAATCATCATCATAATCATCATCATAATCATCATCATAATAGTCATCATAATCATCATTATAATGCATTATTATAATCATGAGCATGATCATCATCATAATCATTATCATAATCGTCATCATAGTCGTCATTATAATCATCATCATAACCGTCATCATAATCAGCATCATAGTCATCATCATAATAGTAATCATAATCGTCATCATAATCGTCATCATAATCGTCATCATAATCATTATCATAACCGTCATCATAATCATCATCATAATCATCATCATAATCACGAGCATAAGATCATCATAATCATCATCATAATCATCATCATAATCAGCATCATAATAGTCATCATAATCATCATCATAGTCATCATCGTAATCATCATCATAATCATTACCATAATCATCATAATTATCATCATCATAATCATTATCATTATCACCACCATAATCATCATCATAATCATCATCATAATCGTCATCATAATCATTATCATTATCATCATCATAATCATCATCATAATTACCAACATAATCATCATAATCATCATCATAATCATCATCATAATCGTCATCATAATCGTCATTATAATCATCATCATAACCGTGATCATAATCAGCATCATAGTCATCATAATCGTCATCATAATCATGAGCATAATCATCATCATAATCAGCTTCATAATAGTCATCATAATCATCATCATAATAATCATCATCATAGCCATCATCATAAACATCATCATAATCATCACCATAATAGTCATCATAATCGTCATCATAATCATTATCATAACCGTCATCATAATCATCATCATAATCATCATCATAATCACGAGCATAACATCATCATAATCATTATCATAATCTTCATCGTAGTCATCATCATAATCGTCATCATAATCATCATCATAGTCATCATCGTAATCATCATCATAATCATCACCATAATCATCATCATAATCATCATCATAATCACCATCATAGTCATCATCATAACCATCATCATAATTATCAACTTAATCATCATCATAATCATTATCATAACCGTCATCATAATCAGCATCATAGTCATCATAATCGTCATCATAGTCATCATCATAATCGTCACCATAATAGTCATCATAATCATCATAATAACCGTCATCATAATCAGCATCATAGTCATCATAATCATCATCATAATCATCATCATAATCCTCATCATAGTCATGATCATAATCGTCGTCATAACCATCATCATAGTCATGATCACAATCATCATCATAATCATCACCATAATCATCATCATAATCAGCATCATAATAGTCATCATTATCATCATCATAGTCATCATCGTAATCATCATCATAATCATTATCATCATCATAATCATCATCATAATCATCATCATATTAGTCATCATAATCATCATCATAATCAGCATCATAATCGTCATCATAATCATTATCATTATCATCCTCATAATCATCATCATAATTACCAACATAATCATCATCAGAATCATCATCATGACCGTCATCATAATCAGCATCATAATAGTCATCATAATCAGCATCATAATATTCCTCATAATCATCATCATAGTCATCATCATAACCATCAGCATAATCATCATCATAACCGTCATCATAATCATCATCATAATCATCATCATAATCACGAGCATAAACATCATCATAATAGTCATCATAATCCTCATCATAGTCATGATCATAATCGTCATCATAGTGATGATCACAATCATCATCACAATCATCACCATAATCATCATCATAATCATCATCATAATCATCATCATGTTCATCATCATAATATTCATCATAATCATCATCATAATCATGAGCATAATCATCATCATAATCATGAGCATAATCATCATAATAATCATTATCATAATCATCATAATAATCATCATCATAATCATCATCATAGTCATCATCGTTATCATCGTCATTGTCATCACCATAATCATCATCATAATCATCATCATAATCATCACCATAATCATCATCATAATCATCATCATAATCATTATCATAATCGTCATCATAATAGTCATCATAATCAACACCATAATCATCACCATAATCATCATCATAATCATCATCGTAATCAGCATCATTATCATCACCCTAATCATCATCATAATCATCATCATAATTCATTATTATATTCATGAGCATGATCATCATCATAATCATTATCATAATCGGCATCATAATCATCATCATAACCGTCATCATAATCAGCATCATAACAGTCATCATAATCATCATCATAATCAGCATCATAATAGTCATCATAATCATCATCATAGTCATCATCGTAATCATCATCATAATCGTCATCACAGTCATCCTCATAATCGTCATCATAATTATGATCATAGTCATCATCATAATCATCGTCATAATCATCACCATAATCATCATCATAATCATCATCATAATCATCATCATAATAGTCATCATAATCATCATTATAATGCATTATTATAATCATGAGCATGATCATCATCATAATCATTATCATAATCGTCATCATAGTCGTCATTATAATCATCATCATAACCGTCATCATAATCAGCATCATAGTCATCATCATAATCCTCATCATAGTCATGATCATAATCGTCGTCATAACCATCATCATAATCATCATAATAATCACGAGCATAACATCATCATAATCATCATCATAATCATCATCATAATCCTCATCATAGTCATGATCATAATCGTCGTCATAACCATCATCATAGTCATGATCACAATCATCATCATAATCATCACCATAATCATCATCATAATCATCATCATAATCATCATCATATTAGTCATCATAATCATCATCATAATCAGCATCATAATAGTCATCATAATCATCATCATAGTCATCATCGTAATCATCATCATAATCATTACCATAATCATCATAATTATCATCATCATAATTATTATCATTATCACCACCATAATCATCATCATAATCATCATCATAATCGTCATCATAATCATTATCATTATCATCATCATAATCATCATCATAATTACCAACACAATCATCATCATAATCATCATCATAATCGTCATCATAATCGTCATTATAATCATCATCATAACCGTGATCATAATCAGCATCATAGTCATCATAATCCTCATCATAGTCATGATCATAATCGTCGTCATAACCATCATCATACTCATGATCACAATCATCATCATAATCATCACCATAATCATCATCATAATCATCATCATAATAATCATCATAGTATTCATCATAATCATCATCATAGCCATCATCATAAACATCATCATAATCATCACCATAATAGTCATCATAATCGTCATCATAATCATTATCATAACCGTCATCATAATCATCATCATAATCATCATCATAATCACGAGCATAACATCATCATAATCATTATCATAATCATCATCATAGTCATCATCGTAATCATCATCATAATCATCACCATAATCATCATCATAATCATCATCATAACCATCATCATAATTATCAACTTAATCATCATCATAATCATTATCATAACCGTCATCATAATCAGCATCATAGACATCATAATCGTCATCATAGTCATCATCATAATCGTCACCATAATAGTCATCATAATCATCATAATAACCGTCATCATAATCAGCATCATAGTCATCATAATCATCATCATATTCATGAGCATAATCGTCATCATAATCATGAGCATAATCATCATCATTATCATCATCATAATGAGCATCATAATAGTCATCATAATCATCATCATAGACATCATCGTAATCATCATCATTATCATCACCATAATCATCATCATAATCATCATCATAATCATCATCATAGTCACCACCAGAATTGTCATCATAATCGTCATCATTATAGTCATCATAATCATCATCATAATCATCATCATAATCATCATCATAGTATTCATCATAATCATCATCGTAGTCATCATCATGAACATCATCATAATCATCACCATAATAGTCATCATAATCGTCATCATTATAGTCATCATAATCATCATCATAATCATCATCATAATCATCATCATAGTATTCATCATAATCATCATCATAGTCATGATCATACTCATCATCATAATCATAAGCATAATCATCATCATAATCATCATTATCATCATCATAATCATTATCATAATCATCATAATTATCATCATCATAATCATTATCATAATCATCATAATTATCATCATCATAATCATTATCATTATCATCACCATAATCATCATCATAATCATCATCATAACCGTCATCATAATCATTGTGATTATCATCATCATAATCATCATCATAATTATCAACATAATCATCATCATACTCATCATCATGACCGTCATCATAATCAGCATCATAATAGTCATCATAATCAGCATCATAATAGCCATCATAATCATCATCATAATCATCATCATAATCATCAGCATAATCATCATCATAACCGTCATCATAATCATCATCATAATCATCATCATAATCATCATCATAATCATGAGCATAATCATCATCATAATCATCATCATAATTATGAGCATAGTCATCATCATAATCATCGTCATAATCATCACCATAATCATCGTCATAATCATCATCATAATCATCATCACAATTCATCATTATAATCATGAGCATGATCATCATCATAATCATTATCATAATCGTCATCATAGTCTTCATCATAATCGTCATCGTAGTCATCATCATAAACATCATCATAATCATCACCATAATAGTCATCATAATCAACACCATAATCATCACCATAATCATCATCATAATCATCATCGTAATCATCATCATTATCATCACCCTAATCATCATCATAATCATCATCATAATCATTATCATAATTGTCATCATTATTGTCATCATAATCATCATCATAATTCATTATTATATTCATGAGCATGATCATCATCATAATCATTATCATAATCGGCATCATAATCATCATCATAATCGTCATCATAATAGTCATCGTAATCATCATGATAATCATCATCATAGTCATCATCATAACCGTCATCATAATTATCCACATAATCATCATCATAATCATCATCATAATCATCATCATAACCGTCATCATAATCAGCATCATAACAGTCATCATAATTATCGTCATAACCATCATCATAATCTTCATCATAATAATCATCATAATCATCATCATAATCATCATCATAATCATCATCATAATCATCATCATAATCATCATCATAATCATCATCATAATCATCATCATAATCGTCATCATAGTCATCCTCATAATAGTCATCATAATCATCATCATAATAATCATCATCATAGCCATCATCATAAACATCATCATAATCATCACCATAATAGTCATCATAATCGTCATCATAATCATTATCATAACCGTCATCATAATCATCATCATAATCATCATCATAATCACGAGCATAACATCATCATAATCATTATCATAATCTTCATCGTAGTCATCATCATAATCGTCATCATAATCATCATCATAGTCATCATCGTAATCATCATCATAATCATCACCATAATCATCATCATAATCATCATCATAATCACCATCATAGTCATCATCATAACCATCATCTTAATTATCAACTTAATCATCATCATAATCATTATCATAACCGTCATCATAATCAGCATCATAGTCATCATAATCGTCATCATAGTCATCATCATAATCGTCACCATAATAGTCATCATAATCATCATCATAATCATCATCATAATCCTCATCATAGTCATGATCATAATCGTCGTCATAACCATCATCATAGTCATGATCACAATCATCATCATAATCATCACCATAATCATCATCATAATCATCATCATAATCATCATCATATTAGTCATCATAATCATCATCATAATCAGCATCATAATAGTCATCATTATCATCATCATAGTCATCATCGTAATCATCATCATAATCATTATCATCATCATAATCATCATCATAATCATCATCATATTAGTCATCATAATCATCATCATAATCAGCATCATAATCGTCATCATAATCATTATCATTATCATCCTCATAATCATCATCATAATTACCAACATAATCATCATCAGAATCATCATCATGACCGTCATCATAATCAGCATCATAATAGTCATCATAATCAGCATCATAATATTCCTCATAATCATCATCATAGTCATCATCATAACCATCAGCATAATCATCATCATAGCCATCATCATAAACATCATCATAATCATCACCATAATAGTCATCATAATCGTCATCATAATCATTATCATAACCGTCATCATAATCATCATCATAATCATCATCATAATCACGAGCATAACATCATCATAATCATTATCATAATCATCATCATAGTCATCGTCATAATCATCACCATAATCATCATCATAATCATCATCATAATCATCATCATAATCATCATCATAATAGTCATCATAATCATCATTATAATGCATTATTATAATCATGAGCATGATCATCATCATAATCATTATCATAATCATCATCATAGTCGTCATTATAATCATCATCATAACCGTCATCATAATCAGCATCATAGTCATCATCATAATAGTAATCATAATCGTCATCATAATCGTCATCATAATCGTCATCATAATCATTATCATAACCGTCATCATAATCATCATCATAATCATCATAATAATCACGAGCATAACATCATCATAATCATCATCATAATCATCATCATAGTCCTCATCATAGTCATGATCATAATCGTCGTCATAACCATCATCATAGTCATGATCACAATCATCATCATAATCATCACCATAATCATCATCATAATCATCATCATAATCATCATCATATTAGTCATCATAATCATCATCATAATCAGCATCATAATAGTCATCATAATCATCATCATAGTCATCATCGTAATCATCATCATAATCATTACCATAATCATCATAATTATCATCATCATAATCATTATCATTATCACCACCATAATCATCATCATAATCATCATCATAATCGTCATCATAATCATTATCATTATCATCATCATAATCATCATCATAATTACCAACACAATCATCATCATAATCATCATCATAATCGTCATCATAATCGTCATTATAATCATCATCATAACCGTGATCATAATCAGCATCATAGTCATCATAATCGTCATCATAATCATGAGCATAATCATCATCATAATCAGCTTCATAATAGTCATCATAATCATCATCATAATAATCATCATAGTATTCATCATAATCATCATCATAGCCATCATCATAAACATCATCATAATCATCACCATAATAGTCATCATAATCGTCATCATAATCATTATCATAACCGTCATCATAATCATCATCATAATCATCATCATAATCACGAGCATAACATCATCATAATCATTATCATAATCTTCATCGTAGTCATCATCATAATCGTCATCATAATCATCATCATAGTCATCATCGTAATCATCATCATAATCATCACCATAATCATCATCATAATCATCATCATAATCACCATCATAGTCATCATCATAACCATCATCATAATTATCAACTTAATCATCATCATAATCATTATCATAACCGTCATCATAATCAGCATCATAGACATCATAATCGTCATCATAGTCATCATCATAATCGTCACCATAATAGTCATCATAATCATCATAATAACCGTCATCATAATCAGCATCATAGTCATCATAATCATCATCATATTCATGAGCATAATCGTCATCATAATCATGAGCATAATCATCATCATTATCATCATCATAATGAGCATCATAATAGTCATCACAATCAACACCATAATCATCACCATAATCATCATCATAATCATCATCGTAATCATCATCATTATCATCACCCTAATCATCATCATAATCATCATCATAATTCATTATTATATTCATGAGCATGATCATCATCATAATCATTATCATAATCGGCATCATAATCATCATCATAACCGTCATCATAATCAGCATCATAACAGTCATCATAATTATCGTCATAACCATCATCATAATCTTCATCATAATAATCATCATAATCATCATCATAATCATCATCATAATCATCATCATAATCATCATCATAATCGTCATCACAGTCATCCTCATAATCGTCATCATAATTATGATCATAGTCATCATCATAATCATCGTCATAATCATCACCATAATCATCATCATAATCATCATCATAATCATCATCATAATCATCATCATAATAGTCATCATAATCATCATTATAATGCATTATTATAATCATGAGCATGATCATCATCATAATCATTATCATAATCGTCATCATAATCGTCATTATAATCATCATCATAACCGTCATCATAATCAGCATCATAGTCATCATCATAATAGTAATCATAATCGTCATCATAATCGTCATCATAATTGTCATCATAATCATTATCATTATCACCACCATAATCATCGTCATAATCATCACCATAATCATCATCATAATCATCATCATAATCATCATCATAATAGTCATCATAATCATCATTATAATGCATTATTATAATCATGAGCATGATCATCATCATAATCATTATCATAATCGTCATCATAGTCGTCATTATAATCATCATCATAACCGTCATCATAATCAGCATCATAGTCATCATCATAATAGTAATCATAATCGTCATCATAATCGTCATCATAATCGTCATCATAATCATTATCATAACCGTCATCATAATCATCATCATAATCATCATCATAATCACGAGCATAAGATCATCATAATCATCATCATAATCATCATCATAATCAGCATCATAATAGTCATCATAATCATCATCATAGTCATCATCGTAATCATCATCATAATCATTACCATAATCATCATAATTATCATCATCATAATCATTATCATTATCACCACCATAATCATCATCATAATCATCATCATAATCGTCATCATAATCATTATCATTATCATCATCATAATCATCATCATAATTACCAACATAATCATCATAATCATCATCATAATCATCATCATAATCGTCATCATAATCGTCATTATAATCATCATCATAACCGTGATCATAATCAGCATCATAGTCATCATAATCGTCATCATAATCATGAGCATAATCATCATCATAATCAGCTTCATAATAGTCATCATAATCATCATCATAATAATCATCATCATAGCCATCATCATAAACATCATCATAATCATCACCATAATAGTCATCATAATCGTCATCATAATCATTATCATAACCGTCATCATAATCATCATCATAATCATCATCATAATCACGAGCATAACATCATCATAATCATTATCATAATCTTCATCGTAGTCATCATCATAATCGTCATCATAATCATCATCATAGTCATCATCGTAATCATCATCATAATCATCACCATAATCATCATCATAATCATCATCATAATCACCATCATAGTCATCATCATAACCATCATCATAATTATCAACTTAATCATCATCATAATCATTATCATAACCGTCATCATAATCAGCATCATAGTCATCATAATCGTCATCATAGTCATCATCATAATCGTCACCATAATAGTCATCATAATCATCATAATAACCGTCATCATAATCAGCATCATAGTCATCATAATCATCATCATAATCATCATCATAATCCTCATCATAGTCATGATCATAATCGTCGTCATAACCATCATCATAGTCATGATCACAATCATCATCATAATCATCACCATAATCATCATCATAATCAGCATCATAATAGTCATCATTATCATCATCATAGTCATCATCGTAATCATCATCATAATCATTATCATCATCATAATCATCATCATAATCATCATCATATTAGTCATCATAATCATCATCATAATCAGCATCATAATCGTCATCATAATCATTATCATTATCATCCTCATAATCATCATCATAATTACCAACATAATCATCATCAGAATCATCATCATGACCGTCATCATAATCAGCATCATAATAGTCATCATAATCAGCATCATAATATTCCTCATAATCATCATCATAGTCATCATCATAACCATCAGCATAATCATCATCATAACCGTCATCATAATCATCATCATAATCATCATCATAATCACGAGCATAAACATCATCATAATAGTCATCATAATCCTCATCATAGTCATGATCATAATCGTCATCATAGTGATGATCACAATCATCATCACAATCATCACCATAATCATCATCATAATCATCATCATAATCATCATCATGTTCATCATCATAATATTCATCATAATCATCATCATAATCATGAGCATAATCATCATCATAATCATGAGCATAATCATCATAATAATCATTATCATAATCATCATAATAATCATCATCATAATCATCATCATAGTCATCATCGTTATCATCGTCATTGTCATCACCATAATCATCATCATAATCATCATCATAATCATCACCATAATCATCATCATAATCATCATCATAATCATTATCATAATCGTCATCATAATAGTCATCATAATCAACACCATAATCATCACCATAATCATCATCATAATCATCATCGTAATCAGCATCATTATCATCACCCTAATCATCATCATAATCATCATCATAATTCATTATTATATTCATGAGCATGATCATCATCATAATCATTATCATAATCGGCATCATAATCATCATCATAACCGTCATCATAATCAGCATCATAACAGTCATCATAATCATCATCATAATCAGCATCATAATAGTCATCATAATCATCATCATAGTCATCATCGTAATCATCATCATAATCGTCATCACAGTCATCCTCATAATCGTCATCATAATTATGATCATAGTCATCATCATAATCATCGTCATAATCATCACCATAATCATCATCATAATCATCATCATAATCATCATCATAATAGTCATCATAATCATCATTATAATGCATTATTATAATCATGAGCATGATCATCATCATAATCATTATCATAATCGTCATCATAGTCGTCATTATAATCATCATCATAACCGTCATCATAATCAGCATCATAGTCATCATCATAATCCTCATCATAGTCATGATCATAATCGTCGTCATAACCATCATCATAATCATCATAATAATCACGAGCATAACATCATCATAATCATCATAATAATCACGAGCATAACATCATCATAATCATCATCATAATCATCATCATAATCCTCATCATAGTCATGATCATAATCGTCGTCATAACCATCATCATAGTCATGATCACAATCATCATCATAATCATCACCATAATCATCATCATAATCATCATCATAATCATCATCATATTAGTCATCATAATCATCATCATAATCAGCATCATAATAGTCATCATAATCATCATCATAGTCATCATCGTAATCATCATCATAATCATTACCATAATCATCATAATTATCATCATCATAATTATTATCATTATCACCACCATAATCATCATCATAATCATCATCATAATCGTCATCATAATCATTATCATTATCATCATCATAATCATCATCATAATTACCAACACAATCATCATCATAATCATCATCATAATCGTCATCATAATCGTCATTATAATCATCATCATAACCGTGATCATAATCAGCATCATAGTCATCATAATCCTCATCATAGTCATGATCATAATCGTCGTCATAACCATCATCATACTCATGATCACAATCATCATCATAATCATCACCATAATCATCATCATAATCATCATCATAATAATCATCATAGTATTCATCATAATCATCATCATAGCCATCATCATAAACATCATCATAATCATCACCATAATAGTCATCATAATCGTCATCATAATCATTATCATAACCGTCATCATAATCATCATCATAATCATCATCATAATCACGAGCATAACATCATCATAATCATTATCATAATCATCATCATAGTCATCATCGTAATCATCATCATAATCATCACCATAATCATCATCATAATCATCATCATAACCATCATCATAATTATCAACTTAATCATCATCATAATCATTATCATAACCGTCATCATAATCAGCATCATAGACATCATAATCGTCATCATAGTCATCATCATAATCGTCACCATAATAGTCATCATAATCATCATAATAACCGTCATCATAATCAGCATCATAGTCATCATAATCATCATCATATTCATGAGCATAATCGTCATCATAATCATGAGCATAATCATCATCATTATCATCATCATAATGAGCATCATAATAGTCATCATAATCATCATCATAGACATCATCGTAATCATCATCATTATCATCACCATAATCATCATCATAATCATCATCATAATCATCATCATAGTCACCACCAGAATTGTCATCATAATCGTCATCATTATAGTCATCATAATCATCATCATAATCATCATCATAATCATCATCATAGTATTCATCATAATCATCATCGTAGTCATCATCATGAACATCATCATAATCATCACCATAATAGTCATCATAATCGTCATCATTATAGTCATCATAATCATCATCATAATCATCATCATAATCATCATCATAGTATTCATCATAATCATCATCATAGTCATGATCATACTCATCATCATAATCATAAGCATAATCATCATCATAATCATCATTATCATCATCATAATCATTATCATAATCATCATAATTATCATCATCATAATCATTATCATAATCATCATAATTATCATCATCATAATCATTATCATTATCATCACCATAATCATCATCATAATCATCATCATAACCGTCATCATAATCATTGTGATTATCATCATCATAATCATCATCATAATTATCAACATAATCATCATCATACTCATCATCATGACCGTCATCATAATCAGCATCATAATAGTCATCATAATCAGCATCATAATAGCCATCATAATCATCATCATAATCATCATCATAATCATCAGCATAATCATCATCATAACCGTCATCATAATCATCATCATAATCATCATCATAATCATCATCATAATCATGAGCATAATCATCATCATAATCATCATCATAATTATGAGCATAGTCATCATCATAATCATCGTCATAATCATCACCATAATCATCGTCATAATCATCATCATAATCATCATCACAATTCATCATTATAATCATGAGCATGATCATCATCATAATCATTATCATAATCGTCATCATAGTCTTCATCATAATCGTCATCGTAGTCATCATCATAAACATCATCATAATCATCACCATAATAGTCATCATAATCAACACCATAATCATCACCATAATCATCATCATAATCATCATCGTAATCATCATCATTATCATCACCCTAATCATCATCATAATCATCATCATAATCATTATCATAATTGTCATCATTATTGTCATCATAATCATCATCATAATTCATTATTATATTCATGAGCATGATCATCATCATAATCATTATCATAATCGGCATCATAATCATCATCATAATCGTCATCATAATAGTCATCGTAATCATCATGATAATCATCATCATAGTCATCATCATAACCGTCATCATAATTATCCACATAATCATCATCATAATCATCATCATAATCATCATCATAACCGTCATCATAATCAGCATCATAACAGTCATCATAATTATCGTCATAACCATCATCATAATCTTCATCATAATAATCATCATAATCATCATCATAATCATCATCATAATCATCATCATAATCATCATCATAATCATCATCATAATCATCATCATAATCATCATCATAATCGTCATCATAGTCATCCTCATAATAGTCATCATAATCATCATCATAATAATCATCATCATAGCCATCATCATAAACATCATCATAATCATCACCATAATAGTCATCATAATCGTCATCATAATCATTATCATAACCGTCATCATAATCATCATCATAATCATCATCATAATCACGAGCATAACATCATCATAATCATTATCATAATCTTCATCGTAGTCATCATCATAATCGTCATCATAATCATCATCATAGTCATCATCGTAATCATCATCATAATCATCACCATAATCATCATCATAATCATCATCATAATCACCATCATAGTCATCATCATAACCATCATCTTAATTATCAACTTAATCATCATCATAATCATTATCATAACCGTCATCATAATCAGCATCATAGTCATCATAATCGTCATCATAGTCATCATCATAATCGTCACCATAATAGTCATCATAATCATCATCATAATCATCATCATAATCCTCATCATAGTCATGATCATAATCGTCGTCATAACCATCATCATAGTCATGATCACAATCATCATCATAATCATCACCATAATCATCATCATAATCATCATCATAATCATCATCATATTAGTCATCATAATCATCATCATAATCAGCATCATAATAGTCATCATTATCATCATCATAGTCATCATCGTAATCATCATCATAATCATTATCATCATCATAATCATCATCATAATCATCATCATATTAGTCATCATAATCATCATCATAATCAGCATCATAATCGTCATCATAATCATTATCATTATCATCCTCATAATCATCATCATAATTACCAACATAATCATCATCAGAATCATCATCATGACCGTCATCATAATCAGCATCATAATAGTCATCATAATCAGCATCATAATATTCCTCATAATCATCATCATAGTCATCATCATAACCATCAGCATAATCATCATCATAGCCATCATCATAAACATCATCATAATCATCACCATAATAGTCATCATAATCGTCATCATAATCATTATCATAACCGTCATCATAATCATCATCATAATCATCATCATAATCACGAGCATAACATCATCATAATCATTATCATAATCATCATCATAGTCATCGTCATAATCATCACCATAATCATCATCATAATCATCATCATAATCATCATCATAATCATCATCATAATAGTCATCATAATCATCATTATAATGCATTATTATAATCATGAGCATGATCATCATCATAATCATTATCATAATCATCATCATAGTCGTCATTATAATCATCATCATAACCGTCATCATAATCAGCATCATAGTCATCATCATAATAGTAATCATAATCGTCATCATAATCGTCATCATAATCGTCATCATAATCATTATCATAACCGTCATCATAATCATCATCATAATCATCATAATAATCACGAGCATAACATCATCATAATCATCATCATAATCATCATCATAGTCCTCATCATAGTCATGATCATAATCGTCGTCATAACCATCATCATAGTCATGATCACAATCATCATCATAATCATCACCATAATCATCATCATAATCATCATCATAATCATCATCATATTAGTCATCATAATCATCATCATAATCAGCATCATAATAGTCATCATAATCATCATCATAGTCATCATCGTAATCATCATCATAATCATTACCATAATCATCATAATTATCATCATCATAATCATTATCATTATCACCACCATAATCATCATCATAATCATCATCATAATCGTCATCATAATCATTATCATTATCATCATCATAATCATCATCATAATTACCAACACAATCATCATCATAATCATCATCATAATCGTCATCATAATCGTCATTATAATCATCATCATAACCGTGATCATAATCAGCATCATAGTCATCATAATCGTCATCATAATCATGAGCATAATCATCATCATAATCAGCTTCATAATAGTCATCATAATCATCATCATAATAATCATCATAGTATTCATCATAATCATCATCATAGCCATCATCATAAACATCATCATAATCATCACCATAATAGTCATCATAATCGTCATCATAATCATTATCATAACCGTCATCATAATCATCATCATAATCATCATCATAATCACGAGCATAACATCATCATAATCATTATCATAATCTTCATCGTAGTCATCATCATAATCGTCATCATAATCATCATCATAGTCATCATCGTAATCATCATCATAATCATCACCATAATCATCATCATAATCATCATCATAATCACCATCATAGTCATCATCATAACCATCATCATAATTATCAACTTAATCATCATCATAATCATTATCATAACCGTCATCATAATCAGCATCATAGACATCATAATCGTCATCATAGTCATCATCATAATCGTCACCATAATAGTCATCATAATCATCATAATAACCGTCATCATAATCAGCATCATAGTCATCATAATCATCATCATATTCATGAGCATAATCGTCATCATAATCATGAGCATAATCATCATCATTATCATCATCATAATGAGCATCATAATAGTCATCACAATCAACACCATAATCATCACCATAATCATCATCATAATCATCATCGTAATCATCATCATTATCATCACCCTAATCATCATCATAATCATCATCATAATTCATTATTATATTCATGAGCATGATCATCATCATAATCATTATCATAATCGGCATCATAATCATCATCATAACCGTCATCATAATCAGCATCATAACAGTCATCATAATTATCGTCATAACCATCATCATAATCTTCATCATAATAATCATCATAATCATCATCATAATCATCATCATAATCATCATCATAATCATCATCATAATCGTCATCACAGTCATCCTCATAATCGTCATCATAATTATGATCATAGTCATCATCATAATCATCGTCATAATCATCACCATAATCATCATCATAATCATCATCATAATCATCATCATAATCATCATCATAATAGTCATCATAATCATCATTATAATGCATTATTATAATCATGAGCATGATCATCATCATAATCATTATCATAATCATCATCATAGTCGTCATTATAATCATCATCATAACCGTCATCATAATCAGCATCATAGTCATCATCATAATAGTAATCATAATCGTCATCATAATCGTCATCATAATCGTCATCATAATCATTATCATAACCGTCATCATAATCATCATCATAATCATCATAATAATCACGAGCATAACATCATCATAATCATCATCATAATCCTCATCATAGTCATGATCATAATCGTCGTCATAACCATCATCATAGTCATGATCACAATCATCATCATAATCATCACCATAATCATCATCATAATCATCATCATAATCATCATCATATTAGTCATCATAATCATCATCATAATCAGCATCATAATAGTCATCATAATCATCATCATAGTCATCATCGTAATCATCATCATAATCATTACCATAATCATCATAATTATCATCATCATAATCATTATCATTATCACCACCATAATCATCATCATAATCATCATCATAATCATCATCATAATCGTCATCATAATCATTATCATTATCATCATCATAATCATCATCATAATTACCAACACAATCATCATCATAATCATCATCATAATCGTCATCATAATCGTCATTATAATCATCATCATAACCGTGATCATAATCAGCATCATAGTCATCATAATCGTCATCATAATCATGAGCATAATCATCATCATAATCAGCTTCATAATAGTCATCATAATCATCATCATAATAATCATCATAGTATTCATCATAATCATCATCATAGCCATCATCATAAACATCATCATAATCATCACCATAATAGTCATCATAATCGTCATCATAATCATTATCATAACCGTCATCATAATCATCATCATAATCATCATCATAATCACGAGCATAACATCATCATAATCATTATCATAATCTTCATCGTAGTCATCATCATAATCGTCATCATAATCATCATCATAGTCATCATCGTAATCATCATCATAATCATCACCATAATCATCATAATCATCATCATAATCACCATCATAGTCATCATCATAACCATCATCATAATTATCAACTTAATCATCATCATAATCATTATCATAACCGTCATCATAATCAGCATCATAGACATCATAATCGTCATCATAGTCATCATCATAATCATCATAATAACCGTCATCATAATCAGCATCATAGTCATCATAATCATCATCATATTCATGAGCATAATCGTCATCATAATCATGAGCATAATCATCATCATTATCATCATCATAATGAGCATCATAATAGTCATGACAATCAACACCATAATCATCACCATAATCATCATCATAATCATCATCGTAATCATCATCATTATCATCACCCTAATCATCATCATAATCATTATCATAATCATTATCATAATTGTCATCATTATTGTCATCATAATCATCATCATAATTCATTATTATATTCATGAGCATGATCATCATCATAATCATTATCATAATCGGCATCATAATCATCATCATAATCGTCATCATAATAGTCATCATAATCATTATCATAACCGTCATCATAATCATCATCATAATCATCATCATAATCACGAGCATAACATCATCATAATCATTATCATTATCACCACCATAATCATCGTCATAATCATCACCATAATCATCATCATAATCATCATCATAACCATCATCATAATCATCATCATAATAGTCATCATAATCATCATTATAATGCATTATTATAATCATGAGCATGATCATCATCATAATCATTATCATAATCGTCATCATAGTCGTCATTATAATCATCATCATAACCGTCATCATAATCAGCATCATAGTCATCATCATAATAGTAATCATAATCGTCATCATAATCGTCATCATAATCGTCATCATAATCATTATCATAACCGTCATCATAATCATCATCATAATCATCATCATAATCACGAGCATAAGATCATCATAATCATCATCATAATCATCATCATAATCAGCATCATAATAGTCATCATAATCATCATCATAGTCATCATCGTAATCATCATCATAATCATTACCATAATCATCATAATTATCATCATCATAATCATTATCATTATCACCACCATAATCATCATCATAATCATCATCATAATCGTCATCATAATCATTATCATTATCATCATCATAATCATCATCATAATTACCAACATAATCATCATAATCATCATCATAATCATCATCATAATCGTCATCATAATCGTCATTATAATCATCATCATAACCGTGATCATAATCAGCATCATAGTCATCATAATCGTCATCATAATCATGAACATAATCATCATCATAATCAGCTTCATAATAGTCATCATAATCATCATCATAATAATCATCATCATAGCCATCATCATAAACATCATCATAATCATCACCATAATAGTCATCATAATCGTCATCATAATCATTATCATAACCGTCATCATAATCATCATCATAATCATCATCATAATCACGAGCATAACATCATCATAATCATTATCATAATCTTCATCGTAGTCATCATCATAATCGTCATCATAATCATCATCGTAATCGTCATCATAATCACCATCATAGTCATCATCATAATCATCATCATAATTATCAACATAATCATCATCATAATCATCATCATAACCGTCATCATAATCATCATCATAATCGTCATCATAATCGTCATTATAATCATCATCATAACCGTCATCATAATCAGCATCATAGTCATCATCATAATAGTAATCATAATCGTCATCATAATCATCATCATAATCATCATCATAATAGTCATCATAATCATCATTATAATGCATTATTATAATCATGAGCATGATCATCATCATAATCATTATCATAATCGTCATCATAATCGTCATTATAATCATCATCATAACCGTCATCATAATCAGCATCATAGTCATCATCATAATAGTAATCATAATCGTCATCATAATCATCATCATAATCGTCATCATAACCGTAATCAGAATCTGCATCATAGTCATCATAATCATTATCATAACCGTCATCATAACCGTCATCATAATCATCATCACAATCATCATTATAATCATGAGCATAATCATCATCATAATCATCATCATAATCATCATCATAATCCTCATCATAGTCATGATCATATTCGTCATCATAATCATCATCATAGTCATGATCATAATCATCATCATAATCATCACCATAATCATCATCATAATCATCATCATAATCATCATCATAATTGTCATCACAATCATCATCATAATCATGAGCATGATCATCATCATAATCATTATCATAATCGTCATCATAGTCATCATCATAATCGTCATCATAATCACCATCATAGTCATCATCATAATCATCATCATAATTATCAACATAATCATCATCATAATCATCATCATAACCGTCATCATAATCATCATCATAATCGTCATCATAACCGTAATCATAATCTGCATCATAGTCATCATCATCGTCATCATAATAATCATCATAATCATCATCATCATCATCATCATAATCATCATCATAATCGTCATCATAATCATTATCATTATCATCATCATAATCATCACCATAATTACCAACATAATCATCATCATAATCATCATCATAATCGTCATCATAATCGTCATTATAATCATCATCATAATCGTCATCATAACCGTAATCATAATAGTCATCATAATCATCATCATAATTCATCATTATAATCATGAGCATGATCATCACGATAATTATTATCATAATCGTCACCATAGTCATCATCATAATCATCATTATAATCATCATCATAATCATCATCATAATCATCATCATAATCGTCATCATAATCATCATCATAATCATCATCATAATCATTATCATAATCACCATCATAATCATCGTCATAATCATCATCATAGTCATCATCATAATCATCATCATAATCATCATCATAACCGTCAACGTAATCAGCATCATAGTCATAGTCATAATAGTCATCATAATCATCATCATAATCATCATAATAATCATCATCATAATCATCATCATAATCATCATCACAATCATCATCATAATCATCGTCATAATCATCATCATAATCATCATCATAACCGTCATCATAATCATCATCATAATCATTATCATAATCGTCATCAGAGTCATCATCATAATAGTCATCATAATCATCATCATTATAGTCATCATAATCATCATCATAATCATCATCATAATCATCATCATAACCGTCAACGTAATCAGCATCATAGTCATAGTCATAATAGTCATCATAATCATCATCATAATCATCATAATAATCGTCATCATAATCATTGACATAGTCATCATCATAATAGTCCTCATAATCGTCATCATAATCGTCATCATAATCATCATCATAATCATCATCATAATCATCATCATAATCATCATCATAATCATCATCATAATCATCATCATAATCATCATCATAACCGTCAACGTAATCAGCATCATAGTCATAGTCATAATAGTCATCATAATCATCATCATAATCATCATAATAATCGTCATCATAATCATTGACATAGTCATCATCATAATAGTCCTCATAATCGTCATCATAATCGTCATCATAATCATCATCATAATCATCATCATAATCATCATCATAATCATTATCATAATCATCATCATAATCATCATCACAACCGTCATCATAATCGCCATCATAATCGTCATCATAATCGTCATCATAATCATCATAATCGTCATCATAATCATCATCATAATCATTATCATAATGATCATCATAATCATCGTCATAATCATCATCATAATCATCGTCATAATCATCATCATAATCATCATCATAATCATCATCATAATCGTCCTCATTATAGTCATCATAATCATCATCATAATCATCATCATAATCATCATCATAATCATCATCATAATCATCACCCTAATCATTATCATAATCGTCATCATAATCATCATCATAATCATCATCATAATGATCATCGTAATCATTATCATAATCATTATCATAACCGTCATCATAATCATCATCATTGTCATCATCATAATAGTCCTCATAATCGTCATCATTATAGTCATCATATTCATCATCATAATCGTCATCATTATAGTCATCATAATCATCATAATAGTCATCATAATCGTCATGATTATAGTCATCATTATAGTCATCATAATCATCATCATAATCATCATCATAATCGTTATCATAATCATCATCATAATCGTCATCATAATCGTCATCATAATCGTCATCATAATCGTCATCATAATCATCATAATAGTCATCATAATCGTCGTGATTATAGTCATCATTATAGTCATCATAATCATCATCATAATCATCATCATAATCATCATCATAATCATCATTATAATGATCATCGTAATCATCACCATAATTATCAACATAATAGTCATCATAATTATCATTATAATTCATCATCATAATCATTAGCATAATCGTCATCACAATCATCATCGTAGTCATCATCATAATCATCATCATAATCATCACCATAATCATCATCATAATCATCATCATAGTGATAATCATAATCATCATCATAATGATCATCGTAATCATCATCATAATCATCATCATAATCATTAACATAATCATCATCATAATATTCATCATAATCATGACCATAATCATGACCATAATCATCATCATAATCATCATCATGATCATTATCATAATCATCATCATAATCATCATCATAACCGTCATCATAATCAGCATCATAATCATCATCATAATCATCATCATCATCATAATCATCATAATAATCATCATCATAATTATCAACATAATAGTCATCATAATTATCATTATAATTCATCATCATAATCATGAGCATAATCGTCATCATAATCATGAGCTTAATCATCATCATAAGCATTAACATAATCGTCATCATAATCATCATCATAATCATCATCATAATCATTATCATAATCATCATCATAATCATCATCATAATCATTATCATAATCACCATCATAATCATCGTCATAATCATCATCATAGTCATCATCATAATCATCATCATAATCATCATCATAACCGTCAACGTAATCAGCATCATAGTCATAGTCATAATAGTCATCATAATCATCATCATAATCATCATAATAATCGTCATCATAATCATTGACATAGTCATCATCATAATAGTCCTCATAATCGTCATCATAATCGTCATCATAATCATCATCATAATCATCATCATAATCATCATCATAATCATCATCATAATCATCATCATAATCATCATCATAATCATCATCATAACCGTCAACGTAATCAGCATCATAGTCATAGTCATAATAGTCATCATAATCATCATCATAATCATCATAATAATCGTCATCATAATCATTGACATAGTCATCATCATAATAGTCCTCATAATCGTCATCATAATCGTCATCATAATCATCATCATAATCATCATCATAATCATCATCATAATCATTATCATAATCATCATCATAATCATCATCATAACCGTCATCATAATCGCCATCATAATCGTCATCACAATCGTCATCATAATCATCATCATAATCATCATCATAACCGTCATCATAATCAGCATCATAGTCATCATCATAATCGTCATCATAGTCATCATCATAATAGTCATCATAATCGGCATCATTATAGACGTCGTAATCATCATCATAATCATCATCATAATCATCATCATAATCATCATAATAATCATCATCATAATTATCAACATAATAGTCAGCATAATTATCATTATAATTCATCATCATAATCATCATCATAATGATCATCGTAATCATCATCACAATTGTCATCATAACCATCATCATAATCATCATCATAATCATCATCATAATCATCGTCATAATCATAATCATAATCATCATCATAATCATCATCATAATGATCATCATAATCATTATCATAATCATCATCATAATCATCATCATAACCGTCATCATAATCAGCATCATAGTCATCATCATAATCATCATCATAATCATCATCATAATCGTTATCATAATCATCATCATAATCGTCATCATAATCGTCATCATAATCGTCATCATAATCAGCATCATAGTCATAATCATCATCATAATCGTCATCATGGTCATCATAATCATCATCATAGTCATCATCATAATAGTCATCATAATCGTCATGATTATAGTCATCATTATAGTCATCATAATCATCATCATAATCATCATCATAATCGTTATCATAATCATCATCATAATCGTCATCATAATCGTCATCATTATAGTCATCATAACCATCATCATAATCATCATCATAATCATCATCATAATCATTATCATAATCGTCATCAGAGTCATCATCATAATAGTCATCATAATCGTCATCATTATAGTCATCATTATAGTCATCATAATCATCATCATAATCATCATCATAATCATCATTATAATCATCATCATAATCATCATCATAATCATCATCATAATCATCATCATAATCATCATCATAATCATCATCATAATCATCATCATAATCATTATCATAATCACCATCATAATCATCGTCATAATCATCATCATAGTCATCATCATAATCATCATCATAATCATCATCATAACCGTCAACGTAATCAGCATCATAGTCATAGTCATAATAGTCATCATAATCATCATCATAATCATCATAATAATCGTCATCATAATCATTGACATAGTCATCATCATAATAGTCCTCATAATCGTCATCATAATCGTCATCATAATCATCATCATAATCATCATCATAATCATCATCATAATCACTATCATAATCATCATCATAATCATCATCATAACCGTCATCATAATCGCCATCATAATCGTCATCATAATCGTCATCATAATCATCATAATCGTCATCATAATCATCATCATAATCATTATCATAATGATCATCATAATCATCGTCATAATCATCATCATAATCATCGTCATAATCATCATCATAATCATCATCATAATCATCATCATAATCATCATCATAATCATCATCATAATCATCATCATAATCATCATCATAATCATTATCTTAATCGTCATCATGGTCATCATCATAATGGTCATCATAATCATCATCATAATCGTCATCATAATCGTCATCATAATCGTCATCATAATCATCATCATAGTCATGATCATACTCATCATCATAATCATCATCATAATCATAAGCATAATCATCATCATAATCATCATTATCATCATCATAATCATTATCATAATCATCATAATTATCATCATCATAATCATTATCATAATCATCATAATTATCATCATCATAATCATTATCATTATCATCACCATAATCATCATCATAATCATCATCATAACCGTCATCATACTCATCATCATGACCGTCATCATAATCAGCATCATAATAGTCATCATAATCAGCATCATAATAGCCATCATAATCATCATCATAATCATCATCATAATCATCAGCATAATCATCATCATAACCGTCATCATAATCATCATCATAATCATCATCATAATCATCATCATAATCATGAGCATAATCATCATCATAATCATCATCATAATTATGAGCATAGTCATCATCATAATCATCGTCATAATCATCACCATAATCATCGTCATAATCATCATCATAATCATCATCATAATCGTCATCATAATCATCATCATAATCATCATCATAATCATCATCATAATCATCATCATAATCATCATCATAATCATCACCCTAATCATTATCATAATCGTCATCATAATCATCATCATAATCATCATCATAATGATCATCGTAATCATCATCATAATCATCATCATAATCATCATCATATTCATCATGATAGTCATCATCGTAATCATTATCATAATCATTATCATAACCGTCATCATAATCATCATCATTGTCATCATCATAATAGTCCTCATAATCGTCATCATTATAGTCATCATATTCATCATCATAATCGTCATCATAGTCATTATCCTAATCATCGTCATAATCATCATCATAATCATCATCGCAATCATCATCATAATCATCATCATAACCGTCATCATAATCAGCATCATAGTCATCATCATAATAGTCATCATAATCATCATCATAATCATCATCATAATCGTCATCATAGTCATCATCATAACCGTCATAATAATCAGCATCATAGTCATCATCATAATAGTCATCATAATCATTATCATAATCGTCATCATGGACATCATAATCATCATCATAGTCATCATCATAATAGTCATCATAATCGTCATGATTATAGTCATCATTATAGTCATCATAATCATCATCATAATCGTTATCATAATCATCATCATAATCGTCATCATAATCGTCATCATTATAGTCATCATAACCATCATCATAATCATCATCATAATCATCATCATAATCATTATCATAATCGTCATCAGAGTCATCATCATAATAGTCATCATAATCGTCATCATTATAGTCATCATTATAGTCATCATAATCATCATCATAATCATCATCATAATCATCATTATAATCATCATCATAATCATCATCATAATCATCATCATAATCATCATCATAATCATCATCATAATCATCATCATAATCATCATCATAATCATTATCATAATCACCATCATAATCATCGTCATAATCATCATCATAGTCATCATCATAATCATCATCATAATCATCATCATAACCGTCAACGTAATCAGCATCATAGTCATAGTCATAATAGTCATCATAATCATCATCATAATCATCATAATAATCGTCATCATAATCATTGACATAGTCATCATCATAATAGTCCTCATAATCGTCATCATAATCGTCATCATAATCATCATCATAATCATCATCATAATCATCATCATAATCATCATCATAATCATCATCATAATCATCATCATAACCGTCAACGTAATCAGCATCATAGTCATAGTCATAATAGTCATCATAATCATCATCATAATCATCATAATAATCGTCATCATAATCATTGACATAGTCATCATCATAATAGTCCTCATAATCGTCATCATAATCGTCATCATAATCATCATCATAATCATCATCATAATCATCATCATAATCATTATCATAATCATCATCATAATCATCATCATAACCGTCATCATAATCGCCATCATAATCGTCATCATAATCGTCATCATAATCATCATAATCGTCATCATAATCATCATCATAATCATTATCATAATGATCATCATAATCATCGTCATAATCATCATCATAATCATCGTCATAATCATCATCATAATCATCATCATAATCATCATCATAATCATCATCATAATCATCATCATAATCATCATCATAATCATCATCATAATCATTATCTTAATCGTCATCATGGTCATCATCATAATGGTCATCATAATCATCATCATAATCGTCATCATAATCGTCATCATAATCGTCATCATAATCATCATCATAGTCATGATCATACTCATCATCATAATCATCATCATAATCATAAGCATAATCATCATCATAATCATCATTATCATCATCATAATCATTATCATAATCATCATAATTATCATCATCATAATCATTATCATAATCATCATAATTATCATCATCATAATCATTATCATTATCATCACCATAATCATCATCATAATCATCATCATAACCGTCATCATACTCATCATCATGACCGTCATCATAATCAGCATCATAATAGTCATCATAATCAGCATCATAATAGCCATCATAATCATCATCATAATCATCATCATAATCATCAGCATAATCATCATCATAACCGTCATCATAATCATCATCATAATCATCATCATAATCATCATCATAATCATGAGCATAATCATCATCATAATCATCATCATAATTATGAGCATAGTCATCATCATAATCATCGTCATAATCATCACCATAATCATCGTCATAATCATCATCATAATCATCATCATAATCGTCATCATAATCATCATCATAATCATCATCATAATCATCATCATAATCATCATCATAATCATCATCATAATCATCACCCTAATCATTATCATAATCGTCATCATAATCATCATCATAATCATCATCATAATGATCATCGTAATCATCATCATAATCATCATCATAATCATCATCATAATCATCATCATATTCATCATGATAGTCATCATCGTAATCATTATCATAATCATTATCATAACCGTCATCATAATCATCATCATTGTCATCATCATAATAGTCCTCATAATCGTCATCATTATAGTCATCATATTCATCATCATAATCGTCATCATAGTCATTATCCTAATCATCGTCATAATCATCATCATAATCATCATCGCAATCATCATCATAATCATCATCATAACCGTCATCATAATCAGCATCATAGTCATCATCATAATAGTCATCATAATCATCATCATAATCATCATCATAATCGTCATCATAGTCATCATCATAACCGTCATAATAATCAGCATCATAGTCATCATCATAATAGTCATCATAATCATTATCATAATCGTCATCATGGACATCATAATCATCATCATAGTCATCATCATAATAGTCATCATAATCGTCATGATTATAGTCATCATTATAGTCATCATAATCATCATCATAATCATC
Source organism: Coelioxys conoideus (assembly GCA_947623535.1). NCBI lineage: Eukaryota > Metazoa > Arthropoda > Insecta > Hymenoptera > Megachilidae > Coelioxys > Coelioxys conoideus. Next base: position 17,894,669 of record OX392458.1, on the reverse strand, counting down.
ATCATAATCATCATCATAATCATCATCATAATCATCATCATAATCATTATCTTAATCGTCATCATGGTCATCATCATAATGGTCATCATAATCATCATCATAATCGTCATCATAATCGTCATCATAATCGTCATCATAATCATCATCATAGTCATGATCATACTCATCATCATAATCATCATCATAATCATAAGCATAATCATCATCATAATCATCATTATCATCATCATAATCATTATCATAATCATCATAATTATCATCATCATAATCATTATCATAATCATCATAATTATCATCATCATAATCATTATCATTATCATCACCATAATCATCGTCATAATCATCATCATAATCATCATCATAATCATCATCATAACCGTCATCATAATCATTGTCATTATCATCATCATAATCATCATCATAATTATCAACATAATCATCATCATACTCATCATCATGACCGTCATCATAATCAGCATCATAATAGTCATCATAATCAGCATCATAATAGCCATCATAATCATCATCATAATCATCATCATAATCATCAGCATAATCATCATCATAACCGTCATCATAATCATCATCATAATCATCATCATAATCATCATCATAATCATGAGCATAATCATCATCATAATCATCATCATAATTATGAGCATAGTCATCATCATAATCATCGTCATAATCATCACCATAATCATCGTCATAATCATCATCATAATCATCATCATAATCATCATCATAATAGTCATCATAAACGTCATCATAGGCATCATCATAATCGTCACCATAATAGTCATCATAATCATCATAATAACCGTCATCATAATCAGCATCATAGTCATCATAATCATCATCATAATCATCATCATAATCATCAGCATAATCATCATCATAATCATCATCATAATCATCATCATAATCATCATCATAATCATCATCATAATCATCATCATAATCATCATCATAATCATTATCTTAATCGTCATCATGGTCATCATCATAATGGTCATCATAATCATCATCATAATCGTCATCATAATCGTCATCATAATCGTCATCATAATCATCATCATAGTCATGATCATACTCATCATCATAATCATCATCATAATCATAAGCATAATCATCATCATAATCATCATTATCATCATCATAATCATTATCATAATCATCATAATTATCATCATCATAATCATTATCATAATCATCATAATTATCATCATCATAATCATTATCATTATCATCACCATAATCATCATCATAATCATCATCATAACCGTCATCATACTCATCATCATGACCGTCATCATAATCAGCATCATAATAGTCATCATAATCAGCATCATAATAGCCATCATAATCATCATCATAATCATCATCATAATCATCAGCATAATCATCATCATAACCGTCATCATAATCATCATCATAATCATCATCATAATCATCATCATAATCATGAGCATAATCATCATCATAATCATCATCATAATTATGAGCATAGTCATCATCATAATCATCGTCATAATCATCACCATAATCATCGTCATAATCATCATCATAATCATCATCATAATCGTCATCATAATCATCATCATAATCATCATCATAATCATCATCATATTCATCATGATAGTCATCATCGTAATCATTATCATAATCATTATCATAACCGTCATCATAATCATCATCATTGTCATCATCATAATAGTCCTCATAATCGTCATCATTATAGTCATCATATTCATCATCATAATCGTCATCATAGTCATTATCCTAATCATCGTCATAATCATCATCATAATCATCATCGCAATCATCATCATAATCATCATCATAACCGTCATCATAATCAGCATCATAGTCATCATCATAATAGTCATCATAATCATCATCATAATCATCATCATAATCGTCATCATAGTCATCATCATAACCGTCATAATAATCAGCATCATAGTCATCATCATAATAGTCATCATAATCATTATCATAATCGTCATCATGGACATCATAATCATCATCATAGTCATCATCATAATAGTCATCATAATCGTCATGATTATAGTCATCATTATAGTCATCATAATCATCATCATAATCATCATCATAATCATCATCATAATCATCATCATAATCATTATCTTAATCGTCATCATGGTCATCATCATAATGGTCATCATAATCATCATCATAATCGTCATCATAATCGTCATCATAATCGTCATCATAATCATCATCATAGTCATGATCATACTCATCATCATAATCATCATCATAATCATAAGCATAATCATCATCATAATCATCATTATCATCATCATAATCATTATCATAATCATCATAATTATCATCATCATAATCATTATCATAATCATCATAATTATCATCATCATAATCATTATCATTATCATCACCATAATCATCGTCATAATCATCATCATAATCATCATCATAATCATCATCATAACCGTCATCATAATCATTGTCATTATCATCATCATAATCATCATCATAATTATCAACATAATCATCATCATACTCATCATCATGACCGTCATCATAATCAGCATCATAATAGTCATCATAATCAGCATCATAATAGCCATCATAATCATCATCATAATCATCATCATAATCATCAGCATAATCATCATCATAACCGTCATCATAATCATCATCATAATCATCATCATAATCATCATCATAATCATGAGCATAATCATCATCATAATCATCATCATAATTATGAGCATAGTCATCATCATAATCATCGTCATAATCATCACCATAATCATCGTCATAATCATCATCATAATCATCATCATAATCATCATCATAATAGTCATCATAAACGTCATCATAGGCATCATCATAATCGTCACCATAATAGTCATCATAATCATCATAATAACCGTCATCATAATCAGCATCATAGTCATCATAATCATCATCATAATCATCATCATAATCATCAGCATAATCATCATCATAACCGTCATCATAATCATCATCATAATCATCATCATCGTCATCATAATCATCATCATAAAAATCATCATAATCATTATCATAATCATTATCATAATCGTCATCATAGTCGTCATCGTAATCATCATCATAATGATCATCATAATCATCATCATAATCATCATCATAACCGGCATCATAACCGTCATCATAATCAGCATCATAATAGTCATCATAATCATCATCATAATCATCATCATAATCATCAGCATAATCATCATCATAACCGTCATCATAATCATCATCATAATCATCATCATCGTCATCATAATCATCATCATAAAAATCATCATAATCATTATCATAATCATTATCATAATCGTCATCATAGTCGTCATCGTAATCATCATCATAATGATCATCATAATCATCATCATAATCATCATCATAACCGGCATCATAACCGTCATCATAATCATCATCATAATCGTCATCATAACCGTAATCAGAATCTGCATCATAGTCATCATAATCATTATCATAACCGTCATCATAATCATCATCATAATCATCATCATAATAGTCATCATAATCATCATCATAATCATCATCATAACCGTCATCATAATCATCATCATAATAGTCATCATAGTCATGATCATAATCGTAAGCATAATCATCATCATAATCATGATCATAATCATCATCATAATCATCACCATAATCATCATCATAACCGTCATCATAATCATCATCACAATCACCATTATAATCATGAGCATAATCATCATCATAATCATCATCATAATCATCATCATAATCCTCATCATAGTCATGATCATAATCGTCATCATAATCATCATCATAGTCATGATCATAATCATCATCATAATAATCACCATAATCATCATCATAATCATCATCATAATCATCATCATAATTGTCATCACAATCATCATCATAATCATGAGCATCATCATCATCATAATCATTATCATAATCGTCATCATAGTCATCATCATAATCGTCATCATAATCACCATCATAGTCATCATCATAATCATCATCATAATTATCAACATAATCATCATCATAATCATCATCATAACCGTCATCATAATCATCATCATAATCGTCATCATAACCGTAATCATAATCTGCATCATAGTCATCATCATCGTCATCATAATAATCATCATAATCATCATCATCATCATCATCATAATCATCATCATAATCGTCATCATAATCATTATCATTATCATCATCATAATCATCACCATAATTACCAACATAATCATCATCATAATCATCATCATAATCGTCATCATAACCGTAATCATAATCTGCATCATAGTCATCATCATCGTCATCATAATTCATCATTATAATCATGAGCATGATCATCACGATAATTATTATCATAATCGTCATCATAGTCATCATCATAATCGGCATCATTATAGTCGTCATAATCATCATCATAATCATCATCATAATCATCATCATAATATTCATTATAATCATCATCATAATCATCATCATAATCATCATCATAATCGTCATCATAATCATCATCATAATCATCATCATAATCATTATCATAATCACCATCATAATCATCGTCATAATCATCATCATAGTCATCATCATAATCATCATTATAATCATCATCATAATCATCATCATAATCATCATCATAATCGTCATCATAATCATCATCATAATCATCATCATAATCATTATCATAATCGTCATCATAATCATCGTCATAATCATCATCATAATCATCATCATAACCGTCATCATAATCATCATCATAATCATTATCATAATCGTCATCAGAGTCATCATCATAATAGTCATCATAATCGTCATCATTATAGTCATCATTATAGTCATCATAATCATCATCATAATCATTATCATAATCGTCATGAGAGTCATCATCATAATAGTCATCATAATCGTCATCATTATAGTCATCATAATCATCATCATAATCATCATCATAATCATCTTTATAATCATCATCATAATCATCATCATAATCATCATCATAATCATCATCATAATCATCATCATAATCATCATCATAATCATTATCATAATCACCATCATAATCATCGTCATAATCATCATCATAGTCATCATCATAATCATCATCATAATCATCATCATAACCGTCAACGTAATCAGCATCATAGTCATAGTCATAATAGTCATCATAATCATCATCATAATCATCACAATAATCGTCATCATAATCATTGACATAGTCATCATCATAATAGTCCGCATAATCGTCATCATAATCGTCATCATAATCATCATCATAATCATCATCATAATCATCATCATAATCATCATCATAATCATCATCATAATCATCATCATAATCATCATCATAATCATCATCATAATCAGCATCATAGTCATAGTCATAATAGTCATCATAATCATCATAATAATCGTCATCATAATCATTGACATAGTCATCATCATAATAGTCCTCATCATCGTCATCATAATCGTCATCATAATCATCATCATAATCATCATCATAATCATCATCATAATCATTATCATAATCATCATCATAATCATCATCATAACCGTCATCATAATCGCCATCATAATCGTCATCATAATCGTCATCATAATCATCATAATCGTCATCATAATCATCATCATAATCATTATCATTATGATCATCATAATCATCGTCATAATCATCATCATAATCATCGTCATAATCATCATCATAATCATCATCATAATCATCATCATAATCGTCCTCATTATAGTCATCATAATCATCATCATAATCATCATCATAATCATCATCATAATCATCATCATAATCATCATTATAATGATCATCGTAATCATCATCATAATTATCAACATAATAGTCATCATAATTATCATCATAATCATTAACATAATCATCATCATAATATTCATCATAATCATGACCATAATCATGACCATAATCATCATCATAATCATCATAATAATCATTATCATAATCATCATCATAATCGTCATGATAATCGTCATCATAATCGTCATCATTATAGTCATCATAACCATCATCATAATCATCATCATAATCATCATCATAATCATCGTCATAATCATAATCATAATCATCATCATAATCATCATCATAATGATCATCATAATCATTATCATAATCATCATCATAATCATCATCATAACCGTCATCATAATCAGCATCATAGTCATCATCATAATCATCATCATAATCATCATCATAATCGTTATCATAATCATCATCATAATCGTCATCATAATCGCCATCATAATCGTCATCATAATCAGCATCATAGTCATCATCATAATAGTCATCATAATCATCATCATAATCATCATCATAATCGTCATCATGGTCATCATAATCATCATCATAGTCATCATCATAATAGTCATCATAATCGTCATGATTATAGTCATCATTATAGTCATCATAATCATCATCATAATCATCATCATAATCGTTATCATAATCATCATCATAATCGTCATCATAATCGTCATCATTATAGTCATCATAACCATCATCATAATCATCATCATAATCATCATCATAATCATCGTCATAATCATAATCATAATCATCATCATAACCGTCATCATAATCATCATAATAATCATTATCATAATCGTCATCAGAGTCATCATCATAATAGTCATCATAATCGTCATCATTATAGTCATCATTATAGTCATCATTATAGTCATCATAATTATCATCATAATCATTATCATAATCGTCATCAGAGTCATCATCATAATAGTCATCATAATCGTCATCATTATAGTCATCATTATAGTCATCATAATCATCATCATAATCATCATTATAATCATCATCATAATCATCATCATAATCATCATCATAATCATTATCATAATCACCATCATAATCATCGTCATAATCATCATCATAGTCATCATCATAATCATCATCATAATCATCATCATAACCGTCAACGTAATCAGCATCATAGTCATAGTCATAATAGTCATCATAATCATCATCATAACCATCATCATAATCGTTATCATAATCATCATCATAATCGTCATCATAATCGCCATCATAATCGTCATCATAATCAGCATCATAGTCATCATCATAATAGTCATCATAATCATCATCATAATCATCTTCATAATCATCGTCATAATCATAATCATAATCATCATCATAACCGTCATCATAATCATCATAATAATCATTATCATAATCGTCATCAGAGTCATCATCATAATAGTCATCATAATCGTCATCATTATAGTCATCATTATAGTCATCATAATTATCATCATAATCATTATCATAATCGTCATCAGAGTCATCATCATAATAGTCATCATAATCGTCATCATTATAGTCATCATTATAGTCATCATAATCATCATCATAATCATCATCATAATCATCATCATAATCATCATTATAATCATCATCATAGTCATCATCATAATCATCATCATAATCATCATCATAACCGTCAACGTAATCAGCATCATAGTCATAGTCATAATAGTCATCATAATCATCATCATAATCATCATAATAATCATCATAATAATCATCATCATAATCATCATCATAATCATTATCATAATCACCATCATAATCATCGTCATAATCATCATCATAGTCATCATCATAATCATCATCATAATCATCATCATAACCGTCAACGTAATCAGCATCATAGTCATAGTCATAATAGTCATCATAATCATCATCATAATCATCATAATAATCGTCATCATAATCATTGACATAGTCATCATCATAATAGTCCTCATAATCGTCATCATAATCGTCATCATAATCATCATCATAATCATCATCATAATCATCATCATAATCATCATCATAATCATCATCATAACCGTCAACGTAATCAGCATCATAGTCATAGTCATAATAGTCATCATAATCATCATCATAATCATCATAATAATCGTCATCATAATCATTGACATAGTCATCATCATAATAGTCCTCATAATCGTCATCATAATCGTCATCATAATCATCATCATAATCATCATCATAATCATCATCATAATCATTATCATAATCATCATCATAATCATCATCATAACCGTCATCATAATCGCCATCATAATCGTCATCATAATCGTCATCATAATCATCATAATCGTCATCATAATCATCATCATAATCATTATCATAATGATCATCATAATCATCGTCATAATCATCATCATAATCATCGTCATAATCATCATCATAATCATCATCATAATCATCATCATAATCGTCCTCATTATAGTCATCATAATCATCATCATAATCATCATCATAATCATCATCATAATCATCATCATAATCATCATCATAATCATCATCATAATCATCACCCTAACCATTATCATAATCGTCATCATAATCATCATCATAATCATCATCATAATGATCATCGTAATCATCATCATAATCATCATCATAATCATCATCATATTCATCATGATAGTCATCATCATAATCATTATCATAATCATTATCATAACCGTCATCATAATCATCATCATTGTCATCATCATAATAGTCCTCATAATCGTCATCATTATAGTCATCATATTCATCATCATAATCGTCATCATAGTCATTATCCTAATCATCGTCATAATCATCATCATAATCATCATCGCAATCATCATCATAATCATCATCATAACCGTCATCATAATCAGCATCATAGTCATCATCATAATAGTCATCATAATCATCATCATAATCATCATCATAATCGTCATCATAGTCATCATCATAACCGTCATAATAATCAGCATCATAGTCATCATCATAATAGTCATCATAATCATTATCATAATCGTCATCATGGTCATCATAATCATCATCATAGTCATCATCATAATAGTCATCATAATCGTCATGATTATAGTCATCATTATAGTCATCATTATCATCATCATAATCATCATCATAATCATCATCATAATCATCATCATAATCATTATCTTAATCGTCATCATGGTCATCATCATAATGGTCATCATAATCATCATCATAATCGTCATCATAATCGTCATCATAATCGTCATCATAATCATCATCATAATCATCATCATAATCGTCATCATAATCGTCATCATAATCGTCATCATAATCATCATAATAGTCATCATAATCGTCATGATTATAGTCATCATTATAGTCATCATAATCATCATCATAATCATCATCATAATCGTTATCATAATCATCATCATAATCGTCATCATAATCGTCATCATAATCGTCATCATAATCGTCATCATAATCATCATAATAGTCATCATAATCGTCATGATTATAGTCATCATTATAGTCATCATAATCATCATCATAATCATCATCATAATCATCATCATAATCATCATTATAATGATCATCGTAATCATCATCATAATTATCAACATAATAGTCATCATAATTATCATAATAATTCATCATCATAATCATTAGCATAATCGTCATCACAATCATCATCGTAGTCATCATCATAATCATCATCATAATCATCACCATAATCATCATCATAATCATCATCATAATGATAATCATAATCATCATCATAATGATCATCGTAATCATCATCATAATCATCATCATAATCATTAACATAATCATCATCATAATATCCATCATAATCATGACCATAATCATGACCATAATCATCATCATAATCATCATCATAATCATTATCATAATCATCATCATAATCGTCATCATAATCGTCATCATAATCGTCATCATTATAGTCATCATAACCATCATCATAATCATCATCATAATCATCATCATAATCATCATCATAATCATCGTCATAATCATAATCATAATCATCATCATAACCGTCATCATAATCATCATAATAATCATCATCATAATTGTCAACATAATAGTCATCATAATTATCATTATAATTCATCATCATAATCATCATCATAACCGTCATCATAATCAGCATCATAGACATCATCATCATCATAATCATAATCATAATATTCATCATAAACATCATCATAATCATGGGCATAATCATCATCATAATCATCATCATAATCATCATCATACTCATTATCATAATCATCAGCATAATCATCATCATAATCATTAACAAAATCGTCATCATAATCATCATCATAATCATCATCATAATCATCATCATAATCATTATCATAATCATCATCATAATCATCATCATAACCGTCATCATAATCAGCATCATAATCATCATCATAATCATCATCATCATCATAATCATCATAATAATCATCATCATAATTATCAACATAATAGTCATCATAATTATCATTATAATTCATCATCATAATCATGAGCATAATCGTCATCATAATCATGAGCATAATCATCATCATAATCATTAACATAATCGTCATCATAATCATCATCATAATCATCATCATAAACATTATCATAATCATCATCATAATCATCATCATAACCGTCATCATAATCAGCATCATAGTCAACATCATCATCATAATCATAATCATAATATTCATCATAAACATCATCATAATCATTGGCATAATCATCATCATAATCATCATCATAATCATCATCATACTCATTATCATAATCATCATCATAATCATCATCATAACCGTCATCATAATCAGCATCATAGTCATCATCATAATCGTCATCATAGTCATCATCATAATAGTCATCATAATCGGCATCATTATAGACGTCGTAATCATCATCATAATCATCATCATAATCATCATCATAATCATCATAATAATCATCATCATAATTATCAACATAATAGTCAGCATAATTATCATTATAATTCATCATCATAATCATGAGCATAATCGTCATCATAATCATGAGCATAATCATCACCATAATCATCATCATAATCATCATCATAATGATAATCATAATCATCATCATAATGATCATCGCAATCATCATCACAATTGTCATCATAATCATTATCATAATCATCATCATAATCATCGTCATAATCATCATTATAATCATCATCATAACCGTCATCAGAATCATCATCATAATAGTCATCATAATCGTCATCATTATAGTCATCATAATCATCATCATAATCATCATCATAATCATCATCATAATCATCAGCATAATTATCATTATAATTCATCATCATAATCATGAGCATAATCGTCATCATAATCATGAGCATAATCATCACCATAATCATCATCATAATCATCATCATAATGATAATCATAATCATCATCATAATGATCATCGTAATCATCATCACAATTGTCATCATAATCATTATCATAATCATCATCATAATCATCGTCATAATCATCATTATAATCATCATCATAACCGTCATCAGAATCATCATCATAATAGTCATCATAATCGTCATCATTATAGTCATCATAATCATCATCATAATCATCATCATAATCAGCATCATAATCATCATCATAATTATCAACATAATAGTCAGCATAATTATCATTATAATTCATCATCATAATCATGAGCATAATCGTCATCATAATCATGAGCATAATCATCACCATAATCATCATCATAATCATCATCATAATGATAATCATAATCATCATCATAATGATCATCGTAATCATCATCACAATTGTCATCATAATCATTATCATAATCATCATCATAATCATCGTCATAATCATCATTATAATCATCATCATAACCGTCATCAGAATCATCATCATAATAGTCATCATAATCGTCATCATTATAGTCATCATAATCATCATCATAATCATCATCATAATCATCATCATAATCATCATCATAATCATTATCATAATCATCATCATTATCATCATCATAACCGTCATCATAATCAGCATCATAGTCATCATCATAATCATCATCATAATCATCATCATAATCGTCATCATAATCGTCATCATAATCTTCATCATTATAGTCATCATAACCATCATCATAATCATCATCATAATCATCATCATAATCATCGTCATAATCATAATCATAATCATCATCACAATCATCATCATAATGATCATCATAATCATTATCATAATCATCATCATAATCATCATCATAACCGTCATCATAATCAGCATCATAGTCATCATCATAATCATCATCATAATCATCATCATAATCGTTATCATAATCATCATCATAATCGTCATCATAATGGTCATCATAATCGTCATCATAATCAGCATCATAGTCATCATCATAATAGTCATCATAATCATCATCATAATCATCATCATAATCGTCATCATGGTCATCATAATCATCATCATAGTCATCATCATAATAGTTATCATAATCGTCATGATTATAGTCATCATTATAGTCATCATAATCATCATCATAATCATCATCATAATCGTTATCATAATCATCATCATAATCGTCATCATAATCGTCATCATTATAGTCATCATAACCATCATCATAATCATCATCATAATCATCATCATAATCATCGTCATGATCATAATCATAATCATCATCATAAACGTCATCATAATCATCATAATAATCATCATCATAACCGTCATCATACTCAGCATCATAGTCATCATCATCATCATAATCATCATCATAATCATCATCATACTCATTATCATAATCATCATCATAGTCATCATCATAATAGTCATCATAATCGTCATGATTATAGTCATCATTATAGTCATCATAATCATCATCATAATCATCATCATAATCGTTATCATAATCATCATCATAATCGTCATCATAATCGTCATCATAATCGTCATCATAATCAGCATCATAGTCATCATCATAATAGTCATCATAATCATCATCATAATCATCATCATAATCATCATCATAATCGTCATCATGGTCATCATAATCATCATCATAGTCATCATCATAATAGTCATCATAATCGTCATGATTATAGTCATCATTATAGTCATCATAATCATCATCATAATCATCATCATAATCGTTATCATAATCATCATCATAATCGTCATCATAATCGTCATCATAATCGTCATCATAATCATCATAATAGTCATCATCATAATAGTCATCATAATCGTCATGATTATAGTCATCATTATAGTCATCATAATCATCATCATAATCATCATCATAATCATTATCATAATCGTCATCAGAGTCATCATCATAATAGTCATCATAATCGTCATCATTATAGTCATCATTATAGTCATCATAATAGTCATCATAATCATCATCATAATCATCATAATAATCATCATCATAATCATCATCATAATCACCATCACAATCATCATCATAATCATCATCATAACCGTCATCATAATCATCATCATAATCATTATCATAATCGTCATCAGAGTCATCATCATAATAGTCATCATAATCGTCATCATTATAGTCATCATTATAGTCATCATAATCATCATCATAATCATTATCATAATCGTCATCAGAGTCATCATCATAATAGTCATCATAATAGTCATCATTATAGTCATCATTATAGTCATCATCATCATCATCATAATCATCATCATAATCATCATTATAATCATCATCATAATCATCATCATAATCATCATCATAATCATCATCATAATCATCATCATAATCATCATCATAATCATTATCATAATCACCATCATAATCATCGTCATAATCATCATCATAGTCATCATCATAATCATCATCATAATCATCATCATAACCGTCAACGTAATCAGCATCATAGTCATAGTCATAATAGTCATCATAATCATCATCATAATCATCATAATAATCGTCATCATAATCATTGACATAGTCATCATCATAATAGTCCTCATAATCGTCATCATAATCGTCATCATAATCGTCATCATAATCATCATCATAATCATCATCATAATCATCATCATAATCATCATCATAATCATCATCATAATCATCATCATAACCGTCAACGTAATCAGCATCATAGTCATAGTCATAATAGTCATCATAATCATCATCATAATCATCATAATAATCGTCATCATAATCATTGACACAGTCATCATCATAATAGTCCTCATAATCGTCATCATAATCGTCATCATAATCATCATCATAATCATCATCATAATCATCATCATAATCATTATCATAATCATCATAATCATCATCATAACCGTCATCATAATCGCCATCATAATCGTCATCATAATCGTCATCATAATCATCATAATCGTCATCATAATCATCATCATAATCATTATCATAATGATCATCATAATCATCGTCATAATCATCATCATAATCATCGTCATAATCATCATCATAATCATCATCATAATCATCATCATAATCGTCCTCATTATAGTCATCATAATCATCATCATAATCATCATCATAATCATCATCATAATCATCATCATAATTATCACCCTAATCATTATCATAATCGTCATCATAATCATCATCATAATCATCATCATAATGATCATCGTAATCATCATCATAATCATCATCATAATCATCATCATATTCATCATGATAGTCATCATCATAATCATTATCATAATCATTATCATAACCGTCATCATAATCATCATCATTGTCATCATCATAATAGTCCTCATAATCGTCATCATTATAGTCATCATATTCATCATCATAATCGTCATCATAGTCATTATCCTAATCATCGTCATAATCATCATCATAATCATCATCGCAATCATCATCATAATCATCATCATAACCGTCATCATAATCAGCATCATAGTCATCATCATAATAGTCATCATAATCATCATCATAATCATCATCATAATCGTCATCATAGTCATCATCATAACCGTCATAATAATCAGCATCATAGTCATCATCATAATAGTCATCATAATCATTATCATAATCGTCATCATGGTCATCATAATCATCATCATAGTCATCATCATAATAGTCATCATAATCGTCATGATTATAGTCATCATTATAGTCATCATAATCATCATCATAATCATCATCCTAATCATCATCATAATCATCATTATAATGATCATCGTAATCATCATCATAATTATCAACATAATAGTCATCATAATTATCATAATAATTCATCATCATAATCATTAGCATAATCGTCATCACAATCATCATCGTAGTCATCATCATAATCATCATCATAATCATCACCATAATCATCATCATAATCATCATCATAATGATAATCATAATCATCATCATAATGATCATCGTAATCATCATCATAATCATCATCATAATCATTAACATAATCATCATCATAATAACCATCATAATCATGACCATAATCATGACCATAATCATCATCATAATCATCATCATAATCATTATCATAATCATCATCATAATCGTCATCATAATCGTCATCATAATCGTCATCATAATCGTCATCATTATAGTCATCATAACCATTATCATAATCATCATCATAATCATCATCATAATCATCGTCATAATCATAATCATAATCATCATCATAACCGTCATCATAATCATCATAATAATCATCATCATAATTGTCAACATAATAGTCATCATAATTATCATTATAATTCATCATCATAATCATCATCATAACCGTCATCATAATCAGCATCATAGACATCATCATCATCATAATCATAATCATAATATTCATCATAAACATCATCATAATCATGGGCATAATCATCATCATAATCATCATCATAATCATCATCATAATCATCATCATACTCATTATCATAATCATCAGCATAATCATCATCATAATCATTAACAAAATCGTCATCATAATCATCATCATAATCATCATCATAATCATCATCATAACCGTCATCATAATCAGCATCATAGTCATCATCATCATCATAATCATAATCATAATCATAATATTCATCATAAACATCATCATAATCATTGGCATAATCATCATCATAATCATCATCATAATCATCATCATACTCATTATCATAATCATCATCAAAATCATCATCATAACCGTCATCATAATCAGCATCATAGTCATCATCATAATCGTCATCATAGTCATCATCATAATCGGCATCATTATAGACGTCGTAATCATCATCATAATCATCATCATAATCATCATCATAATCATCATAATAATCATCATCATAATTATCAACATAATAGTCAGCATAATTATCATTATAATTCATCATCATAATCATGAGCATAATCGTCATCATAATCATGAGCATAATCATCACCATAATCATCATCATAATCATCATCATAATGATAATCATAATCATCATCATAATGATCATCGTAATCATCATCACAATTGTCATCATAATCATTATCATAATCATCATCATAATCATCGTCATAATTATCATTATAATCATCATCATAACCGTCATCAGAATCATCATCATAATAGTCATCATAATCGTCCTCATTATAGTCATCATAATCATCATCATAATCATCATCATAATCATCATCATAATCATCATCATAATTATCACCCTAATCATTATCATAATCGTCATCATAATCATCATCATAATCATCATCATAATGATCATCGTAATCATCATCATAATCATCATCATAATCATCATCATATTCATCATGATAGTCATCATCATAATCATTATCATAATCATTATCATAACCGTCATCATAATCATCATCATTGTCATCATCATAATAGTCCTCATAATCGTCATCATTATAGTCATCATATTCATCATCATAATCGTCATCGTAGTCATCATCATAATCATCATCATAATCATCACCATAATCATCATCATAATCATCATCATAATGATAATCATAATCATCATCATAATGATCATCGTAATCATCATCATAATCATCATCATAATCATTAACATAATCATCATCATAATATCCATCATAATCATGACCATAATCATGACCATAATCATCATCATAATCATCATCATAATCATTATCATAATCATCATCATAATCGTCATCATAATCGTCATCATAATCGTCATCATTATAGGCATCATAACCATCATCATAATCATCATCATAATCATCATCATAATCATCATCATAATCATCATCATAATCATCGTCATAATCATAATCATAATCATCATCATAACCGTCATCATAATCATCATAATAATCATCATCATAATTGTCAACATAATAGTCATCATAATTATCATTATAATTCATCATCATAATCATCATCATAACCGTCATCATAATCAGCATCATAGACATCATCATCATCATAATCATAATCATAATATTCATCATAAACATCATCATAATCATGGGCATAATCATCATCATAATCATCATCATAATCATCATCATACTCATTATCATAATCATCAGCATAATCATCATCATAATCATTAACAAAATCGTCATCATAATCATCATCATAATCATCATCATAATCATCATCATAATCATTATCATAATCATCATCATAATCATCATCATAACCGTCATCATAATCAGCATCATAATCATCATCATAATCATCATCATCATCATAATCATCATAATAATCATCATCATAATTATCAACATAATAGTCATCATAATTATCATTATAATTCATCATCATAATCATGAGCATAATCGTCATCATAATCATGAGCATAATCATCATCATAATCATTAACATAATCGTCATCATAATCATCATCATAATCATCATCATAATCATTATCATAATCATCATCATAATCATCATCATAACCGTCATCATAATCAGCATCATAGTCAACATCATCATCATAATCATAATCATAATATTCATCATAAACATCATCATAATCATTGGCATAATCATCATCATAATCATCATCATAATCATCATCATACTCATTATCATAATCATCATCATAATCATCATCATAACCGTCATCATAATCAGCATCATAGTCATCATCATAATCGTCATCATAGTCATCATCATAATAGTCATCATAATCGGCATCATTATAGACGTCGTAATCATCATCATAATCATCATCATAATCATCATCATAATCATCATAATAATCATCATCATAATTATCAACATAATAGTCAGCATAATTATCATTATAATTCATCATCATAATCATGAGCATAATCGTCATCATAATCATGAGCATAATCATCACCATAATCATCATCATAATCATCATCATAATGATAATCATAATCATCATCATAATGATCATCGTAATCATCATCACAATTGTCATCATAATCATTATCATAATCATCATCATAATCATCGTCATAATCATCATTATAATCATCATCATAACCGTCATCAGAATCATCATCATAATAGTCATCATAATCGTCATCATTATAGTCATCATAATCATCATCATAATCATCATCATAATCATCATCATAATCATCATCATAATTATCAACATAATAGTCAGCATAATTATCATTATAATTCATCATCATAATCATGAGCATAATCGTCATCATAATCATGAGCATAATCATCACCATAATCATCATCATAATCATCATCATAATGATAATCATAATCATCATCATAATGATCATCGTAATCATCATCACAATTGTCATCATAATCATTATCATAATCATCATCATAATCATCGTCATAATCATCATTATAATCATCATCATAACCGTCATCAGAATCATCATCATAATAGTCATCATAATCGTCATCATTATAGTCATCATAATCATCATCATAATCATCATCATAATCATCATCATAATCATCATCATAATTATCAACATAATAGTCAGCATAATTATCATTATAATTCATCATCATAATCATGAGCATAATCGTCATCATAATCATGAGCATAATCATCACCATAATCATCATCATAATCATCATCATAATGATAATCATAATCATCATCATAATGATCATCGTAATCATCATCACAATTGTCATCATAATCATTATCATAATCATCATCATAATCATCGTCATAATCATCATTATAATCATCATCATAACCGTCATCAGAATCATCATCATAATAGTCATCATAATCGTCATCATTATAGTCATCATAATCATCATCATAATCATCATCATAATCATCATCATAATCATCATCATAATCATTATCATAATCATCATCATTATCATCATCATAACCGTCATCATAATCAGCATCATAGTCATCATCATAATCATCATCATAATCATCATCATAATCGTCATCATAATCGTCATCATAATCTTCATCATTATAGTCATCATAACCATCATCATAATCATCATCATAATCATCATCATAATCATCGTCATAATCATAATCATAATCATCATCATAATCATCATCATAATGATCATCATAATCATTATCATAATCATCATCATAATCATCATCATAACCGTCATCATAATCAGCATCATAGTCATCATCATAATCATCATCATAATCATCATCATAATCGTTATCATAATCATCATCATAATCGTCATCATAATCGTCATCATAATCGTCATCATAATCAGCATCATAGTCATCATCATAATAGTCATCATAATCATCATCATAATCATCATCATAATCGTCATCATGGTCATCATAATCATCATCATAGTCATCATCATAATAGTTATCATAATCGTCATGATTATAGTCATCATTATAGTCATCATAATCATCATCATAATCATCATCATAATCGTTATCATAATCATCATCATAATCGTCATCATAATCGTCATCATTATAGTCATCATAACCATCATCATAATCATCATCATAATCATCATCATAATCATCGTCATGATCATAATCATAATCATCATCATAAACGTCATCATAATCATCATAATAATCATCATCATAATTATCAACACAATAGTCATCATAATTATCATTATAATTCATCATCATAATCATCATCATAACCGTCATCATAATCAGCATCATAGTCATCATCATCATCATAATCATCATCATAATCATCATCATACTCATTATCATAATCATCATCATAGTCATCATCATAATAGTCATCATAATCGTCATGATTATAGTCATCATTATAGTCATCATAATCATCATCATAATCATCATCATAATCGTTATCATAATCATCATCATAATCGTCATCATAATCGTCATCATAATCGTCATCATAATCAGCATCATAGTCATCATCATAATAGTCATCATAATCATCATCATAATCATCATCATAATCGTCATCATAATCGTCATCATGGTCATCATAATCATCATCATAGTCATCATCATAATAGTCATCATAATCGTCATGATTATAGTCATCATTATAGTCATCATAATCATCATCATAATCATCATCATAATCGTTATCATAATCATCATCATAATCGTCATCATAATCGTCATCATAATCGTCATCATAATCATCATAATAGTCATCATCATAATAGTCATCATAATCGTCATGATTATAGTCATCATTATAGTCATCATAATCATCATCATAATCATCATCATAATCATTATCATAATCGTCATCAGAGTCATCATCATAATAGTCATCATAATCGTCATCATTATAGTCATCATTATAGTCATCATAATAGTCATCATAATCATCATCATAATCATCATAATAATCATCATCATAATCATCATCATAATCACCATCACAATCATCATCATAATCATCGTCATAATCATCATCATAATCATCATCATAACCGTCATCATAATCATCATCATAATCATTATCATAATCGTCATCAGAGTCATCATCATAATAGTCATCATAATCGTCATCATTATAGTCATCATTATAGTCATCATAATCATCATCATAATCATTATCATAATCGTCATCAGAGTCATCATCATAATAGTCATCATAATAGTCATCATTATAGTCATCATTATAGTCATCATCATCATCATCATAATCATCATCATAATCATCATTATAATCATCATCATAATCATCATCATAATCATCATCATAATCATCATCATAATCATCATCATAATCATCATCATAATCATTATCATAATCACCATCATAATCATCGTCATAATCATCATCATAGTCATCATCATAATCATCATCATAATCATTATCATAATCGTCAACGTAATCAGCATCATAGTCATAGTCATAATAGTCATCATAATCATCATCATAATCATCATAATAATCGTCATCATAATCATTGACATAGTCATCATCATAATAGTCCTCATAATCGTCATCATAATCGTCATCATAATCATCATCATAATCATCATCATAATCATCATCATAATCATCATCATAATCATCATCATAATCATCATCATAACCGTCAACGTAATCAGCATCATAGTCATAGTCATAATAGTCATCATAATCATCATCATAATCATCATAATAATCGTCATCATAATCATTGACATAGTCATCATCATAATAGTCCTCATAATCGTCATCATAATCGTCATCATAATCATCATCATAATCATCATCATAATCATCATCATAATCATTATCATAATCATCATCATAATCATCATCATAACCGTCATCATAATCGCCATCATAATCGTCATCATAATCGTCATCATAATCATCATAATCGTCATCATAATCATCATCATAATCATTATCATAATGATCATCATAATCATCGTCATAATCATCATCATAATCATCGTCATAATCATCATCATAATCATCATCATAATCATCATCATAATCGTCCTCATTATAGTCATCATAATCATCATCATAATCATCATCATAATCATCATCATAATCATCATCATAATTATCACCCTAATCATTATCATAATCGTCATCATAATCATCATCATAATCATCATCATAATGATCATCGTAATCATCATCATAATCATCATCATAATCATCATCATATTCATCATGATAGTCATCATCATAATCATTATCATAATCATTATCATAACCGTCATCATAATCATCATCATTGTCATCATCATAATAGTCCTCATAATCGTCATCATTATAGTCATCATATTCATCATCATAATCGTCATCATAGTCATTATCCTAATCATCGTCATAATCATCATCATAATCATCATCGCAATCATCATCATAATCATCATCATAACCGTCATCATAATCAGCATCATAGTCATCATCATAATAGTCATCATAATCATCATCATAATCATCATCATAATCGTCATCATAGTCATCATCATAACCGTCATAATAATCAGCATCATAGTCATCATCATAATAGTCATCATAATCATTATCATAATCGTCATCATGGTCATCATAATCATCATCATAGTCATCATCATAATAGTCATCATAATCGTCATGATTATAGTCATCATTATAGTCATCATTATCATCATCATAATCATCATCATAATCATCATCATAATCATCATCATAATCGTCATCATAATCGTCATCATAATCATCATCATAATCATCATCATAATCGTCATCATAATCGTCATCATAATCGTCATCATAATCATCATAATAGTCATCATAATCGTCATGATTATAGTCATCATTATAGTCATCATAATCATCATCATAATCATCATCATAATCGTTATCATAATCATCATCATAATCGTCATCATAATCGTCATCATAATCGTCATCATAATCGTCATCATAATCATCATAATAGTCATCATAATCGTCATGATTATAGTCATCATTATAGTCATCATAATCATCATCATAATCATCATCCTAATCATCATCATAATCATCATTATAATGATCATCGTAATCATCATCATAATTATCAACATAATAGTCATCATAATTATCATAATAATTCATCATCATAATCATTAGCATAATCGTCATCACAATCATCATCGTAGTCATCATCATAATCATCATCATAATCATCACCATAATCATCATCATAATCATCATCATAATGATAATCATAATCATCATCATAATGATCATCGTAATCATCATCATAATCATCATCATAATCATTAACATAATCATCATCATAATATCCATCATAATCATGACCATAATCATGACCATAATCATCATCATAATCATCATCATAATCATTATCATAATCATCATCATAATCGTCATCATAATCGTCATCATAATCGTCATCATAATCGTCATCATTATAGTCATCATAACCATTATCATAATCATCATCATAATCATCATCATAATCATCGTCATAATCATAATCATAATCATCATCATAACCGTCATCATAATCATCATAATAATCATCATCATAATTGTCAACATAATAGTCATCATAATTATCATTATAATTCATCATCATAATCATCATCATAACCGTCATCATAATCAGCATCATAGACATCATCATCATCATAATCATAATCATAATATTCATCATAAACATCATCATAATCATGGGCATAATCATCATCATAATCATCATCATAATCATCATCATAATCATCATCATACTCATTATCATAATCATCAGCATAATCATCATCATAATCATTAACAAAATCGTCATCATAATCATCATCATAATCATCATCATAATCATCATCATAACCGTCATCATAATCAGCATCATAGTCATCATCATCATCATAATCATAATCATAATCATAATATTCATCATAAACATCATCATAATCATTGGCATAATCATCATCATAATCATCATCATAATCATCATCATACTCATTATCATAATCATCATCAAAATCATCATCATAACCGTCATCATAATCAGCATCATAGTCATCATCATAATCGTCATCATAGTCATCATCAGAATCGGCATCATTATAGACGTCGTAATCATCATCATAATCATCATCATAATCATCATCATAATCATCATAATAATCATCATCATAATTATCAACATAATAGTCAGCATAATTATCATTATAATTCATCATCATAATCATGAGCATAATCGTCATCATAATCATGAGCATAATCATCACCATAATCATCATCATAATCATCATCATAATGATAATCATAATCATCATCATAATGATCATCGTAATCATCATCACAATTGTCATCATAATCATTATCATAATCATCATCATAATCATCGTCATAATCATCATTATAATCATCATCATAACCGTCATCAGAATCATCATCATAATAGTCATCATAATCGTCATCATTATAGTCATCATAATCATCATCATAATCATCATCATAATCATCATCATAATCATCATCATAATCATCATCATAATCATTATCATAATCATCATCATTATCATCATCATAACCGTCATCATAATCAGCATCATAGTCATCATCATAATCATCATCATAATCATCATCATAATCGTCATCGTAATCGTCATCATAATCTTCATCATTATAGTCATCATAACCATCATCATAATCATCATCATAATCATCATCATAATCATCGTCATAATCATAATCATAATCATCATCATAATCATCATCATAATGATCATCATAATCATTATCATAATCATCATCATAATCATCATCATAATCGTTATCATAATCATCATCATAATCGTCATCATAATCGTCATCATAATCGTCATCATAATCAGCATCATAGTCATCATCATAATAGTCATCATAATCATCATCATAATCATCATCATAATCGTCATCATGGTCATCATAATCATCATCATAGTCATCATCATAATAGTCATCATAATCGTCATGATTATAGTCATCATTATAGTCATCATAATCATCATCATAATCATCATCATAATCGTTATCATAATCATCATCATAATCGTCATCATAATCGTCATCATTATAGTCATCATAACCATCATCATAACCGTCATCATAATCAGCATCATAGTCATCATCATAATCATCATCATAATCATCATCATAATCATCATAATAATCATCATCATAATTGTCAACATAATAGTCATCATAATTATCATTATAATTCATCATCATAATCATCATCATAACCGTCATCATAATCAGCATCATAGACATCATCATCATCATAATCATAATCATAATATTCATCATAAACATCATCATAATCATGGGCATAATCATCATCATAATCATCATCATAATCATCATCATAATCATCATCATACTCATTATCATAATCATCAGCATAATCATCATCATAATCATTAACAAAATCGTCATCATAATCATCATCATAATCATCATCATAATCATCATCATAACCGTCATCATAATCAGCATCATAGTCATCATCATCATCATAATCATAATCATAATCATAATATTCATCATAAACATCATCATAATCATTGGCATAATCATCATCATAATCATCATCATAATCATCATCATACTCATTATCATAATCATCATCAAAATCATCATCATAACCGTCATCATAATCAGCATCATAGTCATCATCATAATCGTCATCATAGTCATCATCATAATCGGCATCATTATAGACGTCGTAATCATCATCATAATCATCATCATAATCATCATCATAATCATCATAATAATCATCATCATAATTATCAACATAATAGTCAGCATAATTATCATTATAATTCATCATCATAATCATGAGCATAATCGTCATCATAATCATGAGCATAATCATCACCATAATCATCATCATAATCATCATCATAATGATAGTCATAATCATCATCATAATGATCATCGTAATCATCATCACAATTGTCATCATAATCATTATCATAATCATCATCATAATCATCGTCATAATCATCATTATAATCATCATCATAACCGTCATCAGAATCATCATCATAATAGTCATCATAATCGTCATCATTATAGTCATCATAATCATCATCATAATCATCATCATAATCATCATCATAATCATCATCATAATCATCATCATAATCATTATCATAATCATCATCATTATCATCATCATAACCGTCATCATAATCAGCATCATAGTCATCATCATAATCATCATCATAATCATCATCATAATCGTCATCGTAATCGTCATCATAATCTTCATCATTATAGTCATCATAACCATCATCATAATCATCATCATAATCATCATCATAATCATCGTCATAATCATAATCATAATCATCATCATAATCATCATCATAATGATCATCATAATCATTATCATAATCATCATCATAATCATCATCATAATCGTTATCATAATCATCATCATAATCGTCATCATAATCGTCATCATAATCGTCATCATAATCAGCATCATAGTCATCATCATAATAGTCATCATAATCATCATCATAATCATCATCATAATCGTCATCATGGTCATCATAATCATCATCATAGTCATCATCATAATAGTCATCATAATCGTCATGATTATAGTCATCATTATAGTCATCATAATCATCATCATAATCATCATCATAATCGTTATCATAATCATCATCATAATCGTCATCATAATCGTCATCATTATAGTCATCATAACCATCATCATAACCGTCATCATAATCAGCATCATAGTCATCATCATAATCATCATCATAATCATCATCATAATCATCATCATAACCGTCATCATAATCAGCATCATAGTCATCATCATCATCATAATCATAATCATAATATTCATCATAAACATCATCATAATCATGGGCATAATCATCATCATAATCATCATCATAATCATCATCATACTCATTATCATAATCATCATCATAGTCATCATCATAATAGTCATCATAGTCGTCATGATTATAGTCATCATTATAGTCATCATAATCATCATCATAATCATCATCATAATCATTATCATAATCATCATCATAATCATCATCATAACCGTCATCATAATCGCCATCATAATCGTCATCATAATCGTCATCATAATCATCAAAATCGTCATCATCATCATCATCATAATCATTATCATAATGATCATCATAATCATCGTCATAATCATCATCATAATCATCGTCATAATCATCATCATAATCATCATCATAATCATCATCATAATCGTCCTCATTATAGTCATCATAATCATCATCATAATCATCATCATAATCATCATCATAATCATCATCATAATCATCACCCTAATCATTATCATAATCGTCATCATAATCATCATCATAATCATCATCATAATGATCATCGTAATCATCATCATAATCATCATCATAATCATCATCATATTCATCATGATAGTCATCATCATAATCATTATCATAATCATTATCATAGCCGTCATCATAATCATCATCATTGTCATCATCATAATAGTCCTCATAATCGTCATCATTATAGTCATCATATTCATCATCATAATCGTCATCATAGTCATTATCCTAATCATCGTCACGATCATCATCATAATCATCATCGCAATCATCATCATAATCATCATCATAACCGTCATCATAATCAGCATCATAGTCATCATCATAATAGTCATCATAATCATCATCATAATCATCATCATAATCGTCATCATAGTCATCATCATAACCGTCATAATAATCAGCATCATAGTCATCATCATAATAGTCATCATAATCATTATCATAATCGTCATCATGGTCATCATAATCATCAACATAGTCATCATCATAATAGTCATCATAATCGTCATGATTATAGTCATCATTATAGTCATCATAATCATCATCATAATCATCATCATAATCATCATCATAATCATCATCATAATCATTATCTTAATCGTCATCATGGTCATCATCATAATGGTCATCATAATCATCATCATAATCGTCATCATAATCGTCATCATAATCGTCATCATAATCGTCATCATAATCATCATCATAATCATCATCATAATCGTCATCATAATCGTCATCATAATCGTCATCATAATCATCATAATAGTCATCATAATCGTCATGATTATAGTCATCATTATAGTCATCATAATCATCATCATAATCATCATCATAATCGTTATCATAATCATCATCATAATCGTCATCATAATCGTCATCATTATAGTCATCATAACCATCATCATAATCATCATCATAATCATCATCATAATCATCGTCATAATCATAATCATAATCATCATCATAACCGTCATCATAATCATCATAATAATCATTATCATAATCGTCATCAGAGTCATCATCATAATAGTCATCATAATCGTCATCATTATAGTCATCATTATAGTCATCATAATTATCATCATAATCATTATCATAATCGTCATCAGAGTCATCATCATAATAGTCATCATAATCGTCATCATTATAGTCATCATTATAGTCATCATAATCATCATCATAATCATCATCATAATCATCATTATAATCATCATCATAATCATCATCATAATCATCATCATAATCATCATCATAATCATCATCATAATCATCATCATAATCATTATCATAATCACCATCATAATCATCGTCATAATCATCATCATAGTCATCATCATAATCATCATCATAATCATCATCATAACCGTCAACGTAATCAGCATCATTGTCATAGTCATAATAGTCATCATAATCATCATCATAATCATCATAATAATCATCATCATAATCATCATCATAATCACCATCACAATCATCATCATAATCATCGTCATAATCATCATCATAATCATCATCATAACCGTCATCATAATCATCATCATAATCATTATCATAATCGTCATCAGAGTCATCATCATAATAGTCATCATAATCGTCATCATTATAGTCATCATTATAGTCATCATAATCATCATCATAATCATCATCATAATCATCATTATAATCATCATCATAATCATCATCATAATCATCATCATAATCATCATCATAATCATCATCATAATCATCATCATAATCATTATCATAATCACCATCATAATCATCGTCATAATCATCATCATAGTCATCATCATAATCATCATCATAATCATTATCATAACCGTCAACGTAATCAGCATCATAGTCATAGTCATAATAGTCATCATAATCATCATCATAATCATCATAATAATCGTCATCATAATCATTGACATAGTCATCATCATAATAGTCCTCATAATCGTCATCATAATCGTCATCATAATCATCATTATAATCATCGTCATAATCATCATCATAATCATCATCATAACCGTCATCATAATCATCATCATAATCATTATCATAATCGTCATCAGAGTCATCATCATAATAGTCATCATAATCGTCATCATTATAGTCATCATTATAGTCATCATAATCATCATCATAATCATTATCATAATCGTCATCAGAGTCATCATCATAATAGTCATCATAATCGTCATCATTATAGTCATCATTATAGTCATCATAATCATCATCATAATCATCATCATAATCATCATTATAATCATCATCATAATCATCATCATAATCATCATCATAATCATCATCATAATCATCATCATAATCATCATCATAATCATCATCATAATCATTATCATAATCACCATCATAATCATCGTCATAATCATCATCATAGTCATCATCATAATCATCATCATAATCATCATCATAACCGTCAACGTAATCAGCATCATAGTCATAGTCATAATAGTCATCATAATCATCATCATAATCATCATAATAATCGTCATCATAATCATTGACATAGTCATCATCATAATAGTCCTCATAATCGTCATCATAATCGTCATCATAATCATCATCATAATCATCATCATAATCATCATCATAATCATCATCATAATCATCATCATAATCGTCATCATAACCGTCAACGTAATCAGCATCATAGTCATAGTCATAATAGTCATCATAATCATCATCATAATCATCATAATAATCGTCATCATAATCATTGACATAGTCATCATCATAATAGTCCTCATAATCGTCATCATAATCGTCATCATAATCATCATCATAATCATCATCATAATCATCATCATAATCATTATCATAATCATCATCATAATCATCATCATAACCGTCATCATAATCGCCATCATAATCGTCATCATAATCGTCATCATAATCATCATAATCGTCATCATAATCATCATCATAATCATTATCATAATGATCATCATAATCATCATCATAATCATCATCATAATCATTATCATAATCATCATCATAATCATCATCATAACCGTCATCATAATCGCCATCATAATCGTCATCATAATCGTCATCATAATCATCATAATCGTCATCATAATCATCATCATAATCATTATCATAATGATCATCATAATCATCATCATAATCATCATCATAATCATCATCATATTCATCATGATAGTCATCATCATAATCATTATCATAATCATTATCATAACCGTCATCATAATCATCATCATTGTCATCATCATAATAGTCCTCATAATCGTCATCATTATAGTCATCATATTCATCATCATAATCATCATCATAATCATCATCATAATCATCATCATAATCATTATCTTAATCGTCATCATGGTCATCATCATAATGGTCATCATAATCATCATCATAATCGTCATCATAATCGTCATCATAATCGTCATCATAATCATCATCATAGTCATGATCATACTCATCATCATAATCATCATCATAATCATTATCATAATGATCATCATAATCATCGTCATAATCATCATCATAATCATCATCATAATCATTATCATAATCATCATAATTATCATCATCATAATCATTATCATTATCATCACCATAATCATCATCATAATCATCATCATAATTATCAACATAATCATCATCATACTCATCATCATGACCGTCATCATAATCAGCATCATAATAGTCATCATAACCAGCATCATAATAGCCATCATAATCATCATCATAATCATTATCATAATCATCATCATAATCATCATCATAACCGTCATCATAATCGCCATCATAATCGTCATCATAATCGTCATCATAATCATCATAATCGTCATCATAATCATCATCATAATCATTATCATAATGATCATCATAATCATCGTCATAATCATCATCATAATCATCGTCATAATCATCATCATAATCATCATCATAATCATCATCATAATCGTCCTCATTATAGTCATCATAATCATCATCATAATCATCATCATAATCATCATCATAATCATCATCATAATCATCACCCTAGTCATTATCATAATCGTCATCATAATCATCATCATAATCATCATAATGATCATCGTAATCATCATCATAATCATCATCATAATCATCATCATAATCATCATCATCGTCATCATAATCATCATCATAAAAATCATCATAATCATTATCATAATCATTATCATAATCGTCATCATAGTCGTCATCGTAATCATCATCATAATGATCATCATAATCATCATCATAATCATCATCATAACCGGCATCATAACCGTCATCGTAATCATCATCATAATCGTCATCATAACCGTAATCAGAATCTGCATCATAGTCATCATAATCATTATCATAACCGTCATCATAATCATCATCATAATCATCATCATAATAGTCATCATAATCATCATCATAATCATCATCATAACCGTCATCATAATCATCATCATAATAGTCATCATAGTCATGATCATAATCGTAAGCATAATCATCATCATAATCATGATCATAATCATCATCATAATCATCACCATAATCATCATCATAACCGTCATCATAATCATCATCACAATCACCATTATAATCATGAGCATAATCATCATCATAATCATCATCATAATCATCATCATAATCCTCATCATAGTCATGATCATAATCGTCATCATAATCATCATCATAGTCATGATCATAATCATCATCATAATAATCACCATAATCATCATCATAATCATCATCATAATCATCATCATAATTGTCATCACAATCATCATCATAATCATGAGCATCATCATCATCATAATCATTATCATAATCGTCATCATAGTCATCATCATAATCGTCATCATAATCACCATCATAGTCATCATCATAATCATCATCATAATTATCAACATAATCATCATCATAATCATCATCATAACCGTCATCATAATCATCATCATAATCGTCATCATAACCGTAATCATAATCTGCATCATAGTCATCATCATCGTCATCATAATAATCATCATAATCATCATCATCATCATCATCATAATCATCATCATAATCGTCATCATAATCATTATCATTATCATCATCATAATCATCACCATAATTACCAACATAATCATCATCATAATCATCATCATAATCGTCATCATAACCGTAATCATAATCTGCATCATAGTCATCATCATCGTCATCATAATTCATCATTATAATCATGAGCATGATCATCACGATAATTATTATCATAATCGTCATCATAGTCATCATCATAATCGTCACCATAATAGTCATCATAATCATCATAATAACCGTCATCATAATCAGCATCATAGTCATCATAATCATCATCATAATCATCATCATAATCATCATCATAATCATCATCATAACCGTCAACGTAATCAGCATCATAGTCATAGTCATAATAGTCATCATAATCATCATAATAATCGTCATCATAATCATTGACATAGTCATCATCATAATAGTCCTCATCATCGTCATCATAATCGTCATCATAATCATCATCATAATCATCATCATAATCATCATCATAATCATTATCATAATCATCATCATAATCATCATCATAACCGTCATCATAATCGCCATCATAATCGTCATCATAATCGTCATCATAATCATCATAATCGTCATCATAATCATCATCATAATCATTATCATTATGATCATCATAATCATCGTCATAATCATCATCATAATCATCGTCATAATCATCATCATAATCATCATCATAATCATCATCATAATCGTCCTCATTATAGTCATCATAATCATCATCATAATCATCATCATAATCATCATCATAATCATCATCATAATCATCATTATAATGATCATCGTAATCATCATCATAATTATCAACATAATAGTCATCATAATTATCATCATAATCATTAACATAATCATCATCATAATATTCATCATAATCATGACCATAATCATGACCATAATCATCATCATAATCATCATAATAATCATTATCATAATCATCATCATAATCGTCATGATAATCGTCATCATAATCGTCATCATTATAGTCATCATAACCATCATCATAATCATCATCATAATCATTATCATTATGATCATCATAATCATCGTCATAATCATCATCATAATCATCATCATAATCGTCCTCATTATAGTCATCATAATCATCATCATAATCATCATCATAATCATCATCATAATCATCATCATAATCATCATTATAATGATCATCGTAATCATCATCATAATTATCAACATAATAGTCATCATAATTATCATCATAATCATTAACATAATCATCATCATAATATTCATCATAATCATGACCATAATCATGACCATAATCATCATCATAATCATCATAATAATCATTATCATAATCATCATCATAATCGTCATGATAATCGTCATCATAATCGTCATCATTATAGTCATCATAACCATCATCATAATCATCATCATAATCATCATCATAATCATCGTCATAATCATAATCATAATCATCATCATAATCATCATCATAATGATCATCATAATCATTATCATAATCATCATCATAATCATCATCATAACCGTCATCATAATCAGCATCATAGTCATCATCATAATCATCATCATAATCATCATCATAATCGTTATCATAATCATCATCATAATCGTCATCATAATCGCCATCATAATCGTCATCATAATCAGCATCATAGTCATCATCATAATAGTCATCATAATCATCATCATAATCATTATCATAATCGTCATCATAATCATCGTCATAATCATCATCATAATCATCATCATAACCGTCATCATAATCATCATCATAATCATTATCATAATCGTCATCAGAGTCATCATCATAATAGTCATCATAATCGTCATCATTATAGTCATCATTATAGTCATCATAATCATCATCATAATCATTATCATAATCGTCATCAGAGTCATCATCATAATAGTCATCATAATCGTCATCATTATAGTCATCATAATCATCATCATAATCATCATCATAATCATCTTTATAATCATCATCATAATCATCATCATAATCATCATCATAATCATCATCATAATCATCATCATAATCATCATCATAATCATTATCATAATCACCATCATAATCATCGTCATAATCATCATCATAGTCATCATCATAATCATCATCATAATCATCATCATAACCGTCAACGTAATCAGCATCATAGTCATAGTCATAATAGTCATCATAATCATCATCATAATCATCACAATAATCGTCATCATAATCATTGACATAGTCATCATCATAATAGTCCGCATAATCGTCATCATAATCGTCATCATAATCATCATCATAATCATCATCATAATCATCATCATAATCATCATCATAATCATCATCATAATCATCATCATAATCATCATCATAACCGTCAACGTAATCAGCATCATAGTCATAGTCATAATAGTCATCATAATCATCATAATAATCGTCATCATAATCATTGACATAGTCATCATCATAATAGTCCTCATCATCGTCATCATAATCGTCATCATAATCATCATCATAATCATCATCATAATCATCATCATAATCATTATCATAATCATCATCATAATCATCATCATAACCGTCATCATAATCGCCATCATAATCGTCATCATAATCGTCATCATAATCATCATAATCGTCATCATAATCATCATCATAATCATTATCATTATGATCATCATAATCATCGTCATAATCATCATCATAATCATCGTCATAATCATCATCATAATCATCATCATAATCATCATCATAATCGTCCTCATTATAGTCATCATAATCATCATCATAATCATCATCATAATCATCATCATAATCATCATCATAATCATCATTATAATGATCATCGTAATCATCATCATAATTATCAACATAATAGTCATCATAATCATCATCATAATCATCATCATAATCGTCCTCATTATAGTCATCATAATCATCATCATAATCATCATCATAATCATCATCATAATCATCATCATAATCATCACCCTAATCATTATCATAATCGTCATCATAATCATCATCATAATCATCATCATAATGATCATCGTAATCATCATCATAATCATCATCATAATCATCATCATATTCATCATGATAGTCATCATCATAATCATTATCATAATCATTATCATAGCCGTCATCATAATCATCATCATTGTCATCATCATAATAGTCCTCATAATCGTCATCATTATAGTCATCATATTCATCATCATAATCGTCATCATAGTCATTATCCTAATCATCGTCATGATCATCATCATAATCATCATCGCAATCATCATCATAATCATCATCATAACCGTCATCATAATCAGCATCATAGTCATCATCATAATAGTCATCATAATCATCATCATAATCATCATCATAATCGTCATCATAGTCATCATCATAACCGTCATAATAATCAGCATCATAGTCATCATCATAATAGTCATCATAATCATTATCATAATCGTCATCATGGTCATCATAATCATCAACATAGTCATCATCATAATAGTCATCATAATCGTCATGATTATAGTCATCATTATAGTCATCATAATCATCATCATAATCATCATCATAATCATCATCATAATCATCATCATAATCATTATCTTAATCGTCATCATGGTCATCATCATAATGGTCATCATAATCATCATCATAATCGTCATCATAATCGTCATCATAATCGTCATCATAATCGTCATCATAATCATCATCATAATCATCATCATAATCGTCATCATAATCGTCATCATAATCGTCATCATAATCATCATAATAGTCATCATAATCGTCATGATTATAGTCATCATTATAGTCATCATAATCATCATCATAATCATCATCATAATCGTTATCATAATCATCATCATAATCGTCATCATAATCGTCATCATTATAGTCATCATAACCATCATCATAATCATCATCATAATCATCATCATAATCATCGTCATAATCATAATCATAATCATCATCATAACCGTCATCATAATCATCATAATAATCATTATCATAATCGTCATCAGAGTCATCATCATAATAGTCATCATAATCGTCATCATTATAGTCATCATTATAGTCATCATAATTATCATCATAATCATTATCATAATCGTCATCAGAGTCATCATCATAATAGTCATCATAATCGTCATCATTATAGTCATCATTATAGTCATCATAATCATCATCATAATCATCATCATAATCATCATTATAATCATCATCATAATCATCATCATAATCATCATCATAATCATCATCATAATCATCATCATAATCATCATCATAATCATTATCATAATCACCATCATAATCATCGTCATAATCATCATCATAGTCATCATCATAATCATCATCATAATCATCATCATAACCGTCAACGTAATCAGCATCATAGTCATAGTCATAATAGTCATCATAATCATCATCATAATCATCATAATAATCATCATCATAATCATCATCATAATCACCATCACAATCATCATCATAATCATCGTCATAATCATCATCATAATCATCATCATAACCGTCATCATAATCATCATCATAATCATTATCATAATCGTCATCAGACTCATCATCATAATAGTCATCATAATCGTCATCATTATAGTCATCATTATAGTCATCATAATCATCATCATAATCATCATCATAATCATCATTATAATCATCATCATAATCATCATCATAATCATCATCATAATCATCATCATAATCATCATCATAATCATCATCATAATCATTATCATAATCACCATCATAATCATCGTCATAATCATCATCATAGTCATCATCATAATCATCATCATAATCATCATCATAACCGTCAACGTAATCAGCATCATAGTCATAGTCATAATAGTCATCATAATCATCATCATAATCATCATAATAATCATCATCATAATCATCATCATAATCACCATCACAATCATCATCATAATCATCGTCATAATCATCATCATAATCATCATCATAACCGTCATCATAATCATCATCATAATCATTATCATAATCGTCATCAGAGTCATCATCATAATAGTCATCATAATCGTCATCATTATAGTCATCATTATAGTCATCATAATCATCATCATAATCATTATCATAATCGTCATCAGAGTCATCATCATAATAGTCATCATAATCGTCATCATTATAGTCATCATTATAGTCATCATAATCATCATCATAATCATCATCATAATCATCATTATAATCATCATCATAATCATCATCATAATCATCATCATAATCATCATCATAATCATCATCATAATCATCATCATAATCATCATCATAATCATTATCATAATCACCATCATAATCATCGTCATAATCATCATCATAGTCATCATCATAATCATCATCATAATCATCATCATAACCGTCAACGTAATCAGCATCATAGTCATAGTCATAATAGTCATCATAATCATCATCATAATCATCATAATAATCGTCATCATAATCATTGACATAGTCATCATCATAATAGTCCTCATAATCGTCATCATAATCGTCATCATAATCATCATCATAATCATCATCATAATCATCATCATAATCATTATCATAATCATCATCATAATCATCATCATAACCGTCATCATAATCGCCATCATAATCGTCATCATAATCGTCATCATAATCATCATAATCGTCATCATAATCATCATCATAATCATTATCATAATGATCATCATAATCATTAACATAATCGTCATCATAATCATCATCATAATCATCATCATAATCATCATCATAATCATCATCATAATCATCATCATAATCATCATCATAATCATTATCATAATCACCATCATAATCATCGTCATAATCATCATCATAGTCATCATCATAATCATCATCATAATCATCATCATAACCGTCAACGTAATCAGCATCATAGTCATAGTCATAATAGTCATCATAATCATCATCATAATCATCATAATAATCGTCATCATAATCATTGACATAGTCATCATCATAATAGTCCTCATAATCGTCATCATAATCGTCATCATAATCATCATCATAATCATCATCATAATCATCATCATAATCATCATCATAATCATCATCATAATCATCATCATAACCGTCAACGTAATCAGCATCATAGTCATAGTCATAATAGTCATCATAATCATCATCATAATCATCATAATAATCGTCATCATAATCATTGACATAGTCATCATCATAATAGTCCTCATAATCGTCATCATAATCGTCATCATAATCATCATCATAATCATCATCATAATCATCATCATAATCATTATCATAATCATCATCATAATCATCATCATAACCGTCATCATAATCGCCATCATAATCGTCATCATAATCGTCATCATAATCATCATAATCGTCATCATAATCATCATCATAATCATTATCATAATGATCATCATAATCATCATCATAATCATCATCATAATCATCATCATATTCATCATGATAGTCATCATCATAATCATTATCATAATCATTATCATAACCGTCATCATAATCATCATCATTGTCATCATCATAATAGTCCTCATAATCGTCACCATTATAGTCATCATATTCATCATCATAATCATCATCATAATCATCATCATAATCATCATCATAATCATTATCTTAATCGTCATCATGGTCATCATCATAATGGTCATCATAATCATCATCATAATCGTCATCATAATCGTCATCATAATCGTCATCATAATCATCATCATAGTCATGATCATACTCATCATCATAATCATCATCATAATCATTATCATAATGATCATCATAATCATCGTCATAATCATCATCATAATCATCATCATAATCATTATCATAATCATCATAATTATCATCATCATAATCATTATCATTATCATCACCATAATCATCATCATAATCATCATCATAATTATCAACATAATCATCATCATACTCATCATCATGACCGTCATCATAATCAGCATCATAATAGTCATCATAACCAGCATCATAATAGCCATCATAATCATCATCATAATCATTATCATAATCATCATCATAATCATCATCATAACCGTCATCATAATCGCCATCATAATCGTCATCATAATCGTCATCATAATCATCATAATCGTCATCATAATCATCATCATAATCATTATCATAATGATCATCATAATCATCGTCATAATCATCATCATAATCATCGTCATAATCATCATCATAATCATCATCATAATCATCATCATAATCGTCCTCATTATAGTCATCATAATCATCATCATAATCATCATCATAATCATCATCATAATCATCATCATAATCATCACCCTAGTCATTATCATAATCGTCATCATAATCATCATCATAATCATCATAATGATCATCGTAATCATCATCATAATCATCATCATAATCATCATCATAATCATCATCATCGTCATCATAATCATCATCATAAAAATCATCATAATCATTATCATAATCATTATCATAATCGTCATCATAGTCGTCATCGTAATCATCATCATAATGATCATCATAATCATCATCATAATCATCATCATAACCGGCATCATAACCGTCATCATAATCATCATCATAATCGTCATCATAACCGTAATCAGAATCTGCATCATAGTCATCATAATCATTATCATAACCGTCATCATAATCATCATCATAATCATCATCATAATAGTCATCATAATCATCATCATAATCATCATCATAACCGTCATCATAATCATCATCATAATAGTCATCATAGTCATGATCATAATCGTAAGCATAATCATCATCATAATCATGATCATAATCATCATCATAATCATCACCATAATCATCATCATAACCGTCATCATAATCATCATCACAATCACCATTATAATCATGAGCATAATCATCATCATAATCATCATCATAATCATCATCATAATCCTCATCATAGTCATGATCATAATCGTCATCATAATCATCATCATAGTCATGATCATAATCATCATCATAATAATCACCATAATCATCATCATAATCATCATCATAATCATCATCATAATTGTCATCACAATCATCATCATAATCATGAGCATCATCATCATCATAATCATTATCATAATCGTCATCATAGTCATCATCATAATCGTCATCATAATCACCATCATAGTCATCATCATAATCATCATCATAATTATCAACATAATCATCATCATAATCATCATCATAACCGTCATCATAATCATCATCATAATCGTCATCATAACCGTAATCATAATCTGCATCATAGTCATCATCATCGTCATCATAATAATCATCATAATCATCATCATCATCATCATCATAATCATCATCATAATCGTCATCATAATCATTATCATTATCATCATCATAATCATCACCATAATTACCAACATAATCATCATCATAATCATCATCATAATCGTCATCATAACCGTAATCATAATCTGCATCATAGTCATCATCATCGTCATCATAATTCATCATTATAATCATGAGCATGATCATCACGATAATTATTATCATAATCGTCATCATAGTCATCATCATAATCGTCACCATAATAGTCATCATAATCATCATAATAACCGTCATCATAATCAGCATCATAGTCATCATAATCATCATCATAATCATCATCATAATCATCATCATAATCATCATCATAATCATCATCATAACCGTCAACGTAATCAGCATCATAGTCATAGTCATAATAGTCATCATAATCATCATAATAATCGTCATCATAATCATTGACATAGTCATCATCATAATAGTCCTCATCATCGTCATCATAATCGTCATCATAATCATCATCATAATCATCATCATAATCATCATCATAATCATTATCATAATCATCATCATAATCATCATCATAACCGTCATCATAATCGCCATCATAATCGTCATCATAATCGTCATCATAATCATCATAATCGTCATCATAATCATCATCATAATCATTATCATTATGATCATCATAATCATCGTCATAATCATCATCATAATCATCGTCATAATCATCATCATAATCATCATCATAATCATCATCATAATCGTCCTCATTATAGTCATCATAATCATCATCATAATCATCATCATAATCATCATCATAATCGTCATGATAATCGTCATCATAATCGTCATCATTATAGTCATCATAACCATCATCATAATCATCATCATAATCATCATCATAATCATCATCATAATCATCGTCATAATCATAATCATAATCATCATCATAATCATCATCATAATGATCATCATAATCATTATCATAATCATCATCATAATCATCATCATAACCGTCATCATAATCAGCATCATAGTCATCATCATAATCATCATCATAATCATCATCATAATCGTTATCATAATCATCATCATAATCGTCATCATAATCGCCATCATAATCGTCATCATAATCAGCATCATAGTCATCATCATAATAGTCATCATAATCATCATCATAATCATTATCATAATCGTCATCATAATCATCGTCATAATCATCATCATAATCATCATCATAACCGTCATCATAATCATCATCATAATCATTATCATAATCGTCATCAGAGTCATCATCATAATAGTCATCATAATCGTCATCATTATAGTCATCATTATAGTCATCATAATCATCATCATAATCATTATCATAATCGTCATCAGAGTCATCATCATAATAGTCATCATAATCGTCATCATTATAGTCATCATAATCATCATCATAATCATCATCATAATCATCTTTATAATCATCATCATAATCATCATCATAATCATCATCATAATCATCATCATAATCATCATCATAATCATCATCATAATCATCATCATAATCATTATCATAATCACCATCATAATCATCGTCATAATCATCATCATAGTCATCATCATAATCATCATCATAATCATCATCATAACCGTCAACGTAATCAGCATCATAGTCATAGTCATAATAGTCATCATAATCATCATCATAATCATCACAATAATCGTCATCATAATCATTGACATAGTCATCATCATAATAGTCCGCATAATCGTCATCATAATCGTCATCATAATCATCATCATAATCATCATCATAATCATCATCATAATCATCATCATAATCATCATCATAATCATCATCATAATCATCATCATAACCGTCAACGTAATCAGCATCATAGTCATAGTCATAATAGTCATCATAATCATCATAATAATCGTCATCATAATC
Organism: Coelioxys conoideus; assembly: GCA_947623535.1. Classification (NCBI taxonomy): domain Eukaryota; kingdom Metazoa; phylum Arthropoda; class Insecta; order Hymenoptera; family Megachilidae; genus Coelioxys; species Coelioxys conoideus. The sequence continues at coordinate 17,852,301 of OX392458.1, read as the reverse complement.
ATTGACATAGTCATCATCATAATAGTCCTCATCATCGTCATCATAATCGTCATCATAATCATCATCATAATCATCATCATAATCATCATCATAATCATTATCATAATCATCATCATAATCATCATCATAACCGTCATCATAATCGCCATCATAATCGTCATCATAATCGTCATCATAATCATCATAATCGTCATCATAATCATCATCATAATCATTATCATTATGATCATCATAATCATCGTCATAATCATCATCATAATCATCGTCATAATCATCATCATAATCATCATCATAATCATCATCATAATCGTCCTCATTATAGTCATCATAATCATCATCATAATCATCATCATAATCATCATCATAATCATCATCATAATCATCATTATAATGATCATCGTAATCATCATCATAATTATCAACATAATAGTCATCATAATTATCATCATAATCATTAACATAATCATCATCATAATATTCATCATAATCATGACCATAATCATGACCATAATCATCATCATAATCATCATAATAATCATTATCATAATCATCATCATAATCGTCATGATAATCGTCATCATAATCGTCATCATTATAGTCATCATAACCATCATCATAATCATCATCATAATCATCATCATAATCATCGTCATAATCGTCATCATGGTCATCATAATCATCATCATAGTCATCATCATAATAGTCATCATAATCGTCATGATTATAGTCATCATTATAGTCATCATAATCATCATCATAATCATCATCATAATCGTTATCATAATCATCATCATAATCGTCATCATAATCGTCATCATGGTCATCATAATCATCATCATAGTCATCATCATAATAGTCATCATAATCGTCATGATTATAGTCATCACTATAGTCATCATAATCATCATCATAATCATCATCATAATCGTTATCATAATCATCATCATAATCGTCATCATAATCGTCATCATTATAGTCATCATAACCATCATCATAATCATCATCATAATCATCATCATAATCATCGTCATAATCATCATCATAATCGTCATCATGGTCATCATAATCATCATCATAGTCATCATCATAATAGTCATCATAATCGTCATGATTATAGTCATCATTATAGTCATCATAATCATCATCATAATCATCATCATAATCGTTATCATAATCATCATCATAATCGTCATCATAATCGTCATCATTATAGTCATCATAACCATCATCATAATCATCATCATAATCATCATCATAATCATCGTCATAATCATAATCATAATCATCATCATAACCGTCATCATAATCATCATAATAATCATTATCATAATCGTCATCAGAGTCATCATCATAATAGTCATCATAATCGTCATCATTATAGTCATCATTATAGTCATCATTATAGTCATCATAATTATCATCATAATCATTATCATAATCGTCATCAGAGTCATCATCATAATAGTCATCATAATCGTCATCATTATAGTCATCATTATAGTCATCATAATCATCATCATAATCATCATTATAATCATCATCATAATCATCATCATAATCATCATCATAATCATTATCATAATCACCATCATAATCATCGTCATAATCATCATCATAGTCATCATCATAATCATCATCATAATCATCATCATAACCGTCAACGTAATCAGCATCATAGTCATAGTCATAATAGTCATCATAATCATCATCATAACCATCATCATAATCGTTATCATAATCATCATCATAATCGTCATCATAATCGCCATCATAATCGTCATCATAATCAGCATCATAGTCATCATCATAATAGTCATCATAATCATCATCATAATCATCTTCATAATCATCGTCATAATCATAATCATAATCATCATCATAACCGTCATCATAATCATCATAATAATCATTATCATAATCGTCATCAGAGTCATCATCATAATAGTCATCATAATCGTCATCATTATAGTCATCATTATAGTCATCATAATTATCATCATAATCATTATCATAATCGTCATCAGAGTCATCATCATAATAGTCATCATAATCGTCATCATTATAGTCATCATTATAGTCATCATAATCATCATCATAATCATCATCATAATCATCATCATAATCATCATTATAATCATCATCATAATCATCATCATAATCATCATCATAATCATTATCATAATCACCATCATAATCATCGTCATAATCATCATCATAGTCATCATCATAATCATCATCATAATCATCATCATAACCGTCAACGTAATCAGCATCATAGTCATAGTCATAATAGTCATCATAATCATCATCATAATCATCATAATAATCATCATCATAATTATCATCATAATCATTATCATAATCACCATCATAATCATCGTCATAATCATCATCATAGTCATCATCATAATCATCATCATAATCATCATCATAACCGTCAACGTAATCAGCATCATAGTCATAGTCATAATAGTCATCATAATCATCATCATAATCATCATAATAATCGTCATCATAATCATTGACATAGTCATCATCATAATAGTCCTCATAATCGTCATCATAATCGTCATCATAATCATCATCATAATCATCATCATAATCATCATCATAATCATCATCATAATCATCATCATAACCGTCAACGTAATCAGCATCATAGTCATAGTCATAATAGTCATCATAATCATCATCATAATCATCATAATAATCGTCATCATAATCATTGACATAGTCATCATCATAATAGTCCTCATAATCGTCATCATAATCGTCATCATAATCATCATCATAATCATCATCATAATCATCATCATAATCATTATCATAATCATCATCATAATCATCATCATAACCGTCATCATAATCGCCATCATAATCGTCATCATAATCGTCATCATAATCATCATAATCGTCATCATAATCATCATCATAATCATTATCATAATGATCATCATAATCATCGTCATAATCATCATCATAATCATCGTCATAATCATCATCATAATCATCATCATAATCATCATCATAATCGTCCTCATTATAGTCATCATAATCATCATCATAATCATCATCATAATCATCATCATAATCATCATCATAATCATCATCATAATCATCATCATAATCATCACCCTAACCATTATCATAATCGTCATCATAATCATCATCATAATCATCATCATAATGATCATCGTAATCATCATCATAATCATCATCATAATCATCATCATATTCATCATGATAGTCATCATCATAATCATTATCATAATCATTATCATAACCGTCATCATAATCATCATCATTGTCATCATCATAATAGTCCTCATAATCGTCATCATTATAGTCATCATATTCATCATCATAATCGTCATCATAGTCATTATCCTAATCATCGTCATAATCATCATCATAATCATCATCGCAATCATCATCATAATCATCATCATAACCGTCATCATAATCAGCATCATAGTCATCATCATAATAGTCATCATAATCATCATCATAATCATCATCATAATCGTCATCATAGTCATCATCATAACCGTCATAATAATCAGCATCATAGTCATCATCATAATAGTCATCATAATCATTATCATAATCGTCATCATGGTCATCATAATCATCATCATAGTCATCATCATAATAGTCATCATAATCGTCATGATTATAGTCATCATTATAGTCATCATTATCATCATCATAATCATCATCATAATCATCATCATAATCATCATCATAATCATTATCTTAATCGTCATCATGGTCATCATCATAATGGTCATCATAATCATCATCATAATCGTCATCATAATCGTCATCATAATCGTCATCATAATCATCATCATAATCATCATCATAATCGTCATCATAATCGTCATCATAATCGTCATCATAATCATCATAATAGTCATCATAATCGTCATGATTATAGTCATCATTATAGTCATCATAATCATCATCATAATCATCATCATAATCGTTATCATAATCATCATCATAATCGTCATCATAATCGTCATCATAATCGTCATCATAATCGTCATCATAATCATCATAATAGTCATCATAATCGTCATGATTATAGTCATCATTATAGTCATCATAATCATCATCATAATCATCATCATAATCATCATCATAATCATCATTATAATGATCATCGTAATCATCATCATAATTATCAACATAATAGTCATCATAATTATCATAATAATTCATCATCATAATCATTAGCATAATCGTCATCACAATCATCATCGTAGTCATCATCATAATCATCATCATAATCATCACCATAATCATCATCATAATCATCATCATAATGATAATCATAATCATCATCATAATGATCATCGTAATCATCATCATAATCATCATCATAATCATTAACATAATCATCATCATAATATCCATCATAATCATGACCATAATCATGACCATAATCATCATCATAATCATCATCATAATCATTATCATAATCATCATCATAATCGTCATCATAATCGTCATCATAATCGTCATCATTATAGTCATCATAACCATCATCATAATCATCATCATAATCATCATCATAATCATCATCATAATCATCGTCATAATCATAATCATAATCATCATCATAACCGTCATCATAATCATCATAATAATCATCATCATAATTGTCAACATAATAGTCATCATAATTATCATTATAATTCATCATCATAATCATCATCATAACCGTCATCATAATCAGCATCATAGACATCATCATCATCATAATCATAATCATAATATTCATCATAAACATCATCATAATCATGGGCATAATCATCATCATAATCATCATCATAATCATCATCATACTCATTATCATAATCATCAGCATAATCATCATCATAATCATTAACAAAATCGTCATCATAATCATCATCATAATCATCATCATAATCATCATCATAATCATTATCATAATCATCATCATAATCATCATCATAACCGTCATCATAATCAGCATCATAATCATCATCATAATCATCATCATCATCATAATCATCATAATAATCATCATCATAATTATCAACATAATAGTCATCATAATTATCATTATAATTCATCATCATAATCATGAGCATAATCGTCATCATAATCATGAGCATAATCATCATCATAATCATTAACATAATCGTCATCATAATCATCATCATAATCATCATCATAATCATTATCATAATCATCATCATAATCATCATCATAACCGTCATCATAATCAGCATCATAGTCAACATCATCATCATAATCATAATCATAATATTCATCATAAACATCATCATAATCATTGGCATAATCATCATCATAATCATCATCATAATCATCATCATACTCATTATCATAATCATCATCATAATCATCATCATAACCGTCATCATAATCAGCATCATAGTCATCATCATAATCGTCATCATAGTCATCATCATAATAGTCATCATAATCGGCATCATTATAGACGTCGTAATCATCATCATAATCATCATCATAATCATCATCATAATCATCATAATAATCATCATCATAATTATCAACATAATAGTCAGCATAATTATCATTATAATTCATCATCATAATCATGAGCATAATCGTCATCATAATCATGAGCATAATCATCACCATAATCATCATCATAATCATCATCATAATGATAATCATAATCATCATCATAATGATCATCGTAATCATCATCACAATTGTCATCATAATCATTATCATAATCATCATCATAATCATCGTCATAATCATCATTATAATCATCATCATAACCGTCATCAGAATCATCATCATAATAGTCATCATAATCGTCATCATTATAGTCATCATAATCATCATCATAATCATCATCATAATCATCATCATAATCATCATCATAATTATCAACATAATAGTCAGCATAATTATCATTATAATTCATCATCATAATCATGAGCATAATCGTCATCATAATCATGAGCATAATCATCACCATAATCATCATCATAATCATCATCATAATGATAATCATAATCATCATCATAATGATCATCGTAATCATCATCACAATTGTCATCATAATCATTATCATAATCATCATCATAATCATCGTCATAATCATCATTATAATCATCATCATAACCGTCATCAGAATCATCATCATAATAGTCATCATAATCGTCATCATTATAGTCATCATAATCATCATCATAATCATCATCATAATCATCATCATAATCATCATCATAATTATCAACATAATAGTCAGCATAATTATCATTATAATTCATCATCATAATCATGAGCATAATCGTCATCATAATCATGAGCATAATCATCACCATAATCATCATCATAATCATCATCATAATGATAATCATAATCATCATCATAATGATCATCGTAATCATCATCACAATTGTCATCATAATCATTATCATAATCATCATCATAATCATCGTCATAATCATCATTATAATCATCATCATAACCGTCATCAGAATCATCATCATAATAGTCATCATAATCGTCATCATTATAGTCATCATAATCATCATCATAATCATCATCATAATCATCATCATAATCATCATCATAATCATCATCATAATCATTATCATAATCATCATCATTATCATCATCATAACCGTCATCATAATCAGCATCATAGTCATCATCATAATCATCATCATAATCATCATCATAATCGTCATCATAATCGTCATCATAATCTTCATCATTATAGTTATCATAACCATCATCATAATCATCATCATAATCATCATCATAATCATCGTCATAATCATAATCATAATCATCATCATAATCATCATCATAATGATCATCATAATCATTATCATAATCATCATCATAATCATCATCATAACCGTCATCATAATCAGCATCATAGTCATCATCATAATCATCATCATAATCATCATCATAATCGTTATCATAATCATCATCATAATCGTCATCATAATCGTCATCATAATCGTCATCATAATCAGCATCATAGTCATCATCATAATAGTCATCATAATCATCATCATAATCATCATCATAATCGTCATCATGGTCATCATAATCATCATCATAGTCATCATCATAATAGTTATCATAATCGTCATGATTATAGTCATCATTATAGTCATCATAATCATCATCATAATCATCATCATAATCGTTATCATAATCATCATCATAATCGTCATCATAATCGTCATCATTATAGTCATCATAACCATCATCATAATCATCATCATAATCATCATCATAATCATCGTCATGATCATAATCATAATCATCATCATAAACGTCATCATAATCATCATAATAATCATCATCATAATTATCAACATAATAGTCATCATAATTATCATTATAATTCATCATCATAATCATCATCATAACCGTCATCATACTCAGCATCATAGTCATCATCATCATCATAATCATCATCATAATCATCATCATACTCATTATCATAATCATCATCATAGTCATCATCATAATAGTCATCATAATCGTCATGATTATAGTCATCATTATAGTCATCATAATCATCATCATAATCATCATCATAATCGTTATCATAATCATCATCATAATCGTCATCATAATCGTCATCATAATCGTCATCATAATCAGCATCATAGTCATCATCATAATAGTCATCATAATCATCATCATAATCATCATCATAATCATCATCATAATCGTCATCATGGTCATCATAATCATCATCATAGTCATCATCATAATAGTCATCATAATCGTCATGATTATAGTCATCATTATAGTCATCATAATCATCATCATAATCATCATCATAATCGTTATCATAATCATCATCATAATCGTCATCATAATCGTCATCATAATCGTCATCATAATCATCATAATAGTCATCATCATAATAGTCATCATAATCGTCATGATTATAGTCATCATTATAGTCATCATAATCATCATCATAATCATCATCATAATCATTATCATAATCGTCATCAGAGTCATCATCATAATAGTCATCATAATCGTCATCATTATAGTCATCATAATAGTCATCATAATCATCATCATAATCATCATAATAATCATCATCATAATCATCATCATAATCACCATCACAATCATCATCATAATCATCGTCATAATCATCATCATAATCATCATCATAACCGTCATCATAATCATCATCATAATCATTATCATAATCGTCATCAGAGTCATCATCATAATAGTCATCATAATCGTCATCATTATAGTCATCATTATAGTCATCATAATCATCATCATAATCATTATCATAATCGTCATCAGAGTCATCATCATAATAGTCATCATAATAGTCATCATTATAGTCATCATTATAGTCATCATCATCATCATCATAATCATCATCATAATCATCATTATAATCATCATCATAATCATCATCATAATCATCATCATAATCATCATCATAATCATCATCATAATCATCATCATAATCATTATCATAATCACCATCATAATCATCGTCATAATCATCATCATAGTCATCATCATAATCATCATCATAATCATCATCATAACCGTCAACGTAATCAGCATCATAGTCATAGTCATAATAGTCATCATAATCATCATCATAATCATCATAATAATCGTCATCATAATCATTGACATAGTCATCATCATAATAGTCCTCATAATCGTCATCATAATCGTCATCATAATCGTCATCATAATCATCATCATAATCATCATCATAATCATCATCATAATCATCATCATAATCATCATCATAATCATCATCATAACCGTCAACGTAATCAGCATCATAGTCATAGTCATAATAGTCATCATAATCATCATCATAATCATCATAATAATCGTCATCATAATCATTGACATAGTCATCATCATAATAGTCCTCATAATCGTCATCATAATCGCCATCATAATCATCATCATAATCATCATCATAATCATCATCATAATCATTATCATAATCATCATCATAATCATCATCATAACCGTCATCATAATCGCCATCATAATCGTCATCATAATCGTCATCATAATCATCATAATCGTCATCATAATCATCATCATAATCATTATCATAATGATCATCATAATCATCGTCATAATCATCATCATAATCATCGTCATAATCATCATCATAATCATCATCATAATCATCATCATAATCGTCCTCATTATAGTCATCATAATCATCATCATAATCATCATCATAATCATCATCATAATCATCATCATAATTATCACCCTAATCATTATCATAATCGTCATCATAATCATCATCATAATCATCATCATAATGATCATCGTAATCATCATCATAATCATCATCATAATCATCATCATATTCATCATGATAGTCATCATCATAATCATTATCATAATCATTATCATAACCGTCATCATAATCATCATCATTGTCATCATCATAATAGTCCTCATAATCGTCATCATTATAGTCATCATATTCATCATCATAATCGTCATCATAGTCATTATCCTAATCATCGTCATAATCATCATGATAATCATCATCGCAATCATCATCATAATCATCATCATAACCGTCATCATAATCAGCATCATAGTCATCATCATAATAGTCATCATAATCATCATCATAATCATCATCATAATCGTCATCATAGTCATCATCATAACCGTCATAATAATCAGCATCATAGTCATCATCATAATAGTCATCATAATCATTATCATAATCGTCATCATGGTCATCATAATCATCATCATAGTCATCATCATAATAGTCATCATAATCGTCATGATTATAGTCATCATTATAGTCATCATTATCATCATCATAATCATCATCATAATCATCATCATAATCATCATCATAATCGTCATCATAATCGTCATCATAATCATCATCATAATCATCATCATAATCGTCATCATAATCGTCATCATAATCGTCATCATAATCATCATAATAGTCATCATAATCGTCATGATTATAGTCATCATTATAGTCATCATAATCATCATCATAATCATCATCATAATCGTTATCATAATCATCATCATAATCGTCATCATAATCGTCATCATAATCGTCATCATAATCGTCATCATAATCATCATAATAGTCATCATAATCGTCATGATTATAGTCATCATTATAGTCATCATAATCATCATCATAATCATCATCCTAATCATCATCATAATCATCATTATAATGATCATCGTAATCATCATCATAATTATCAACATAATAGTCATCATAATTATCATAATAATTCATCATCATAATCATTAGCATAATCGTCATCACAATCATCATCGTAGTCATCATCATAATCATCATCATAATCATCACCATAATCATCATCATAATCATCATCATAATGATAATCATAATCATCATCATAATGATCATCGTAATCATCATCATAATCATCATCATAATCATTAACATAATCATCATCATAATAACCATCATAATCATGACCATAATCATGACCATAATCATCATCATAATCATCATCATAATCATTATCATAATCATCATCATAATCGTCATCATAATCGTCATCATAATCGTCATCATAATCGTCATCATTATAGTCATCATAACCATTATCATAATCATCATCATAATCATCATCATAATCATCGTCATAATCATAATCATAATCATCATCATAACCGTCATCATAATCATCATAATAATCATCATCATAATTGTCAACATAATAGTCATCATAATTATCATTATAATTCATCATCATAATCATCATCATAACCGTCATCATAATCAGCATCATAGACATCATCATCATCATAATCATAATCATAATATTCATCATAAACATCATCATAATCATGGGCATAATCATCATCATAATCATCATCATAATCATCATCATAATCATCATCATACTCATTATCATAATCATCAGCATAATCATCATCATAATCATTAACAAAATCGTCATCATAATCATCATCATAATCATCATCATAATCATCATCATAACCGTCATCATAATCAGCATCATAGTCATCATCATCATCATAATCATAATCATAATCATAATATTCATCATAAACATCATCATAATCATTGGCATAATCATCATCATAATCATCATCATAATCATCATCATACTCATTATCATAATCATCATCAAAATCATCATCATAACCGTCATCATAATCAGCATCATAGTCATCATCATAATCGTCATCATAGTCATCATCATAATCGGCATCATTATAGACGTCGTAATCATCATCATAATCATCATCATAATCATCATCATAATCATCATAATAATCATCATCATAATTATCAACATAATAGTCAGCATAATTATCATTATAATTCATCATCATAATCATGAGCATAATCGTCATCATAATCATGAGCATAATCATCACCATAATCATCATCATAATCATCATCATAATGATAATCATAATCATCATCATAATGATCATCGTAATCATCATCACAATTGTCATCATAATCATTATCATAATCATCATCATAATCATCGTCATAATTATCATTATAATCATCATCATAACCGTCATCAGAATCATCATCATAATAGTCATCATAATCGTCCTCATTATAGTCATCATAATCATCATCATAATCATCATCATAATCATCATCATAATCATCATCATAATTATCACCCTAATCATTATCATAATCGTCATCATAATCATCATCATAATCATCATCATAATGATCATCGTAATCATCATCATAATCATCATCATAATCATCATCATATTCATCATGATAGTCATCATCATAATCATTATCATAATCATTATCATAACCGTCATCATAATCATCATCATTGTCATCATCATAATAGTCCTCATAATCGTCATCATTATAGTCATCATATTCATCATCATAATCGTCATCGTAGTCATCATCATAATCATCATCATAATCATCACCATAATCATCATCATAATCATCATCATAATGATAATCATAATCATCATCATAATGATCATCGTAATCATCATCATAATCATCATCATAATCATTAACATAATCATCATCATAATATCCATCATAATCATGACCATAATCATGACCATAATCATCATCATAATCATCATCATAATCATTATCATAATCATCATCATAATCGTCATCATAATCGTCATCATAATCGTCATCATTATAGTCATCATAACCATCATCATAATCATCATCATAATCATCATCATAATCATCATCATAATCATCGTCATAATCATAATCATAATCATCATCATAACCGTCATCATAATCATCATAATAATCATCATCATAATTGTCAACATAATAGTCATCATAATTATCATTATAATTCATCATCATAATCATCATCATAACCGTCATCATAATCAGCATCATAGACATCATCATCATCATAATCATAATCATAATATTCATCATAAACATCATCATAATCATGGGCATAATCATCATCATAATCATCATCATAATCATCATCATACTCATTATCATAATCATCAGCATAATCATCATCATAATCATTAACAAAATCGTCATCATAATCATCATCATAATCATCATCATAATCATCATCATAATCATTATCATAATCATCATCATAATCATCATCATAACCGTCATCATAATCAGCATCATAATCATCATCATAATCATCATCATCATCATAATCATCATAATAATCATCATCATAATTATCAACATAATAGTCATCATAATTATCATTATAATTCATCATCATAATCATGAGCATAATCGTCATCATAATCATGAGCATAATCATCATCATAATCATTAACATAATCGTCATCATAATCATCATCATAATCATCATCATAATCATTATCATAATCATCATCATAATCATCATCATAACCGTCATCATAATCAGCATCATAGTCAACATCATCATCATAATCATAATCATAATATTCATCATAAACATCATCATAATCATTGGCATAATCATCATCATAATCATCATCATAATCATCATCATACTCATTATCATAATCATCATCATAATCATCATCATAACCGTCATCATAATCAGCATCATAGTCATCATCATAATCGTCATCATAGTCATCATCATAATCGGCATCATTATAGACGTCGTAATCATCATCATAATCATCATCATAATCATCATCATAATCATCATAATAATCATCATCATAATTATCAACATAATAGTCAGCATAATTATCATTATAATTCATCATCATAATCATGAGCATAATCGTCATCATAATCATGAGCATAATCATCACCATAATCATCATCATAATCATCATCATAATGATAATCATAATCATCATCATAATGATCATCGTAATCATCATCACAATTGTCATCATAATCATTATCATAATCATCATCATAATCATCGTCATAATCATCATTATAATCATCATCATAACCGTCATCAGAATCATCATCATAATAGTCATCATAATCGTCATCATTATAGTCATCATAATCATCATCATAATCATCATCATAATCATCATCATAATCATCATCATAATTATCAACATAATAGTCAGCATAATTATCATTATAATTCATCATCATAATCATGAGCATAATCGTCATCATAATCATGAGCATAATCATCACCATAATCATCATCATAATCATCATCATAATGATAATCATAATCATCATCATAATGATCATCGTAATCATCATCACAATTGTCATCATAATCATTATCATAATCATCATCATAATCATCGTCATAATCATCATTATAATCATCATCATAACCGTCATCAGAATCATCATCATAATAGTCATCATAATCGTCATCATTATAGTCATCATAATCATCATCATAATCATCATCATAATCATCATCATAATCATCATCATAATTATCAACATAATAGTCAGCATAATTATCATTATAATTCATCATCATAATCATGAGCATAATCGTCATCATAATCATGAGCATAATCATCACCATAATCATCATCATAATCATCATCATAATGATAATCATAATCATCATCATAATGATCATCGTAATCATCATCACAATTGTCATCATAATCATTATCATAATCATCATCATAATCATCGTCATAATCATCATTATAATCATCATCATAACCGTCATCAGAATCATCATCATAATAGTCATCATAATCGTCATCATTATAGTCATCATAATCATCATCATAATCATCATCATAATCATCATCATAATCATCATCATAATCATTATCATAATCATCATCATTATCATCATCATAACCGTCATCATAATCAGCATCATAGTCATCATCATAATCATCATCATAATCATCATCATAATCATCATCATAATCGTCATCATAATCGTCATCATAATCTTCATCATTATAGTCATCATAATTATCAACATAATAGTCATCATAATTATCATTATAATTCATCATCATAATCATCATCATAACCGTCATCATAATCAGCATCATAGTCATCATCATCATCATAATCATCATCATAATCATCATCATACTCATTATCATAATCATCATCATAGTCATCATCATAATAGTCATCATAATCGTCATGATTATAGTCATCATTATAGTCATCATAATCATCATCATAATCATCATCATAATCGTTATCATAATCATCATCATAATCGTCATCATAATCGTCATCATAATCGTCATCATAATCAGCATCATAGTCATCATCATAATAGTCATCATAATCATCATCATAATCATCATCATAATCATCATCATAATCATCATCATAATCGTCATCATGGTCATCATAATCATCATCATAGTCATCATCATAATAGTCATCATAATCGTCATGATTATAGTCATCATTATAGTCATCATAATCATCATCATAATCATCATCATAATCGTTATCATAATCATCATCATAATCGTCATCATAATCGTCATCATAATCGTCATCATAATCATCATAATAGTCATCATCATAATAGTCATCATAATCGTCATGATTATAGTCATCATTATAGTCATCATAATCATCATCATAATCATCATCATAATCATTATCATAATCGTCATCAGAGTCATCATCATAATAGTCATCATAATCGTCATCATTATAGTCATCATTATAGTCATCATAATAGTCATCATAATCATCATCATAATCATCATAATAATCATCATCATAATCATCATCATAATCACCATCACAATCATCATCATAATCATCGTCATAATCATCATCATAATCATCATCATAACCGTCATCATAATCATCATCATAATCATTATCATAATCGTCATCAGAGTCATCATCATAATAGTCATCATAATCGTCATCATTATAGTCATCATTATAGTCATCATAATCATCATCATAATCATTATCATAATCGTCATCAGAGTCATCATCATAATAGTCATCATAATAGTCATCATTATAGTCATCATTATAGTCATCATCATCATCATCATAATCATCATCATAATCATCATTATAATCATCATCATAATCATCATCATAATCATCATCATAATCATCATCATAATCATCATCATAATCATCATCATAATCATTATCATAATCACCATCATAATCATCGTCATAATCATCATCATAGTCATCATCATAATCATCATCATAATCATTATCATAATCGTCAACGTAATCAGCATCATAGTCATAGTCATAATAGTCATCATAATCATCATCATAATCATCATAATAATCGTCATCATAATCATTGACATAGTCATCATCATAATAGTCCTCATAATCGTCATCATAATCGTCATCATAATCATCATCATAATCATCATCATAATCATCATCATAATCATCATCATAATCATCATCATAATCATCATCATAACCGTCAACGTAATCAGCATCATAGTCATAGTCATAATAGTCATCATAATCATCATCATAATCATCATAATAATCGTCATCATAATCATTGACATAGTCATCATCATAATAGTCCTCATAATCGTCATCATAATCGTCATCATAATCATCATCATAATCATCATCATAATCATCATCATAATCATTATCATAATCATCATCATAATCATCATCATAACCGTCATCATAATCGCCATCATAATCGTCATCATAATCGTCATCATAATCATCATAATCGTCATCATAATCATCATCATAATCATTATCATAATGATCATCATAATCATCGTCATAATCATCATCATAATCATCGTCATAATCATCATCATAATCATCATCATAATCATCATCATAATCGTCCTCATTATAGTCATCATAATCATCATCATAATCATCATCATAATCATCATCATAATCATCATCATAATTATCACCCTAATCATTATCATAATCGTCATCATAATCATCATCATAATCATCATCATAATGATCATCGTAATCATCATCATAATCATCATCATAATCATCATCATATTCATCATGATAGTCATCATCATAATCATTATCATAATCATTATCATAACCGTCATCATAATCATCATCATTGTCATCATCATAATAGTCCTCATAATCGTCATCATTATAGTCATCATATTCATCATCATAATCGTCATCATAGTCATTATCCTAATCATCGTCATAATCATCATCATAATCATCATCGCAATCATCATCATAATCATCATCATAACCGTCATCATAATCAGCATCATAGTCATCATCATAATAGTCATCATAATCATCATCATAATCATCATCATAATCGTCATCATAGTCATCATCATAACCGTCATAATAATCAGCATCATAGTCATCATCATAATAGTCATCATAATCATTATCATAATCGTCATCATGGTCATCATAATCATCATCATAGTCATCATCATAATAGTCATCATAATCGTCATGATTATAGTCATCATTATAGTCATCATTATCATCATCATAATCATCATCATAATCATCATCATAATCATCATCATAATCGTCATCATAATCGTCATCATAATCATCATCATAATCATCATCATAATCGTCATCATAATCGTCATCATAATCGTCATCATAATCATCATAATAGTCATCATAATCGTCATGATTATAGTCATCATTATAGTCATCATAATCATCATCATAATCATCATCATAATCGTTATCATAATCATCATCATAATCGTCATCATAATCGTCATCATAATCGTCATCATAATCGTCATCATAATCATCATAATAGTCATCATAATCGTCATGATTATAGTCATCATTATAGTCATCATAATCATCATCATAATCATCATCCTAATCATCATCATAATCATCATTATAATGATCATCGTAATCATCATCATAATTATCAACATAATAGTCATCATAATTATCATAATAATTCATCATCATAATCATTAGCATAATCGTCATCACAATCATCATCGTAGTCATCATCATAATCATCATCATAATCATCACCATAATCATCATCATAATCATCATCATAATGATAATCATAATCATCATCATAATGATCATCGTAATCATCATCATAATCATCATCATAATCATTAACATAATCATCATCATAATATCCATCATAATCATGACCATAATCATGACCATAATCATCATCATAATCATCATCATAATCATTATCATAATCATCATCATAATCGTCATCATAATCGTCATCATAATCGTCATCATAATCGTCATCATTATAGTCATCATAACCATTATCATAATCATCATCATAATCATCATCATAATCATCGTCATAATCATAATCATAATCATCATCATAACCGTCATCATAATCATCATAATAATCATCATCATAATTGTCAACATAATAGTCATCATAATTATCATTATAATTCATCATCATAATCATCATCATAACCGTCATCATAATCAGCATCATAGACATCATCATCATCATAATCATAATCATAATATTCATCATAAACATCATCATAATCATGGGCATAATCATCATCATAATCATCATCATAATCATCATCATAATCATCATCATACTCATTATCATAATCATCAGCATAATCATCATCATAATCATTAACAAAATCGTCATCATAATCATCATCATAATCATCATCATAATCATCATCATAACCGTCATCATAATCAGCATCATAGTCATCATCATCATCATAATCATAATCATAATCATAATATTCATCATAAACATCATCATAATCATTGGCATAATCATCATCATAATCATCATCATAATCATCATCATACTCATTATCATAATCATCATCAAAATCATCATCATAACCGTCATCATAATCAGCATCATAGTCATCATCATAATCGTCATCATAGTCATCATCATAATCGGCATCATTATAGACGTCGTAATCATCATCATAATCATCATCATAATCATCATCATAATCATCATAATAATCATCATCATAATTATCAACATAATAGTCAGCATAATTATCATTATAATTCATCATCATAATCATGAGCATAATCGTCATCATAATCATGAGCATAATCATCACCATAATCATCATCATAATCATCATCATAATGATAATCATAATCATCATCATAATGATCATCGTAATCATCATCACAATTGTCATCATAATCATTATCATAATCATCATCATAATCATCGTCATAATTATCATTATAATCATCATCATAACCGTCATCAGAATCATCATCATAATAGTCATCATAATCGTCATCATTATAGTCATCATAATCATCATCATAATCATCATCATAATCATCATCATAATCATCATCATAATTATCAACATAATAGTCAGCATAATTATCATTATAATTCATCATCATAATCATGAGCATAATCGTCATCATAATCATGAGCATAATCATCACCATAATCATCATCATAATCATCATCATAATGATAATCATAATCATCATCATAATGATCATCGTAATCATCATCACAATTGTCATCATAATCATTATCATAATCATCATCATAATCATCGTCATAATCATCATTATAATCATCATCATAACCGTCATCAGAATCATCATCATAATAGTCATCATAATCGTCATCATTATAGTCATCATAATCATCATCATAATCATCATCATAATCATCATCATAATCATCATCATAATCATCATCATAATCATTATCATAATCATCATCATTATCATCATCATAACCGTCATCATAATCAGCATCATAGTCATCATCATAATCATCATCATAATCATCATCATAATCGTCATCGTAATCGTCATCATAATCTTCATCATTATAGTCATCATAACCATCATCATAATCATCATCATAATCATCATCATAATCATCGTCATAATCATAATCATAATCATCATCATAATCATCATCATAATGATCATCATAATCATTATCATAATCATCATCATAATCATCATCATAATCGTTATCATAATCATCATCATAATCGTCATCATAATCGTCATCATAATCGTCATCATAATCAGCATCATAGTCATCATCATAATAGTCATCATAATCATCATCATAATCATCATCATAATCATCATCATGGTCATCATAATCATCATCATAGTCATCATCATAATAGTCATCATAATCGTCATGATTATAGTCATCATTATAGTCATCATAATCATCATCATAATCATCATCATAATCGTTATCATAATCATCATCATAATCGTCATCATAATCGTCATCATTATAGTCATCATAACCATCATCATAACCGTCATCATAATCAGCATCATAGTCATCATCATAATCATCATCATAATCATCATCATAATCATCATCATAACCGTCATCATAATCAGCATCATAGTCATCATCATCATCATAATCATAATCATAATATTCATCATAAACATCATCAGAATCATGGGCATAATCATCATCATAATCATCATCATAATCATCATCATACTCATTATCATAATCATCATCATAGTCATCATCATAATAGTCATCATAGTCGTCATGATTATAGTCATCATTATAGTCATCATAATCATCATCATAATCATCATCATAATCATTATCATAATCATCATCATAATCATCATCATAACCGTCATCATAATCGCCATCATAATCGTCATCATAATCGTCATCATAATCATCAAAATCGTCATCATCATCATCATCATAATCATTATCATAATGATCATCATAATCATCGTCATAATCATCATCATAATCATCGTCATAATCATCATCATAATCATCATCATAATCATCATCATAATCGTCCTCATTATAGTCATCATAATCATCATCATAATCATCATCATAATCATCATCATAATCATCATCATAATCATCACCCTAATCATTATCATAATCGTCATCATAATCATCATCATAATCATCATCATAATGATCATCGTAATCATCATCATAATCATCATCATAATCATCATCATATTCATCATGATAGTCATCATCATAATCATTATCATAATCATTATCATAGCCGTCATCATAATCATCATCATTGTCATCATCATAATAGTCCTCATAATCGTCATCATTATAGTCATCATATTCATCATCATAATCGTCATCATAGTCATTATCCTAATCATCGTCATGATCATCATCATAATCATCATCGCAATCATCATCATAATCATCATCATAACCGTCATCATAATCAGCATCATAGTCATCATCATAATAGTCATCATAATCATCATCATAATCATCATCATAATCGTCATCATAGTCATCATCATAACCGTCATAATAATCAGCATCATAGTCATCATCATAATAGTCATCATAATCATTATCATAATCGTCATCATGGTCATCATAATCATCAACATAGTCATCATCATAATAGTCATCATAATCGTCATGATTATAGTCATCATTATAGTCATCATAATCATCATCATAATCATCATCATAATCATCATCATAATCATCATCATAATCATTATCTTAATCGTCATCATGGTCATCATCATAATGGTCATCATAATCATCATCATAATCGTCATCACAATCGTCATCATAATCGTCATCATAATCGTCATCATAATCATCATCATAATCATCATCATAATCGTCATCATAATCGTCATCATAATCGTCATCATAATCATCATAATAGTCATCATAATCGTCATGATTATAGTCATCATTATAGTCATCATAATCATCATCATAATCATCATCATAATCGTTATCATAATCATCATCATAATCGTCATCATAATCGTCATCATTATAGTCATCATAACCATCATCATAATCATCATCATAATCATCATCATAATCATCGTCATAATCATAATCATAATCATCATCATAACCGTCATCATAATCATCATAATAATCATTATCATAATCGTCATCAGAGTCATCATCATAATAGTCATCATAATCGTCATCATTATAGTCATCATTATAGTCATCATAATTATCATCATAATCATTATCATAATCGTCATCAGAGTCATCATCATAATAGTCATCATAATCGTCATCATTATAGTCATCATTATAGTCATCATAATCATCATCATAATCATCATCATAATCATCATTATAATCATCATCATAATCATCATCATAATCATCATCATAATCATCATCATAATCATCATCATAATCATCATCATAATCATTATCATAATCACCATCATAATCATCGTCATAATCATCATCATAGTCATCATCATAATCATCATCATAATCATCATCATAACCGTCAACGTAATCAGCATCATAGTCATAGTCATAATAGTCATCATAATCATCATCATAATCATCATAATAATCATCATCATAATCATCATCATAATCACCATCACAATCATCATCATAATCATCGTCATAATCATCATCATAATCATCATCATAACCGTCATCATAATCATCATCATAATCATTATCATAATCGTCATCAGAGTCATCATCATAATAGTCATCATAATCGTCATCATTATAGTCATCATTATAGTCATCATAATCATCATCATAATCATTATCATAATCGTCATCAGAGTCATCATCATAATAGTCATCATAATCGTCATCATTATAGTCATCATTATAGTCATCATAATCATCATCATAATCATCATCATAATCATCATTATAATCATCATCATAATCATCATCATAATCATCATCATAATCATCATCATAATCATCATCATAATCATCATCATAATCATTATCATAATCACCATCATAATCAACGTCATAATCATCATCATAGTCATCATCATAATCATCATCATAATCATCATCATAACCGTCAACGTAATCAGCATCATAGTCATAGTCATAATAGTCATCATAATCATCATCATAATCATCATAATAATCATCATCATAATCATCATCATAATCACCATCACAATCATCATCATAATCATCGTCATAATCATCATCATAATCATCATCATAACCGTCATCATAATCATCATCATAATCATTATCATAATCGTCATCAGAGTCATCATCATAATAGTCATCATAATCGTCATCATTATAGTCATCATTATAGTCATCATAATCATCATCATAATCATTATCATAATCGTCATCAGAGTCATCATCATAATAGTCATCATAATCGTCATCATTATAGTCATCATTATAGTCATCATAATCATCATCATAATCATCATCATAATCATCATTATAATCATCATCATAATCATCATCATAATCATCATCATAATCATCATCATAATCATCATCATAATCATCATCATAATCATCATCATAATCATTATCATAATCACCATCATAATCATCGTCATAATCATCATCATAGTCATCATCATAATCATCATCATAATCATCATCATAACCGTCAACGTAATCAGCATCATAGTCATAGTCATAATAGTCATCATAATCATCATCATAATCATCATAATAATCGTCATCATAATCATTGACATAGTCATCATCATAATAGTCCTCATAATCGTCATCATAATCGTCATCATAATCATCATCATAATCATCATCATAATCATCATCATAATCATCATCATAATCATCATCATAATCATCATCATAACCGTCAACGTAATCAGCATCATAGTCATAGTCATAATAGTCATCATAATCATCATCATAATCATCATAATAATCGTCATCATAATCATTGACATAGTCATCATCATAATAGTCCTCATAATCGTCATCATAATCGTCATCATAATCATCATCATAATCATCATCATAATCATCATCATAATCATTATCATAATCATCATCATAATCATCATCATAACCGTCATCATAATCGCCATCATAATCGTCATCATAATCGTCATCATAATCATCATAATCGTCATCATAATCATCATCATAATCATTATCATAATGATCATCATAATCATCATCATAATCATCATCATAATCATCATCATATTCATCATGATAGTCATCATCATAATCATTATCATAATCATTATCATAACCGTCATCATAATCATCATCATTGTCATCATCATAATAGTCCTCATAATCGTCATCATTATAGTCATCATATTCATCATCATAATCGTCATCATAGTCATTATCCTAATCATCGTCATAATCATCATCATAATCATCATCGCAATCATCATCATAATCATCATCATAACCGTCATCATAATCAGCATCATAGTCATCATCATAATAGTCATCATAATCGTCATCATAATCGTCATCATAATCATCATCATAGTCATGATCATACTCATCATCATAATCATCATCATAATCATTATCATAATGATCATCATAATCATCGTCATAATCATCATCATAATCATCATCATAATCATTATCATAATCATCATAATTATCATCATCATAATCATTATCATTATCATCACCATAATCATCATCATAATCATCATCATAATTATCAACATAATCATCATCATACTCATCATCATGACCGTCATCATAATCAGCATCATAATAGTCATCATAACCAGCATCATAATAGCCATCATAATCATCATCATAATCATTATCATAATCATCATCATAATCATCATCATAACCGTCATCATAATCGCCATCATAATCGTCATCATAATCGTCATCATAATCATCATAATCGTCATCATAATCATCATCATAATCATTATCATAATGATCATCATAATCATCGTCATAATCATCATCATAATCATCGTCATAATCATCATCATAATCATCATCATAATCATCATCATAATCGTCCTCATTATAGTCATCATAATCATCATCATAATCATCATCATAATCATCATCATAATCATCATCATAATCATCACCCTAGTCATTATCATAATCGTCATCATAATCATCATCATAATCATCATCATAATGATCATCGTAATCATCATCATAATCATCATCATAATCATCATCATATTCATCATGATAGTCATCATCATAATCATTATCATAATCATTATCATAACCGTCATCATAATCATCATCATTGTCATCATCATAATAGTCCTCATAATCGTCATCATTATAGTCATCATATTCATCATCATAATCGTCATCATAGTCATTATCCTAATCATCGTCATAATCATCATCATAATCATCATCGCAATCATCATCATAATCATCATCATAACCGTCATCATAATCAGCATCATAGTCATCATCATAATAGTCATCATAATCGTCATGATTATAGTCATCATTATAGTCATCATAATCATCATCATAATCATCATCATAATCATCATCATAATCATCATCATAATCATTATCTTAATCGTCATCATGGTCATCATCATAATGGTCATCATAATCATCATCATAATCGTCATCATAATCGTCATCATAATCGTCATCATAATCATCATCATAGTCATGATCATACTCATCATCATAATCATCATCATAATCATTATCATAATGATCATCATAATCATCGTCATAATCATCATCATAATCATCATCATAATCATTATCATAATCATCATAATTATCATCATCATAATCATTATCATTATCATCACCATAATCATCATCATAATCATCATCATAACCGTCATCATAATCATTGTCATTATCATCATCATAATCATCATCATAATTATCAACATAATCATCATCATACTCATCATCATGACCGTCATCATAATCAGCATCATAATAGTCATCATAACCAGCATCATAATAGCCATCATAATCATCATCATAATCATTATCATAATCATCATCATAATCATCATCATAACCGTCATCATAATCGCCATCATAATCGTCATCATAATCGTCATCATAATCATCATAATCGTCATCATAATCATCATCATAATCATTATCATAATGATCATCATAATCATCGTCATAATCATCATCATAATCATCGTCATAATCATCATCATAATCATCATCATAATCATCATCATAATCGTCCTCATTATAGTCATCATAATCATCATCATAATCATCATCATAATCATCATCATAATCATCACCCTAGTCATTATCATAATCGTCATCATAATCATCATCATAATCATCATCATAATGATCATCGTAATCATCATCATAATCATCATCATAATCATCATCATATTCATCATGATAGTCATCATCATAATCATTATCATAATCATTATCATAACCGTCATCATAATCATCATCATTGTCATCATCATAATAGTCCTCATAATCGTCATCATTATAGTCATCATATTCATCATCATAATCGTCATCATAG
The DNA here is from genome assembly GCA_947623535.1 of Coelioxys conoideus. Taxonomy (NCBI): domain Eukaryota; kingdom Metazoa; phylum Arthropoda; class Insecta; order Hymenoptera; family Megachilidae; genus Coelioxys; species Coelioxys conoideus. Next base: position 17,826,579 of record OX392458.1, on the reverse strand, counting down.
TCATTATCCTAATCATCGTCATAATCATCATCATAATCATCATCGCAATCATCATCATAATCATCATCATAACCGTCATCATAATCAGCATCATAGTCATCATCATAATAGTCATCATAATCGTCATGATTATAGTCATCATTATAGTCATCATAATCATCATCATAATCATCATCATAATCATCATCATAATCATCATCATAATCATTATCTTAATCGTCATCATGGTCATCATCATAATGGTCATCATAATCATCATCATAATCGTCATCATAATCGTCATCATAATCGTCATCATAATCATCATCATAGTCATGATCATACTCATCATCATAATCATCATCATAATCATTATCATAATGATCATCATAATCATCGTCATAATCATCATCATAATCATCATCATAATCATTATCATAATCATCATAATTATCATCATCATAATCATTATCATTATCATCACCATAATCATCATCATAATCATCATCATAACCGTCATCATAATCATTGTCATTATCATCATCATAATCATCATCATAATTATCAACATAATCATCATCATACTCATCATCATGACCGTCATCATAATCAGCATCATAATAGTCATCATACCCAGCATCATAATAGCCATCATAATCATCATCATAATCATCATCATAATCATCAGCATAATCATCATCATAACCGTCATCATAATCATCATCATAATCATCATCATAATCATCATCATAATCATGAGCATAATCATCATCATAATCATCATCATAATTATGAGCATAGTCATCATCATAATCATCGTCATAATCATCACCATAATCATCGTCATAATCATCATCATAATCATCATCATAATCATCATCATAATAGTCATCATAAACGTCATCATAGTCATCATCATAATCGTCACCATAATAGTCATCATAATCATCATAATAACCGTCATCATAATCAGCATCATAGTCATCATAATCATCATCATAATCATGAGCATAAGATTCATCATAATCATTATCATAATCATCATAATAATCATCATAATAATCATCATCATAATCATCATCATAGTCATCATCGTAATCATAGTCATTATCATCACCATAATCATCATCATAATCATCATCATAATCATCATCACAATTCATCATTATAATCATGAGCATGATCATCATCATAATCATTATCATAATCGTCATCATAGTCTTCATCATAATCGTCATCATAATCAGCATCATAATAGTCATCATAATCAGCATCATAATAGTCATCATAATCATCATCATAATCATCATCATAATCATCAGCATAATCATCATCATAACCGTCATCATAATCATCATCATAATCATCATCATCGTCATCATAATCATCATCATAAAAATCATCATAATCATTATCATAATCATTATCATAATCGTCATCATAGTCGTCATCGTAATCATCATCATAATGATCATCATAATCATCATCATAATCATCATCATAACCGGCATCATAACCGTCATCATAATCATCATCATAATCGTCATCATAACCGTAATCAGAATCTGCATCATAGTCATCATAATCATTATCATAACCGTCATCATAATCATCATCATAATCATCATCATAATAGTCATCATAATCATCATCATAATCATCATCATAACCGTCATCATAATCATCATCATAATAGTCATCATAGTCATGATCATAATCGTAAGCATAATCATCATCATAATCATGATCATAATCATCATCATAATCATCACCATAATCATCATCATAACCGTCATCATAATCATCATCACAATCATCATTATAATCATGAGCATAATCATCATCATAATCATCATCATAATCATCATCATAATCATCATCATAATCCTCATCATAGTCATGATCATAATCGTCATCATAATCATCATCATAATCATTATCATAATCATTATCATAACCGTCATCATAATCATCATCATTGTCATCATCATAATAGTCCTCATAATCGTCATCATTATAGTCATCATATTCATCATCATAATCGTCATCATAGTCATTATCCTAATCATCGTCATAATCATCATCATAATCATCATCGCAATCATCATCATAATCATCATCATAACCGTCATCATAATCAGCATCATAGTCATCATCATAATAGTCATCATAATCGTCATGATTATAGTCATCATTATAGTCATCATAATCATCATCATAATCATCATCATAATCATCATCATAATCATCATCATAATCATTATCTTAATCGTCATCATGGTCATCATCATAATGGTCATCATAATCATCATCATAATCGTCATCATAATCGTCATCATAATCGTCATCATAATCATCATCATAGTCATGATCATACTCATCATCATAATCATCATCATAATCATTATCATAATGATCATCATAATCATTATCATAATGATCATCATAATCATCGTCATAATCATCATCATAATCATCGTCATAATCATCATCATAATCATCATCATAATCATCATCATAATCGTCCTCATTATAGTCATCATAATCATCATCATAATCATCATCATAATCATCATCATAATCATCATCATAATCATCACCCTAGTCATTATCATAATCGTCATCATAATCATCATCATAATCATCATCATAATGATCATCGTAATCATCATCATAATCATCATCATAATCATCATCATATTCATCATGATAGTCATCATCATAATCATTATCATAATCATTATCATAACCGTCATCATAATCATCATCATTGTCATCATCATAATAGTCCTCATAATCGTCATCATTATAGTCATCATATTCATCATCATAATCGTCATCATAGTCATTATCCTAATCATCGTCATAATCATCATCATAATCATCATCGCAATCATCATCATAATCATCATCATAACCGTCATCATAATCAGCATCATAGTCATCATCATAATAGTCATCATAATCGTCATGATTATAGTCATCATTATAGTCATCATAATCATCATCATAATCATCATCATAATCATCATCATAATCATCATCATAATCATTATCTTAATCGTCATCATGGTCATCATCATAATGGTCATCGTAATCATCATCATAATCGTCATCATAATCGTCATCATAATCGTCATCATAATCATCATCATAGTCATGATCATACTCATCATCATAATCATCATCATAATCATTATCATAATGATCATCATAATCATCGTCATAATCATCATCATAATCATCATCATAATCATTATCATAATCATCATAATTATCATCATCATAATCATTATCATTATCATCACCATAATCATCATCATAATCATCATCATAACCGTCATCATAATCATTGTCATTATCATCATCATAATCATCATCATAATTATCAACATAATCATCATCATACTCATCATCATGACCGTCATCATAATCAGCATCATAATAGTCATCATAACCAGCATCATAATAGCCATCATAATCATCATCATAATCATCATCATAATCATCAGCATAATCATCATCATAACCGTCATCATAATCATCATCATAATCATCATCATAATCATCATCATAATCATGAGCATAATCATCATCATAATCATCATCATAATTATGAGCATAGTCATCATCATAATCATCGTCATAATCATCACCATAATCATCGTCATAATCATCATCATAATCATCATCATAATCATCATCATAATAGTCATCATAAACGTCATCATAGTCATCATCATAATCGTCACCATAATAGTCATCATAATCATCATAATAACCGTCATCATAATCAGCATCATAGTCATCATAATCATCATCATAATCATGAGCATAAGATTCATCATAATCATTATCATAATCATCATAATAATCATCATAATAATCATCATCATAATCATCATCATAGTCATCATCGTAATCATAATCATTATCATCACCATAATCATCATCATAATCATCATCATAATCATCATCACAATTCATCATTATAATCATGAGCATGATCATCATCATAATCATTATCATAATCGTCATCATAGTCTTCATCATAATCGTCATCATAATCAGCATCATAATAGTCATCATAATCAGCATCATAATAGTCATCATAATCATCATCATAATCATCATCATAATCATCAGCATAATCATCATCATAACCGTCATCATAATCATCATCATAATCATCATCATCGTCATCATAATCATCATCATAAAAATCATCATAATCATTATCATAATCATTATCATAATCGTCATCATAGTCGTCATCGTAATCATCATCATAATGATCATCATAATCATCATCATAATCATCATCATAACCGGCATCATAACCGTCATCATAATCATCATCATAATCGTCATCATAACCGTAATCAGAATCTGCATCATAGTCATCATAATCATTATCATAACCGTCATCATAATCATCATCATAATCATCATCATAATAGTCATCATAATCATCATCATAATCATCATCATAACCGTCATCATAATCATCATCATAATAGTCATCATAGTCATGATCATAATCGTAAGCATAATCATCATCATAATCATGATCATAATCATCATCATAATCATCACCATAATCATCATCATAACCGTCATCATAATCATCATCACAATCATCATTATAATCATGAGCATAATCATCATCATAATCATCATCATAATCATCATCATAATCATCATCATAATCCTCATCATAGTCATGATCATAATCGTCATCATAATCATCATCATAATCATTATCATAATCATTATCATAACCGTCATCATAATCATCATCATTGTCATCATCATAATAGTCCTCATAATCGTCATCATTATAGTCATCATATTCATCATCATAATCGTCATCATAGTCATTATCCTAATCATCGTCATAATCATCATCATAATCATCATCGCAATCATCATCATAATCATCATCATAACCGTCATCATAATCAGCATCATAGTCATCATCATAATAGTCATCATAATCGTCATGATTATAGTCATCATTATAGTCATCATAATCATCATCATAATCATCATCATAATCATCATCATAATCATCATCATAATCATTATCTTAATCGTCATCATGGTCATCATCATAATGGTCATCATAATCATCATCATAATCGTCATCATAATCGTCATCATAATCATCATAATAACCGTCATCATAATCAGCATCATAGTCATCATAATCATCATCATAATCATGAGCATAAGATTCATCATAATCATTATCATAATCATCATAATAATCATCATAATAATCATCATCATAATCATCATCATAGTCATCATCGTAATCATAATCATTATCATCACCATAATCATCATCATAATCATCATCATAATCATCATCACAATTCATCATTATAATCATGAGCATGATCATCATCATAATCATTATCATAATCGTCATCATAGTCTTCATCATAATCGTCATCATAATCAGCATCATAATAGTCATCATAATCAGCATCATAATAGTCATCATAATCATCATCATAATCATCATCATAATCATCATCATAATCCTCATCATAGTCATGATCATAATCGTCATCATAATCATCATCATAGTCATGATCATAATCATCATCATAATCATCACCATAATCATCATCATAATCATCATCATAATCATCATCATAATTGTCATCACAATCATCATCATAATCATGAGCATGATCATCATCATAATCATTATCATAATCGTCATCATAGTCATCATCATAATCGTCATCATAATCACCATCATAGTCATCATCATAATCATCATCATAATTATCAACATAATCATCATCATACTCATCATCATGACCGTCATCATAATCAGCATCATAATAGTCATCATAACCAGCATCATAATAGCCATCATAATCATCATCATAATCATTATCATAATCATCATCATAATCATCATCATAACCGTCATCATAATCATCATCATAATCGTCATCATAATCGTCATCATAATCGTCGTCATAATCAGCATCATAGTCAGCATCATAATAGTCATCATAATCGTCATCATAATCGTCATCATAATCGTCATCATAATCATCATAATAGTCATCATCATAATAGTCATCATAATCGTCATGATTATAGTCATCATTATAGTCATCATAATCATCATCATAATCATCATAATAGTCATCACAATCGTCATCATAATCGTCATCATAATCATCATCATAATCATCATCATAATCACCATCATAATCATCATCATAATCACCATCATAATCATCATCATAACCGTCAACGTAATCAGCATCATAGTCATAGTCATAATAGTCATCATAATCATCATCATAATCATTAACATAATCATCATAATAATATTCATCATAATCATGATCATAATCATGAGCATAATCACCATCATAATCATCATCATAATCATCATCATAATCATCATCATAATCATCATCATACTCATTATCATAATCATCATCATAATCATCATCATAACCGTCATCATAATCAGCATCATAGTCATCATCATAATCGTCATCATAGTCATCATCATAATAGTCATCATAATCGGCATCATTATAGACGTCGTAATCATCATCATAATCATCATCATAATCATCATCATAATCATCATAATAATCATCATCATAATTATCAACATAATAGTCAGCATAATTATCATTATAATTCATCATCATAATCATGAGCATAATCGTCATCATAATCATGAGCATAATCATCACCATAATCATCATCATAATCATCATCATAATGATAATCATAATCATCATCATAATGATCATCGTAATCATCATCACAATTATCATCATAATCATTATCATAATCATCATCATAATCATCGTCATAATCATCATTATAATCATCATCATAACCGTCATCAGAATCATCATCATAATGATCATCGTAATCATCATCATAATCATCATCATAATCATTATCATAATCATCATCGTAATCATCATCATAATCATCATCATAATCATCATCATAATCATCATCATAATCGTCATCATAATCATCATCATAATCATCATCATAATCATCATCATAATCATCATCATCATCATCATCATCATCATAATCATCATCATAATCATCATCATAATCATCATCATAATCGTCATCATAATCGTCATCATAATCGTCATCATTATAGTCATCATAATCATCATCATAATCATCATCATAATCATCATCGTAGTCATCATCATAATCATCATCATAATCATCATCATAATCATCATCATAATGATCATCGTAATCATCATCATAATCATTATCATAATCATCATCATAATCATCATCATAATCATCATCATAATCATCGCCATAATCATCATCATAGTCATCATCATAATCATCATCGTAATCATCATCATAATCATCATCATAATCATCGCCATAATCATCATCATAGTCATCATCATAATCATCATCATAATCATCATCGTAATCATCATCATAATCATCATCATAATCATTATCATAATCATCATCATAATCATCATCATAACCGTCATCATAATCAGGATCATAGTCATCATCACAATCGTCATCATAGTCATCATCATAATAGTCATCATAATCGGCATCATTATAGACGTCGTAATCATAATCATAATTATCATCATAATCATCATCATAATCATCATCATCATCATCATCATCATCATAATCATCATCATAATCATCATCATAATCATCATCATAATCGTCATCATAATCATCATCATAATCATCATCATAATCATCATCATAATCATCATCATAATCGTTATCATAATCATCATCATAATCGTCATCATAATCGTCATCATAATCGTCGTCATAATCAGCATCATAGTCAGCATCATAATAGTCATCATAATCATCATCATAATCATCATCATAATCATCGTCATAATCATCATTATAATCATCATCATCATCATCATCATAATCATCATCATAATGATAATCATAATCATCATCATAATGATCATCGTAATCATCATCACAATTATCATCATAATCATTATCATAATCATCATCATAATCATCGTCATAATCATCATTATAATCATCATCATAACCGTCATCAGAATCATCATCATAATAGCCACCATAATCGTCATCATTATAGTCATCATAATCATCATCATAATCATCATCATAATCATCATCATAATCATCATCATAATCATCATCATAATCATCATCATAATCATCATCATAATCATTATCATAATCATCATCATAATCATCATCATAACCGTCATCATAATCAGCATCATAGTCATCATCATAATCATCATCATAATCATCATCATAATCGTCATCATAATCGTCATCATAATCGTCATCATAATCTTCATCATTATAGTAATCATAACCATCATCATAATCATCATCATAATCATCATCATAATCATCATCATAATCATCATCATAATCGTCATCATAATCGTCATCGTAATCATCATCATAATCATCATCATAATCATCGCCATAATCATCATCACAGTCATCATCATAATCTTCATCATAATCATCATCGTAATCATCATCATAATCATCATAATCATCATCATAATCATTATCATAATCATCATCATAATCATCATCATAATCATCGCCATAATCATCATCATAGTCATCATCATAATCATCATCATAATCATCATCGTAATCATCATCATAATCATCATCATAATCATTATCATAATCATCATCATAATCATTATCATAATCATCATCATAATCATCATCATAATCATCGCCATAATCATCGCCATAATCATCATCATAGTCATCATCATAATCATCATCATAATCATCATCGTAATCATCATCATAATCATCGCCATAATCATCATCATAGTCATCATCATAATCATCATCATAATCATCATCATAATGGTCATCATAATCGTCATCATAATCGTCATCATTATAGTCATCATAATCATCATCATAATCATCATCATAATCATCATCGTAGTCATCATCATAATCATCATCATAATCATCATCATAATCATCATCATAATGATCATCGTAATCATCATCATAATCATCATCATAATCATTATCATAATCATCATCATAATCATCATCATAATCATCGCCATAATCATCATCATAGTCATCATCATAATCGTCATCATGGTCATCATAATCATCATCATAGTCATCATCATAATAGTCATCCTAATCGTCATGATTATAGTCATCATTATAGTCATCATAATCATCATCATAATCATCATCATAACCGTCATCATAATCAGCATCATAGTCATCATCATAATAGTCATCATAATCGTCATCATAATCGTCATCATAATCGTCATCATAATCATCATAATAGTCATCATAATCGTCATCATAATAGTCATCATAATCGTCATCATAATCATGATCATAATCATGAGCATAATCACCATCATAATCATCGTCATAATCATGATCATAATCATGAGCATAATCATCATCATAATCATCATCATAATCATTATCATAATCATCATCATAAGCATCGTCATAATCATCATCATAATCATCATCATAATAGTCATCATAATCGTCATCATAATCGTCATCATAATCGTCATCATTATAGTCATCATAATCATCATCATAATCATCATCATAATCATCATCGTAATCATCATCATAATCATCGCCATAATCATCATCATAGTCATCATCATAATCATCATCATAATCATCATCATAATCGTCATCATAATCGTAATCATAATCGTCATCATTATAGTCATCATAATCATCATCATAATCATCATCATAATCATCATCGTAGTCATCATCATAATCATCATCATAATCATCATCATAATCATCATCATAATGATCATCGTAATCATCATCATAATCATTATCATAATCATCATCATAATCGTCATCATAATCGTCGTCATAATCAGCATCATAGTCAGCATCATAATAGTCATCATAATCATCATCATAATCATCATCATAATCGTCATCATGGTCATCATAATCATCATCATAGTCAACATCATAATAGTCATCCTAATCGTCATGATTATAGTCATCATTATAGTCATCATAATCATCATCATAATCATCATCATAACCGTCATCATAATCAGCATCATAGTCATCATCATAATAGTCATCATAATCGTCATCATAATCGTCATCATAATCGTCATCATAATCATCATAATAGTCATCATCATAATAGTCATCATAATCGTCATGATTATAGTCATCATTATAGTCATCATAATCATCATCATAATCATCATAATAGTCATCACAATCGTCATCATAATCGTCATCATAATCATCATCATAATCATCATCATAATCATCATCATAATCATCATCATAATCACCATCATAATCATCATCATAACCGTCAACGTAATCAGCATCATAGTCATCATCATAATCGTCATCATAGTCATCATCATAATAGTCATCATAATCGGCATCATTATAGACGTCGTAATCATCATCATAATCATCATCATAATCATCATCATAATCATCATAATAATCATCATCATAATCATCATCATAATCATCGTCATAATCATAATCATAATCATCATCATAACCGTCATCATAATCATCATAATAATCATCATCATAATTATCAACATAATAGTCATCATAATTATCATTATAATTCATCATCATAATCATCATCATAATCATTATCATAATCATCATCATAATCATCATCCTAACCGTCATCATAATCAGCATCATAGTCATCATCATAATAGTCATCATAATCGGCATCATTATAGACGTCGTAGTCATAATCATAATCATCATCATAATCATCATCATGATCATCATCATAATCATCATCATAATCATCATCATCATCATCATCATAATCATCATAATAATCATCATCATAATTATCGACATAATAGTCATCATAATTATCATTATAATTCATCATCATAATCATGAGCATAATCGTCATCATAATCATGAGCATAATCATCATCATACTCATTATCATAATCATCATCATAATCATCATCATAATCATCATCATAACCGTCATCATAATCAGCATCCTAGTCATCATCATCATCATAATCATAATCATAATATTCATCATAAAAATCATCATAATCATGGGCATAATCATCATCACAATCATCATCATAATCATCATCATACTCATTATCATAATCATCATCATAATCATCATCATAACCGTCATCATAATCAGCATCATAGTCATCATCATAATCGTCATCATAGTCATCATCATAATCATTATCATAATCATCATCATAATCATCATCATAACCGTCATCATAATCAGCATCATAGTAATCATCATCATCATAATCATAATCATAATATTCATCATAAACATCATCATAATCATGGGCATAATCATCATCACAATCATCATCATAATCATCATCATACTCATTATCATAATCATCATCATAATCATCATCATAACCGTCATCATAATCAGCATCATAGTCATCATCATAATCGTCATCATAGTCATCATCATAATAGTCATCATAATCGGCATCATTATAGACGTCGTAATCATCATCATAATCATCATCATAATCATCATCATAATCATCATCATAATCATCATAATAATCATCATCATAACCGTCATCAGAATCATCATCATAATGATCATCATAATCATTATCATAATCATCATCATAATCATCATCATAATCATCATCATAATCATCATCATAATCATCGCCATAATCATCATTATAATCATCATCATAACCGTCATCAGAATCATCATCATAATAGTCATCATAAACGTCATCATTACAGTCATCATAATCGTCATCATAATCATCATCATAATGATCATCATAATCATTATCATAATCATCATCATAATCATCATCATAACCGTCATCATAATCAGCATCATAGTCATCATCATAATCATCATCATAATCATCATCATAATCGTCATCATAATCGTCATCATAATCGTCATCATTATAGTCATCATAACCATCATCATAATCATCATCATAATCATCATCATAATCATCGTCATAATCATAATCATAATCATCATCATAACCGTCATCATAATCATCATCATAATCATTATCAAAATCGTCATCATAGTCATCATAATCGTCATCATTATTGTCATCATTATAGTCATCATTATGATCATCATAATCATCATCATAATCATCATAATAATCATCATCATAATCATCATCATAATCGTCATCATAATCATCGTCCTAATCATCATCATAATCATCATCATAATCATTATCATAATCATCATCATAATCATCATTATAATCATCGCCACAATCATCATCATAGTCATCATCATAATCATCATCATAATCATCATCGTAATCATCATCATAATCATCATCATAATCATTATCATAATCATCATCATAATCATCATCATAATCATCGCCATAATCATCATCATAGTCATCATCATAATCATCATCATAATCATCATCATGATCGTCATCATAATCGTCATCATAATCGTCATCATTATAGTCATCATAATCATCATCATAATCATCATCATAATCATCATCGTAGTCATCATCATAATCATCATCGTAATCATCATCATAATCGTCATCATAATGATCATCATAATCATCATCATAATCATCATCATAATCATCATCATAATCATTATCATAATCACCATCATAATCATCGTCATAATCATCATCATAGTCATCATCATAATCATCATCATAATCATCGTCATAATCATCATCATAATCATTATCATAATCATCATCATAATCATCATCATAATCATCGTCATAATCATCATCATAGTCATCATCATAGTCATCATCATAATCGTCATCATAATCATCATCATAATCGTCATCACAATCATCATCGTAGTCATCATCATAATCATCATCATAATCATCACCATAATCATCATCATAATCATCATCATAATGATAATCATAATCATCATCATAATGATCATCGTAATCATCATCATAATCATCATCATAATCATTAACATAATCATCATCATAATATTCATCATAATCATGATCATAATCATGAGCATAATCATCATCATAATCATAATCATAATCATGAGCATAATCATCATCATAATCATAATCATCATCATTATCATAATCATCATCATAATCATCGTCATAATCATCATCATAATCATCATCATAATAGTCATCATAATCGTCATCATAATCGTCATCATAATCGTCATCATAATCGTCATCATTATAGTCATCATAATCATCATCATAATCATCATCATAATTATCAACATAATGGTCATCATAATTATCATTATAATTCATCATCATAATCATGAGCATAATCGTCATCATAATCATGAGCATAATCATCATCATAATCATTAACATAATCGTCATCATAATCATCATCATAATCATCATCATAATCATTATCATAATCATCATCATAATCATCATCATAACCGTCATCATAATCAGCATCATAGTCATCATCATCATCATAATCATAATCATAATATTCATCATAAACATCATCATAATCATGGGCATAATCATCACCACAATCATCATCATAATCATCATCATACTCATTATCATAATCATCATGATAATCATCATCATAATTATCAACATAATAGTCATCATAATTATCATTATAATTCATCATCATAATCATTAGCATAATCGTCATCACAATCATCATCGTAGTCATCATCATAATCATCATCATAATCATCACCATAATCATCATCATAATCATCATCATAATGATAATCATAATCATCATCATAATGATCATCGTAATCATCATCATAATCATCATCATAATCATTAACATAATCATCATCATAATATTCATCATAATTATGATCATAATCATGACCATAATCATCATCATAACCATCATCATAATCATTATCATGATCATCATCATAATCGTCATCATAATCGTCATCATAATCGTCACCATTATAGTCATCATAACCATCATCATAATCATCATCATAATCATCATCATAATCATCGTCATAATCATAATCATAATCATCATCATAACCGTCATCATAATCATCATAATAATCATCATCATAATTATCATTATAATTCATCATCATAATCATCATCATAATCATTATCATAATCATCATCATAATCATCATCCTAACCGTCATCATAATCAGCATCATAGTCATCATCATAATAGTCATCATAATCGGCATCATTATAGACGTCGTAGTCATAATCATAATCATCATCATAATCATCATCATGATCATCATAATAATCATCATCATAATTATCGACATAATAGTCATCATAATTATCATTATAATTCATCATCATAATCATGAGCATAATCGTCATCATAATCATGAGCATAATCATCATCATACTCATTATCATAATCATCATCATAATCATCATCATAATCATCATCATAACCGTCATCATAATCAGCATCCTAGTCATCATCATCATCATAATCATAATCATAATATTCATCATAAAAATCATCATAATCATGGGCATAATCATCATCACAATCATCATCATAATCATCATCATACTCATTATCATAATCATCATCATAATCATCATCATAACCGTCATCATAATCAGCATCATAGTCATCATCATAATCGTCATCATAGTCATCATCATAATCATTATCATAATCATCATCATAATCATCATCATAATCATCATCATAATCATCATCATAATCATCGCCATAATCATCATTATAATCATCATCATAACCGTCATCAGAATCATCATCATAATGATCATCATAATCATTATCATAATCATCATCATAATCATCATCATAATCATCATCATAATCATCATCATAATCATCGCCATAATCATCATTATAATCATCATCATAACCGTCATCAGAATCATGATCATAATAGTCATCATAAACGTCATCATTATAGTCATCATAATCATCATCATAATCATCATCATAATCATCATCATAATCATCGTCATAATCATAATCATAATCATCATCATAATCATCATCATAATGATCATCATAATCATTATCATAATCATCATCATAATCATCATCATAACCGTCATCATAATCAGCATCATAGTCATCATCATAATCATCATCATAATCATCATCATAATCGTCATCATAATCGTCATCATAATCGTCATCATTATAGTCATCATAACCATCATCATAATCATCATCATAATCATCATCATAATCATCGTCATAATCATAATCATAATCATCATCATAACCGTCATCATAATCATCATCATAATCATTATCAAAATCGTCATCATAGTCATCATAATCGTCATCATTATTGTCATCATTATAGTCATCATTATGATCATCATAATCATCATCATAATCATCGTAATAATCATCATCATAATCATCATCATAATCGTCATCATAATCATCGTCCTAATCATCATCATAATCATCATCATAATCATTATCATAATCATCATCATAATCATCATCATAATCATCGCCATAATCATCATCATAGTCATCATCATAATCATCATCATAATCATCATCGTAATCATCATCATAATCATCATCATAATCATCATCATAATCATTATCATAATCATCATCATAATCATCATCATAATCATCGCCATAATCATCATCATAGTCATCATCATAATCATCATCATAATCATCATCATGATCGTCATCATAATCGTCATCATAATCGTCATCATTATAGTCATCATAATCATCATCATAATCATCATCATAATCATCATCGTAGTCATCATCATAATCATCATCGTAATCATCATCATAATCGTCATCATAATGATCATCATAATCATCATCATAATCATCATCATAATCATCATCATAATCATTATCATAATCACCATCATAATCATCGTCATAATCATCATCATAGTCATCATCATAATCATCATCATAATCATCGTCATAATCATCATCATAATCATTATCATAATCAGCATCATAATCATCATCATAATCATCGTCATAATCATCATCATAGTCATCATCATAGTCATCATCATAATCGTCATCATAATCATCATCATAATCGTCATCACAATCATCATCGTAGTCATCATCATAATCATCATCATAATCATCACCATAATCATCATCATAATCATCATCATAATGATAATCATAATCATCATCATAATGATCATCGTAATCATCATCATAATCATCATCATAATCATTAACATAATCATCATCATAATATTCATCATAATCATGATCATAATCATGAGCATAATCATCATCATAATCATAATCATAATCATGAGCATAATCATCATCATAATCATCATCATCATCATTATCATAATCATCATCATAATCATCGTCATAATCATCATCATAATCATCATCATAATAGTCATCATAATCGTCATCATAATCGTCATCATAATCGTCATCATAATCGTCATCATTATAGTCATCATAATCATCATCATAATCATCATCATAATCATCATCATAATCATCATCATAATCATCATCATCATCATAATCATCATAATAATCATCATCATAATTATCAACATAATAGTCATCATAATTATCATTATAATTCATCATCATAATCATGAGCATAATCATCATCATAATCATTAACATAATCATCATCATACTCATTATCATAATCATCATGATAATCATCATCATAATTATCAACATAATAGTCATGATAATTATCATTATAATTCATCATCATAATCATGAGCATAATCGTCATCATAATCATCATCATAATCATCATCATAATCATATCATAATCATCATCATAATCATCATCATAATCATTATCATAATCATCATCATAATCATCATCATAACCGTCATCATAATCAGCATCATAGTCATCATCATCATCATAATCATAATCATAATATTCATCATAAACATCATCATAATCATGGGCATAATCATCACCACAATCATCATCATAATCATCATCATACTCATTATCATAATCATCATGATAATCATCATCATAATTATCAACATAATAGTCATGATAATTATCATTATAATTCATCATCATAATCATGAGCATAATCGTCATCATAATCATCATCATAATCATCATCATAATCATATCATAATCATCATCATAATCATCATCATAACCGTCATCATAATCAGCATCATAGTCATCATCATAATCATCATCATAATCATCATCATAATCGTCTTCATAATCGTCATCATAATCGTCATCATTATAGTCATCATAACCATCATCATAATTAGCATCATAGTCATCATCATAATCATGCTCATAATCATCATCATAATCGTCATCATAATCGTCATCATAATCCTCATCATAATCATTATCATAATAGTCATCATAATCGGCATCATTATAGATGTCGTAATCATCATCATAATCATCATCATAATCATCATCATAATCATCATCATATTCATCATCATAGTCATCATCATAATCATTATCATAATCATTATCATAACCGTCATCATAATCATCATCATAATCATCATCATAATAGTCATCATAATCGTCATCATAATCATGATCATAATCATGAGCATAATCATCATCATAATGATCATCATAATCGTCATCATAGTCATCATCATAACCGTCATAATAATCAGCATCATAGTCATCATCATAATAGTCATCATAATCATCATCATAATCGTCATCATAATCGTCATCATAATCGTCATCATTATAGTCATCATAACCATCATCATAATTAGCATCATAGTCATCATCATAATCATGCTCATAATCATCATCATAATCGTCATCATAATCGTCATCATAATCCTCATCATAATCATTATCATAATAGTCATCATAATCATCATCATAATCGTCATCATGGTCATCATAATCATCATCATAGTCATCATCATAATAGTCATCATAATCGTCATCATAATCATGATCATATTCATGAGCATAATCATCATCATAATGATCATCATAATCGTCATCATAGTCATCATCATAACCGTCATAATAATCAGCATCATAGTCATCATCATAATAGTCATCATAATCATCATCATAATCGTCATCATGGTCATCATAATCATCATCATAGTCATCATCATAATAGTCATCATAATCGTCATGATTATAGTCATCATTATAGTCATCATAATCATCATCATAATCATCATCATAATCATCATCATAATCATCATCATAATCATTATCTTAATCGTCATCATGGTCATCATCATAATCATTATCTTAATCGTCATCATGGTCATCATCATAATGGTCATCATAATCATCATCATAATCGTCATCATAACCATCATCATAATTAGCATCATAGTCATCATCATAATCATGCTCATAATCATCATCATAATCGTCATCATAATCGTCATCATAATCCTCACCATAATCATTATCATAATAGTCATCATAATCGGCATCATAATAGATGTCGTAATCATCATCATAATCATCATCATAATCATCATCATATTCATCATCATAGTCATCATCATAATCATTATCATAATCATTATCATAACCGTCATCATAATCATCATCATAATCATCATCATAATCGTCATCATAATCATCATCATAATCATCATCATAATCGTTATCATAATCATCATCATAATCGTCATCATAATCGTCATCATAATCGTCATCATAATCATCATGATTATAGTCATCATTATAGTCATCATAATCATCATCATAATCATCATCATAATGATAATCATAATCATCATCATAATGATCATCGTAATCATCATCATAATCATCATCATAATCATTAACATAATCATCATCATAATATTCATCATAATCATGACCATAATCATGACCATAATCATCATCATAATCATCATCATAATCATTATCATAATCATCATCATAATCGTCATCATAATCGTCATCATAATCGTCATCATTATAGTCATCATAACCATCATCATAATCATCATCATAATCATCAGCATAATCATCATCATAATCATTAACATAATCGTCATCATAATCATCATCATAATCATCATCATAATCATTATCATAATCATCATCATAATCATCATCATAACCGTCATCATAATCAGCATCATAATCATCATCATAATCATCATCATCATCATAATCATCATAATAATCATCATCATAATTATCAACATAATAGTCATCATAATTATCATTATAATTCATCATCATAATCATGAGCATAATCGTCATCATAATCATTAACATAATCGTCATCATAATCATCATCATAATCATCATCATAATCATTATCATAATCATCATCATAATCATCATCATAACCGTCATCATAATCAGCATCATAGTCATCATCATCATCATAATCATAATCATAATATTCATCATAAACATCATCATAATCATGGGCATAATCATCATCATAATCATCATCATAATCATCATCATACTCATTATCATAATCATCATCATAATCATCATCATAACCGTCATCATAATCAGCATCATAGTCATCATCATAATCGTCATCATAGTCATCATCATAATAGTCATCATAATCGGCATCATTATAGACGTCGTAATCATCATCATAATCATCATCATAATCATCATCATAATCATCATAATAATCATGATCATAATTATCAACATAATAGTCAGCATAATTATCATTATAATTCATCATCATAATCATGAGCATAATCGTCATCATAATCATGAGCATAATCATCATCATACTCATTATCATAATCATCATCATAATCATCATCATAATCATCATCATAACCGTCATCATAATCAGCATCCTAGTCATCATCATCATCATAATCATAATCATAATATTCATCATAAAAATCATCATAATCATGGGCATAATCATCATCACAATCATCATCATAATCATCATCATGCTCATTATCATAATCATCATCATAATCATCATCATAACCGTCATCATAATCAGCATCATAGTCATCATCATAATCGTCATCATAGTCATCATCATAATCATTATCATAATCATCATCATAATCATCATCATAATCATCATCATAATCATCATCATAATCATCGCCATAATCATCATTATAATCATCATCATAACCGTCATCAGAATCATCATCATAATGATCATCATAATCATTATCATAATCATCATCATAACCATCATCATAATCATCATCATAATCATCATCATAATCATCGCCATAATCATCATTATAATCATCATCATAACCGTCATCAGAATCATCATCATAATAGTCATCATAAACGTCATCATTATAGTCATCATAATCATCATCATAATCATCATCATAATCATCATCATAATCATCGTCATAATCATAATCATAATCATCATCATAATCATCATCATAATGATCATCATAATCATTATCATAATCATCATCATAATCATCATCATAACCGTCATCATAATCAGCATCATAGTCATCATCATAATCATCATCATAATCATCATCATAATCGTCATCATAATCGTCATCATAATCGTCATCATTATAGTCATCATAACCATCATCATAATCATCATCATAATCATCATCATAATCATCGTCATAATCATAATCATAATCATCATCATAACCGTCATCATAATCATCATCATAATCATTATCAAAATCGTCATCATAGTCATCATAATCGTCATCATTATTGTCATCATTATAGTCATCATTATGATCATCATAATCATCATCATAATCATCATAATAATCATCATCATAATCATCATCATAATCGTCATCATAATCATCGTCCTAATCATCATCATAATCATCATCATAATCATTATCATAATCATCATCATAATCATCATCATAATCATCGCCATAATCATCATCATAGTCATCATCATAATCATCATCATAATCATCATCGTAATCATCATCATAATCATCATCATAATCATTATCATAATCATCATCATAATCATCATCATAATCATCATCATAATCATCGCCATAATCATCATCATAGTCATCATCATAATCATCATCATAATCATCATCATGATCGTCATCATAATCGTCATCATAATCGTCATCATTATAGTCATCATAATCATCATCATAATCATCATCATAATCATCATCGTAGTCATCATCATAATCATCATCGTAATCATCATCATAATCGTCATCATAATGATCATCATAATCATCATCATAATCATCATCATAATCATCATCATAATCATTATCATAATCACCATCATAATCATCGTCATAATCATCATCATAGTCATCATCATAATCATCATCATAATCATCGTCATAATCATCATCATAATCATTATCATAATCAGCATCATAATCATCATCATAATCATCGTCATAATCATCATCATAGTCATCATCATAGTCATCATCATAATCGTCATCATAATCATCATCATAATCGTCATCACAATCATCATCGTAGTCATCATCATAATCATCATCATAATCATCACCATAATCATCATCATAATCATCATCATAATGATAATCATAACCATCATCATAATGATCATCGTAATCATCATCATAATCGTCATCATAATCATTAACATAATCATCATCGTAATATTCATCATAATCATGATCATAATCATGAGCATAATCATCATCATAATCATAATCATAATCATGAGCATAATCATCATCATAATCATCATCATCATCATTATCATAATCATCATCATAATCATCGTCATAATCATCATCATAATCATCATCATAATAGTCATCATAATCGTCATCATAATCGTCATCATAATCGTCATCATAATCGTCATCATTATAGTCATCATAATCATCATCATAATCATCATCATAATCATCATCATAATCATCATCATAATCATCATCATCATCATAATCATCATAATAATCATCATCATAATTATCAACATAATAGTCATCATAATTATCATTATAATTCATCATCATAATCATGAGCATAATCATCATCATAATCATTAACATAATCATCATCATACTCATTATCATAATCGTCATGATAATCATCATCATAATTATCAACATGATAGTCATGATAATTATCATTATAATTCATCATCATAATCATGAGCATAATCGTCATCATAATCATCATCATAATCATCATCATAATCATATCATAATCATCATCATAATCATCATCATAATCATTATCATAATCATCATCATAATCATCATCATAACCGTCATCATAATCAGCATCATAGTCATCATCATCATCATAATCATAATCATAATATTCATCATAAACATCATCATAATCATGGGCATAATCATCACCACAATCATCATCATAATCATCATCATACTCATTATCATAATCATCATGATAATCATCATCATAATTATCAACATAATAGTCATGATAATTATCATTATAATTCATCATCATAATCATGAGCATAATCGTCATCATAATCATCATCATAATCATCATCATAATCATATCATAATCATCATCATAATCATCATCATAACCGTCATCATAATCAGCATCATAGTCATCATCATAATCATCATCATAATCATCATCATAATCGTCTTCATAATCGTCATCATAATCGTCATCATTATAGTCATCATAACCATCATCATAATTAGCATCATAGTCATCATCATAATCATGCTCATAATCATCATCATAATCGTCATCATAATCGTCATCATAATCCTCATCATAATCATTATCATAATAGTCATCATAATCGGCATCATTATAGATGTCGTAATCATCATCATAATCATCATCATAATCATCATCATAATCATCATCATATTCATCATCATAGTCATCATCATAATCATTATCATAATCATTATCATAACCGTCATCATAATCATCATCATAATCATCATCATAATAGTCATCATAATCGTCATCATAATCATGATCATAATCATGAGCATAATCATCATCATAATGATCATCATAATCGTCATCATAGTCATCATCATAACCGTCATAATAATCAGCATCATAGTCATCATCATAATAGTCATCATAATCATCATCATAATCGTCATCATAATCGTCATCATAATCGTCATCATTATAGTCATCATAACCATCATCATAATTAGCATCATAGTCATCATCATAATCATGCTCATAATCATCATCATAATCGTCATCATAATCGTCATCATAATCCTCATCATAATCATTATCATAATAGTCATCATAATCATCATCATAATCGTCATCATGGTCATCATAATCATCATCATAGTCATCATCATAATAGTCATCATAATCGTCATCATAATCATGATCATATTCATGAGCATAATCATCATCATAATGATCATCATAATCGTCATCATAGTCATCATCATAACCGTCATAATAATCAGCATCATAGTCATCATCATAATAGTCATCATAATCATCATCATAATCGTCATCATGGTCATCATAATCATCATCATAGTCATCATCATAATAGTCATCATAATCGTCATGATTATAGTCATCATTATAGTCATCATAATCATCATCATAATCATCATCATAATCATCATCATAATCATCATCATAATCATTATCTTAATCGTCATCATGGTCATCATCATAATCATTATCTTAATCGTCATCATGGTCATCATCATAATGGTCATCATAATCATCATCATAATCGTCATCATAACCATCATCATAATTAGCATCATAGTCATCATCATAATCATGCTCATAATCATCATCATAATCGTCATCATAATCGTCATCATAATCCTCACCATAATCATTATCATAATAGTCATCATAATCGGCATCATAATAGATGTCGTAATCATCATCATAATCATCATCATAATCATCATCATATTCATCATCATAGTCATCATCATAATCATTATCATAATCATTATCATAACCGTCATCATAATCATCATCATAATCATCATCATAATCGTCATCATAATCATCATCATAATCATCATCATAATCGTTATCATAATCATCATCATAATCGTCATCATAATCGTCATCATAATCGTCATCATAATCATCATGATTATAGTCATCATTATAGTCATCATAATCATCATCATAATCATCATCATAATGATAATCATAATCATCATCATAATGATCATCGTAATCATCATCATAATCATCATCATAATCATTAACATAATCATCATCATAATATTCATCATAATCATGACCATAATCATGACCATAATCATCATCATAATCATCATCATAATCATTATCATAATCATCATCATAATCGTCATCATAATCGTCATCATAATCGTCATCATTATAGTCATCATAACCATCATCATAATCATCATCATAATCATCAGCATAATCATCATCATAATCATTAACATAATCGTCATCATAATCATCATCATAATCATCATCATAATCATTATCATAATCATCATCATAATCATCATCATAACCGTCATCATAATCAGCATCATAATCATCATCATAATCATCATCATCATCATAATCATCATAATAATCATCATCATAATTATCAACATAATAGTCATCATAATTATCATTATAATTCATCATCATAATCATGAGCATAATCGTCATCATAATCATTAACATAATCGTCATCATAATCATCATCATAATCATCATCATAATCATTATCATAATCATCATCATAATCATCATCATAACCGTCATCATAATCAGCATCATAGTCATCATCATCATCATAATCATAATCATAATATTCATCATAAACATCATCATAATCATGGGCATAATCATCATCATAATCATCATCATAATCATCATCATACTCATTATCATAATCATCATCATAATCATCATCATAACCGTCATCATAATCAGCATCATAGTCATCATCATAATCGTCATCATAGTCATCATCATAATAGTCATCATAATCGGCATCATTATAGACGTCGTAATCATCATCATAATCATCATCATAATCATCATCATAATCATCATAATAATCATGATCATAATTATCAACATAATAGTCAGCATAATTATCATTATAATTCATCATCATAATCATGAGCATAATCGTCATAATCATGAGCATAATCATCACCATAATCATCATCATAATCATCATCATAATGATAATCATAATCATCATCATAATGATCATCGTAATCATCATCACAATTGTCATCATAATCATTATCATAATCATCATCATAATCATCGTCATAATCATCATTATAATCATCATCATAACCGTTATCAGAATCATCATCATAATAGACATCATAATCGTCATCATTATAGTCATCATAATCATCATCATAATCATCATCATAATCATCATCATAATCATCATCATAATCATCATCATAATGATTATCATAATCATCATCATTATCATCATCATAACCGTCATCATAATCAGCATCATAGTCATCATCATAATCATCATCATAATCATCATCATAATCGTCATCATAATCGTCATCATAATCATCATCATCATCATAATCATCATAAAAATCATCATCATAATTATCGACATAATAGTCATCATAATTATCATTATAATTCATCATCATAATCATGAGCATAATCGTCATCATGGTCATCATAATCATCATCATAGTCATCATCATAATAGTCATCATAATCGTCATGATTATAGTCATCATTATAGTCATCATAATCATCATCATAATCATCATCATAATCATCATCATAATCATCATCATAATCATTATCTTAATCGTCATCATGGTCATCATCATAATGGTCATCATAATTATCATCATAATCGTCATCATAACCATCATCATAATTAGCATCATAGTCATCATCATAATCATGCTCATAATCATCATCATAATCGTCATCATAATCGTCATCATAATCCTCACCATAATCATTATCATAATAGTCATCATAATCGGCATCATAATAGATGTCGTAATCATCATCATAATCATCATCATAATCATCATCATATTCATCATCATAGTCATCATCATAATCAATATCATAATCATGATCATAATCATGAGCATAATCATCATCATAATGATCATCATAATCGTCATCATAGTCATCATCATAACCGTCATAATAATCAGCATCATAGTCATCATCATAATAGTCATCATAATCATCATCATAATCGTCATCATGGTCATCATAATCATCATCATAGTCATCATCATAATAGTCATCATAATCGTCATGATTATAGTCATCATTATAGTCATCATAATCATCATCATAATCATCATCATAATCATCATCATAATCATTATCTTAATCGTCATCATGGTCATCATCATAATGGTCATCATAATCATCGTCATAATCGTCATCATAATCGTCATCATAATCATCATCATAATCATCATCATAATCGTTATCATAATCATCATCATAATCGTCATCATAATCGTCATCATAATCGTCATCATAATCATCATAATAGTCATCATAATCGTCATGATTATAGTCATCATTATAGTCATCATAATCATCATCATAATCATCATCATAATCGTTATCATAATCATCATCATAATCGTCATCATAATCGTCATCATAATCGTCATCATAATCGTCATCATAATCATCATAATAGTCATCATAATCGACATCATTATAGACGTCGTAATCATCATCATAATCATCATCATAATCATCATCATAATCATCATAATAATCATCATCATAATTATCAACATAATAGTCAGCATAATTATCATTATAATTCATCATCATTATCATGAGCATAATCGTCATCATAATCATGAGCATAATCATCACCATAATCATCATCATAATCATCATCATAATGATAATCATAATCATCATCATAATGACCATCGTAATCATCATCACAATTGTCATCATAATCATTATCATAATCATCATCATAATCATCGTCATAATCATCATTATAATCATCATCATAACCGTCATCAGAATCATCATCATAATAGTCATCATAATCGTCATCATTATAGTCATCATAATCATCATCATAATCATCATCATATATCATCATCATAATCATCATCGTAATCAACATCATAATAGTTATCAAAATCGTCATCATAGTCATCATAATCGTCATCATTATAGTCATCATTATAGTCATCATCATCATCATCATCATACTCATCATAATCATCATCATAATCATGATCTTAATCATCATCATAATCATTATCATAATCATCATCATAATCATAATCATCATAATAATCATGATCATAATTATCAACATAGTCATCATCGTAATCATCGTCATTATCTTCACCATAATCATTGACATAGTCATCATCATAATAGTCCTCATAATCGTCATCATAATCGTCATCATAATCATCATCATAATCATCATCATAATCATCATCATAATCATCATCATAATCATCATCATAATCATAATCATAATCATCATCATAACCGTCATCATAATCGTCATCACAATCACCATCATAATCCTCATCATAATCATAATCATAATCATCATCATAACCGTCATCATAATCAGCATCATAGTCATCATCATAATCAACATCATAATCATCATCATAACCGTCATCATAATCATTATCGTAATCGTCATCATAGTCATCATCATAATCGTTATCATAATCATCATCATAATAGTCATCATAATCGTCATGATTATAGTCATCATTATAGTCATCATAATCATCATCATAGTCATCATCATAATCGTCATCATAGTCATCATCATAATAGTCTTCATAATCGGCATCATTATAGACGTCGTAATCATCATCATAATCGTCATCATAGTCATCATCATAATAGTCATCATAATCGGCATCATTATAGACGTCGTAATCATCATCATAATCATCATCATAATCATCATCATAATCATCATAATAATCATCATCATAATCATCATTATAATCATCATCATAATCGTCATCATTATAGTCATCAGAATCATCATCATAATCATCATCATACTCATTATCATAATCATCATCATAATCGTCATCATGGTCATCATAATCATCATCATAGTCATCATCACAATAGTCATCATAATCGTCATGATTATAGTCATCATTATAGTCATCATAATCATCATCATAATCATCATCATAATCGTTATCATAATCATCATCATAATCGTCATCATAATCGTCATCATAATCGTCATCATAATCAGCATCATAGTCATCATCATAATAGTCATCATAATCATCATCATAATCATCATCATAATCGTCATCATGGTCATCATAATCATCATCATAGTCATCATCATAATAGTCATCATAATCGTCATGATTATAGTCATCATTATAGTCATCATAATCATCATCATAATCATCATCATAATCGTTATCATAATCATCATCATAATCGCCATCATAATCGTCATCATAATCATCATAATAGTCATCATAATCGTCATGATTATAGTCATCATTATAGTCATCATAATCATCATCATAATCATCATCATAATCGTTATCATAATCATCATCATAATCGTCATCATAATCGTCATCATAATCGTCATCATAAT
Organism: Coelioxys conoideus; assembly: GCA_947623535.1. Classification (NCBI taxonomy): domain Eukaryota; kingdom Metazoa; phylum Arthropoda; class Insecta; order Hymenoptera; family Megachilidae; genus Coelioxys; species Coelioxys conoideus. Next base: position 17,798,020 of record OX392458.1, on the reverse strand, counting down.
CGTCATCATAATCGTCATCATTATAGTCATCATAATCATCATCATAATCATCATCATAATCGTTATCATAATCATCATCATAATCATCATCATAATGATAATCATAATCATCATCATAATGATCATCGTAATCATCATCATAATCATCATCATAATGATTAACATAATCATCATCATAATATTCATCATAATCATGACCATAATCATGACCATAATCATCATCATAATCATCATCATAATCATTATCATAATCATCATCATAATCGTCATCATAATCGTCATCATAATAGTCATCATTATAGTCATCATAACGATCATCATAATCATCATCATAAACATCATCATAATCATCGTCATAATCATAATCATAATCATCATCATAACCGTCATCATAATCATCATAATAATCATCATCATAATTATCAACATAATAGTCATCGTAATTATCATTATAATTCATCATCATAATCATCATCATAACCGTCATCATAATCAGCATCATAGTCATCATCATCATCATAATCATAATCATAATATTCATCATAAACATCATCATAATCATGGGCATAATCATCATCATAATCATCATCATAATCATCATCATAATCATCATCATAATCATCATCATCATCATAATCATCATAATAATCATCATCATAATTATCATCATCATCATAATCATCATAATAATCATCATCATAATTATCAACATAATAGTCATCATAATTATCATTATAATTCATCATCATAATCATGAGCATAATCGTCATCATAATCATGAGCATAATCATCATCATAATCATTAACATAATCGTCATCATAATCATCATCATAATCATCATCATAATCATTATCATAATCATCATCATAATCATCATCATAACCGTCATCATAATCAGCATCATAGTCATCATCATAACCGTCATCATAATCAGCATCATAGTCATCATCATAATCGTCATCATAGTCATCATCATATAGTCATCATAATCGGCATCATTATAGACGTCGTAATCATCATCATAATCATCATCATAATCATCATCATAATCATCATAATAATCATCATCATAATTATCAACATAATAGTCATCATAATTATCATTATAATTCATCATCATAATCATGAGCATAATCGTCATCATAATCATGAGCATAATCATCACCATAATCATCATCATAATCATCATCATAATGATAATCATAATCATCATCATAGTGATCATCGTAATCATCATCACAATTATCATCATAATCATTATCATAATCATCATCATAATCATCGTCATAATCATCATTATAATCATCATCATAACCGTCATCAGAATCATCATCATAATAGTCATCATAATCGTCATCATTATAGTCATCATAATCATCATCATAATCATCATCATAATCATCATCATAATCATCATCATAATCATCATCATAACCGTCATCATAATCAGCATCATAGTCATCATCATAATCATCATCATAATCATCATCATAATCGTCATCATAATCGTCATCATAATCTTCATCATTATAGTCATCATAACCATCATCATAATCATCATCATAATCATCATCATAATCATCGTCATAATCATAATCATAATCATAATCATAATCATCATCATAATCATCATCATAATGATCATCATAATCATTATCAGAATCATCATCATAATCATCATCATAACCGTCATCATAATCAGCATCATAGTCATCATCATAATCATCATCATAATCATCATCATAATCATCATCATAACCGTCATCATAATCAGGATCATAGTCATCATCACAATCGTCATCATAGTCATCATCATAATAGTCATCATAATCGGCATCATTATAGACGTCGTAATCATAATCATAATCATCATCATAATCATCATCATAATCATCTTCATCATCATCATCATCATCATCATAATCATCATCATAATCATCATCATAATCATCATCATAATCGTCATCATAATCATCGTCATAATCATCATCATAATCATCATAATAATCATCATCATAATTATCAACATAATAGTCATCATAATTATCATTATAATTCATCATCATAATCATGAGCATAATCGTCATCATAATCATGAGCATAATCATCATCATAATCATTATCATAATCATCATCATAATCATCATCATAACCGTCATCATAATCGCCATCATAATCGTCATCATAATCGTCATCATAATCGTCATCATAATCATTATCATAATCATCATCATAATCATCGTCATAATCATCATCATAATCATCATCATAATCATCATCATAACCATCATCATAATCATCATCATAATCATCATCATAATCATCATCATAATCATTATCATAATCATCATCATAATCATCATCATAACCGTCATCATAATCAGCATCATAGTCATCATCATAATCATCATCATAATCATCATCATAATCGTCATCATAATCGTCATCATAATCGTCATCATAATCGTCATCATTATAGTCATCATAACCATCATCATAATCATCATCATAATCATCATCATAATCATCGTCATAATCATAATCATAATCATCATCATAATCATCATCATAATGATCATCATAATCATTATCATAATCATCATCATAATCATCATCATAACCGTCATCATAATCAGCATCATAGTCATCATCATAATCATCATCATAATCATCATCATAATCGTCATCATAATCGTCATCGTAATCATCATCATAGTCATCATCATAATCATCGCCATAATCATCATCATAGTCATCATCATAATCATCATCATAATCATCATCGTAATCATCATCATAATCATCATCATAATCATCATCATAATCATTATCATAATCATCATCATAATCATCATCATAATCATCGCCATAATCATCATCATAGTCGTCATCATAATCATCATCATAATCATCATCGTAATCATCATCATAATCATCATCATAATCATTATCATAATCATCATCATAATCATTATCATAATCATCATCATAATCATCATCATAATCGTCATCATAATCATCATCATAATCATCATCATAATCATCATCATAATCATCATCATAATCGTTATCATAATCATCATCATAATCGTCATCATAATCGTCATCATAATCGTCATCATAATCAGCATCATAGTCAGCATCATAATAGTCATCATAATCATCATCATAATCATCATCATAATCGTCATCATGGTCATCATAATCATCATCATAGTCATCATCATAATAGTCATCCTAATCGTCATGATTATAGTCATCATTATAGTCATCATAATCATCATCGTAATCATCATCTTAACCGTCATCATAATCGGCATCATAGTCATCATCATAATAGTCATCATAATCGTCATGATTATAGTCATCATTATAGTCATCATAATCATCATCATAATCATCATAATAGTCATCACAATCGTCATCATAATCGTCATCATAATCATCATTATAATCATCATCATAATCATCATCATAATCATCATCATAATCACCATCATAATCATCATCATAACCGTCAACGTAATCAGCATCATAGTCATAGTCATAATAGTCATCATAATCATCATCATCATCATTAACATAATCATCATCATAATATTCATCATAATCATCATCATAATCATGAGCATAATCATCATCATAATCATCATCATAATCATCATCATAATCATCATCATAACCATCATCATAATCATCATCATAATCATCATCATAATCATCATCATAATCATCATCATAATCATCATCATAATCATCATCATAATCATCATCATTGTCATCATCATCATCATCATAATCATCATCATAATCATCATCATAATCATCATCATAATCGTCATCATAATCATCGTCATAATCATCATCATAATCATCATAATAATCATCATCATAATTATCAACATAATAGTCATCATAATTATCATTATAATTCATCATCATAATCATGAGCATAATCGTCATCATAATCATGAGCATAATCATCATCATAATCATTATCATAATCATCATCATAATCATCATCATAACCGTCATCATAATCGCCATCATAATCGTCATCATAATCGTCATCATAATCATCATAAGAGTCCTCACAATCGTCATCATAATCGTCATCATAATCGTCATCATAATCATTATCATAATCATCATCATAATCATCGTCATAATCATCATCATAATCATCATCATAATCATCATCATAACCATCATCATAATCATCATCATAATCATCATCATAATCATCATCATAATCGTCATCATAATCGTCATCATAATCGTCATCATAATCAGCATCATAGTCAGCATCATAATAGTCATCATAATCATCATCATAATCATCATCATAATCGTCATCATGGTCATCATAATCATCATCATAGTCATCATCATAATAGTCATCCTAATCGTCATGATTATAGTCATCATTATAGTCATCATAATCATCATCGTAATCATCATCATAACCGTCATCATAATCGGCATCATAGTCATCATCATAATAGTCATCATAATCGTCATGATTATAGTCATCATTATAGTCATCATAATCATCATCATAATCATCATAATAGTCATCACAATCGTCATCATAATCGTCATCATAATCATCATTATAATCATCATCATAATCATCATCATAATCATCATCATAATCACCATCATAATCATCATCATAACCGTCAACGTAATCAGCATCATAGTCATAGTCATAATAGTCATCATAATCATCATCATAATCATTAACATAATCATCATCATAATATTCATCATAATCATCATCATAATCATGAGCATAATCATCATCATAATCATCATCATAATCATCATCATAATCATCATCATAATCATCATCATTGTCATCATCATAATAGTCCTCATAATCGTCATCTTTATAGTCATCATTATCATCATCATAATCATCATCATTGTCATCATCATAATAGTCCTCATAATCGTCATCATTATAGTCATCATAATCATCATCATAATCATCGTAGTCATCATCATAATAGTCATCAGAATCATCATCATAATCATTATCATAATCATCAGCATATTCATCATCATAATCATCATCATAATCATCATCATAATAGTCATCATAATCGTCATCATTATAGTCATCATAATCATCATCATAATCATCATCATAATCATCATCATATTCATCATCATAGTGATCATCATAATCATTATCATAATCATTATCATAACCGTCATCATAATCATCATCATAATCGTCATCACAATCATCATCGTTGTCATCATAATAGTCCTCATAATCGTCATCTTTTTAGTCGTCATAATCATCATCATAATCGTCATCATAGTCATCATCATAATAGTCATCATAATCATCATCATAATCATTATCATAATCATCATCATATTCATCATCATAATCATCACCATAATCATCATCATAATCATCATCATAATCATCATCATAATCATCATTATAATGATCATCGTAATCATCATCATAATTATCAACATAATAGTCATCATAATTATCATTATAATTCATCATCATAATCATTAGCATAATCGTCATCATAATCATGAGCATAATCATCATCATACTCATTATCATAATCATCATCATAATCATCATCATAACCGCCATCATAATCAGCAGCATAGTCATCATCATAATCATCATCATAATCATCATCATAATCGTCATCATAATCGTCATCATAATCTTCATCATTATAGTCATCATAACCATCATCATAATCATCATCATAATCATCATCATAATCATCGTCATAATCATAATCATAATCATAATCATAATCATCATCATAATCATCATCATAATGATCATCATAATCATTATCATAATCATCATCATAATCATCATCATAACCGTCATCATAATCATCATCATAATCATCATCATACTCATTATCATAATCATCAGCATAATCATCATCATAATCATTAACATAATCGTCATCATAATCATCATCATAATCATCATCATAATCATTATCATAATCATCATCATAATCATCATCATAACCGTCATCATTATCAGCATCATAATCATCATCATCATCATCATCATAATCATAATCATAATATTCATCATAAACATCATCATAATCATGAGCATAATCATCACCATAATCATCATCATAATCATCATCATAATGATAATCATAATCATTATCATAATCATCATCATAATCATCGTCATAATCATCATTATAATCATCATCATAACCGTCATCAGAATCATCATCATAATAGTCATCATAATCGTCATCATTATAGTCATCATAATCATCATCATAATCATCATCATAATCATCATCATAATCATCATCATAATCATCATCATAATCATCATCATACTCATTATCATAATCATCAGCATAATCATCATCATAATCATTAACATAATCGTCATCATAATCATCATCATAATCATCATCATAATCATTATCATAATCATTATCATAATCATCATCATAATCATCATCATAGCCGTCATCATAATCAGCATCATAGTCATCATCATAATCATCATCATAATCATCATCATAATCGTCATCATAATCGTCATCATAATCTTCATCATTATAGTCATCATAACCATCATCATAATCATCATCATAATCATCATCATAATCATCGTCATAATCATAATCATAATCATAATCATAATCATAATCATAATCATCATCATAATCATCATCATAATGATCATCATTTCATTATCATAATCATCATCATAATCATCATCATAACCGTCATCATAATCAGCATCATAGTCATCATCATAATCATCATCATAATCATCATCATAATCATCATCATAACCGTCATCATAATCAGGATCATAGTCATCATCACAATCGTCATCATAGTCATCATCATAATAGTCATCATAATCGGCATCATTATAGACGTCGTAATCATAATCATAATCATCATCATAATCATCATCATAATCATCTTCATCATCATCTTCATCATCATCATCATCATCATCATAATCATCATCATAATCATCATCAAAATCATCATCATAATCGTCATCATAATCATCGTCATAATCATCATCATAATCATCATAATAATCATCATCATAATTATCAACATAATAGTCATCATAATTATCATTATAATTCATCATCATAATCATGAGCATAATCGTCATCATAATCATGAGCATAATCATCATCATAATCATTATCATAATCATCATCATAATCATCATCATAACCGTCATCATAATCGCCATCATAATCGTCATCATAATCGTCATCATAATCGTCATCATAATCGTCATCATAATCATTATCATAATCATCATCATAATCATCGTCATAATCATCATCATAATCATCATCATAATCATCATCATAACCATCATCATAATCATCATCATAATCATCATCATAATCATCATCATAATCATTATCATAATCATCATCATAATCATCATCATAACCGTCATCATAATCAGCATCATAGTCATCATCATAATCACCATCATAATCATCATCATAATCGTCATCATAATCGTCATCATAATCGTCATCACAATCGTCATCATTATAGTCATCATAACCATCATCATAATCATCATCATAATCATCATCATAATCATCGTGATAATCATAATCATAATCATCATCATAATCATCATCATAATGATCATCATAATCATTATCATAATCATCATCATAATCATCATCATAACCGTCATCATAATCAGCATCATAGTCATCATCATAATCATCATCATAATCATCGCCATAATCATCATCATAGTCATCATCATAATCATCATCATAATCATCATCGTAATCATCATCATAATCATCATCATAATCATCATCATAATCATTATCATAATCATCATCATAATCATCATCATAATCATCGCCATAATCATCATCATAGTCGTCATCATAATCATCATCATAATCATCATCGTAATCATCATCATAATCATCATCATAATCATTATCATAATCATCATTGTAGGAATACGGAAAAAATTCGGACTTGAAACGGGAATCGAACCCGTGCCCCTCAGATTACGAGTCGTCGACGCTCCCAACTGAGCCACCGGCGTCCGCCTGATACACGTCCTTTTCCGCATCCTTTTGTCTTTTCGGGTCTGGAGGCCCCGTCAATCCTACATCATCATAATCATTATCATAATCATCATCATAATCATCATCATAATCATCATCATAGTCATCATCATAATCATCATCATAATCATCATCGTAATCATCATCATAATCATCGCCATAATCATCATCATAGTCATCATCATAATCATCATCATAATCATCATCATAATCGTCATCATAATCGTCATCATAATCGTCATCATTATAGTCATCATAATCATCGCCATAATCATCATCATAGTCATCATCATAATCATCATCATAATCATCATCATAATGATCATCATAATCATCATCATAATCATCATCATAATCATCATCATAATCATCATCATAATCGTTATCATAATCATCATCATAATCATCATCATAACCGTCATCATAATCAGCATCATAGTCATCATCATAATCATCATCATAATCATCATCATAATCGTCATCATAATCGTCATCATAATCTTCATCATTATAGTCATCATAACCATCATCATAATCATCATCATAATCATCATCATAATCATCGTCATAATCATAATCATAATCATAATCATAATCATAATCATAATCATCATCATAATCATCATCATAATGATCATCATTTCATTATCATAATCATCATCATAATCATCATCATAACCGTCATCATAATCAGCATCATAGTCATCATCATAATCATCATCATAATCATCATCATAATCATCATCATAACCGTCATCATAATCAGGATCATAGTCATCATCACAATCGCCATCATAGTCATCATCATAATAGTCATCATAATCGGCATCATTATAGACGTCGTAATCATAATCATAATCATCATCATAATCATCATCATAATCATCTTCATCATCATCTTCATCATCATCATCATCATCATCATAATCATCATCATAATCATCATCAAAATCATCATCATAATCGTCATCATAATCATCGTCATAATCATCATCATAATCATCATAATAATCATCATCATAATTATCAACATAATAGTCATCATAATTATCATTATAATTCATCATCATAATCATGAGCATAATCGTCATCATAATCATGAGCATAATCATCATCATAATAATTATCATAATCATCATCATAATCATCATCATAACCGTCATCATAATCGCCATCATAATCGTCATCATAATCGTCATCATAATCGTCATCATAATCGTCATCATAATCATTATCATAATCATCATCATAATCATCGTCATAATCATCATCATAATCATCATCATAATCATCATCATAACCATCATCATAATCATCATCATAATCATCATCATAATCATCATCATAATCATTATCATAATCATCATCATAATCATCATCATAACCGTCATCATAATCAGCATCATAGTCATCATCATAATCACCATCATAATCATCATCATAATCGTCATCATAATCGTCATCATAATCGTCATCACAATCGTCATCATTATAGTCATCATAACCATCATCATAATCATCATCATAATCATCATCATAATCATCGTGATAATCATAATCATAATCATCATCATAATCATCATCATAATGATCATCATAATCATTATCATAATCATCATCATAATCATCATCATAACCGTCATCATAATCAGCATCATAGTCATCATCATAATCATCATCATAATCATCGCCATAATCATCATCATAGTCATCATCATAATCATCATCATAATCATCATCGTAATCATCATCATAATCATCATCATAATCATCATCATAATCATTATCATAATCATCATCATAATCATCATCATAATCATCGCCATAATCATCATCATAGTCGTCATCATAATCATCATCATAATCATCATCGTAATCATCATCATAATCATCATCATAATCATCATCATAATCGTTATCATAATCATCATCATAATCGTCATCATAATCGTCATCATAATCGTCATCATAATCAGCATCATAGTCAGCATCATAATAGTCATCATAATCATCATCATAATCATCATCATAATCGTCATCATGGTCATCATAATCATCATCATAGTCATCATCATAATAGTCATCCTAATCGTCATGATTATAGTCATCATTATAGTCATCATAATCATCATCGTAATCATCATCATAATCATCATCATAATCATCATCATAAACATCATCATAATCGTTATCATAATCATCATCATAATCGTCATCATAATCGTCATCATAATCGTCATCATAATCAGCATCATAGTCAGCATCATAATAGTCATCATAATCATCATCATAATCATCATCATAATCGTCATCATGGTCATCATAATCATCATCATAGTCATCATCATAATAGTCATCCTAATCGTCATGATTATAGTCATCATTATAGTCATCATAATCATCATCGTAATCATCATCATAACCGTCATCATAATCGGCATCATAGTCATCATCATAATAGTCATCATAATCGTCATGATTATAGTCATCATTATAGTCATCATAATCATCATCATAATCATCATAATAGTCATCACAATCGTCATCATAATCGTCATCATAATCATCATTATAATCATCATCATAATCATCATCATAATCATCATCATAATCACCATCATAATCATCATCATAACCGTCAACGTAATCAGCATCATAGTCATAGTCATAATAGTCATCATAATCATCATCATAATCATTAACATAATCATCATCATAATATTCATCATAATCATCATCATAATCATGAGCATAATCATCATCATAATCATCATCATAATCATCATCATAATCATCATCATAATCATCATCATTGTCATCATCATAATAGTCCTCATAATCGTCATCTTTATAGTCATCATTATCATCATCATAATCATCATCATTGTCATCATCATAATAGTCCTCATAATCGTCATCATTATAGTCATCATAATCATCATCATAATCATCATAGTCATCATCATAATAGTCATCAGAATCATCATCATAATCATTATCATAATCATCAGCATATTCATCATCATAATCATCATCATAATCATCATCATAATAGTCATCATAATCGTCATCATTATAGTCATCATAATCATCATCATAATCATCATCATAATCATCATCATATTCATCATCATAGTGATCATCATAATCATTATCATAATCATTATCATAACCGTCATCATAATCATCATCATAATCGTCATCACAATCATCATCGTTGTCATCATAATAGTCCTCATAATCGTCATCTTTATAGTCGTCATAATCATCATCATAATCGTCATCATAGTCATCATCATAATAGTCATCATAATCATCATCATAATCATTATCATAATCATCATCATATTCATCATCATAATCATCACCATAATCATCATCATAATCATCATCATAATCATCATCATAATCATCATTATAATGATCATCGTAATCATCATCATAATTATCAACATAATAGTCATCATAATTATCATTATAATTCATCATCATAATCATTAGCATAATCGTCATCATAATCATGAGCATAATCATCATCATAATCATTAACATAATCGTCATCATAATCATCATCATAATCATCATCATAATATTTATCATAATCATCATCATAATCATCATCATAACCGTCATCATAATCAGCATCATAGTCATCATCATCATCATAATCATAATCATAATATTCATCATAAACATCATCATAATCATGGGCATAATCATCATCATAATCATCATCATAATCATCATCATACTCATTATCATAATCATCATCATAATCATCATCATAACCGCCATCATAATCAGCAGCATAGTCATCATCATAATCATCATCATAATCATCATCATAATCGTCATCATAATCGTCATCATAATCTTCATCATTATAGTCATCATAACCATCATCATAATCATCATCATAATCATCATCATAATCATCGTCATAATCATAATCATAATCATAATCATAATCATCATCATAATCATCATCATAATGATCATCATAATCATTATCATAATCATCATCATAATCATCATCATAACCGTCATCATAATCATCATCATAATCATCATCATAATCATCATCATAATCATCATCATACTCATTATCATAATCATCAGCATAATCATCATCATAATCATTAACATAATCGTCATCATAATCATCATCATAATCATCATCATAATCATCATCATAATCATCATCATAATCATTATCATAATCATCATCATAATCATCATCATAACCGTCATCATTATCAGCATCATAATCATCATCATCATCATCATCATAATCATAATCATAATATTCATCATAAACATCATCATAATCATGAGCATAATCATCACCATAATCATCATCATAATCATCATCATAATGATAATCATAATCATTATCATAATCATCATCATAATCATCGTCATAATCATCATTATAATCATCATCATAACCGTCATCAGAATCATCATCATAATAGTCATCATAATCGTCATCATTATAGTCATCATAATCATCATCATAATCATCATCATAATCATCATCATAATCATCATCATAATCATCATCATAATCATCATCATACTCATTATCATAATCATCAGCATAATCATCATCATAATCATTAACATAATCGTCATCATAATCATCATCATAATCATCATCATAATCATTATCATAATCATTATCATAATCATCATCATAATCATCATCATAACCGTCATCATAATCAGCATCATAGTCATCATCATAATCATCATCATAATCATCATCATAATCGTCATCATAATCGTCATCATAATCTTCATCATTATAGTCATCATAACCATCATCATAATCATCATCATAATCATCATCATAATCATCGTCATAATCATAATCATAATCATAATCATAATCATCATCATAATCATCATCATAATGATCATCATTTCATTATCATAATCATCATCATAATCATCATCATAACCGTCATCATAATCAGCATCATAGTCATCATCATAATCATCATCATAATCATCATCATAATCATCATCATAACCGTCATCATAATCAGGATCATAGTCATCATCACAATCGTCATCATAGTCATCATCATAATAGTCATCATAATCGGCATCATTATAGACGTCGTAATCATAATCATAATCATCATCATAATCATCATCATAATCATCTTCATCATCATCTTCATCATCATCATCATCATCATCATAATCATCATCATAATCATCATCAAAATCATCATCATAATCGTCATCATAATCATCGTCATAATCATCATCATAATCATCATAATAATCATCATCATAATTATCAACATAATAGTCATCATAATTATCATTATAATTCATCATCATAATCATGAGCATAATCGTCATCATAATCATGAGCATAATCATCATCATAATCATTATCATAATCATCATCATAATCATCATCATAACCGTCATCATAATCGCCATCATAATCGTCATCATAATCGTCATCATAATCGTCATCATAATCGTCATCATAATCATTATCATAATCATCATCATAATCATCGTCATAATCATCATCATAATCATCATCATAATCATCATCATAACCATCATCATAATCATCATCATAATCATCATCATAATCATCATCATAATCATTATCATAATCATCATCATAATCATGATCATAACCGTCATCATAATCAGCATCATAGTCATCATCATAATCACCATCATAATCATCATCATAATCGTCATCATAATCGTCATCATAATCGTCATCACAATCGTCATCATTATAGTCATCATAACCATCATCATAATCATCATCATAATCATCATCATAATCATCGTGATAATCATAATCATAATCATCATCATAATCATCATCATAATGATCATCATAATCATTATCATAATCATCATCATAATCATCATCATAACCGTCATCATAATCAGCATCATAGTCATCATCATAATCATTATCATAATCATCATCATAATCATCATCATAATCGTCGCCATAATCATCGCCATAATCATCATCATAGTCATCATCATAATCATCATCATAATCATCATCGTAATCATCATCATAATCATCGCCATAATCATCATCATAGTCATCATCATAATCATCATCATAATCATCATCATAATCGTCATCATAATCGTCATCATAATCGTCATCATAATCGTCATCATTATAGTCATCATAATCATCGCCATAATCATCATCATAGTCATCATCATAATCATCATCATAATCATCATCGTAATCATCATCATAATCATCATCATAATCGTTATCATAATCATCATCATAATCGTCATCATAATCGTCATCATAATCGTCATCATAATCAGCATCATAGTCAGCATCATAATAGTCATCATAATCATCATCATAATCATCATCATAATCGTCATCATGGTCATCATAATCATCATCATAGTCATCATCATAATAGTCATCCTAATCGTCATGATTATAGTCATCATTATAGTCATCATAATCATCATCGTAATCATCATCATAACCGTCATCATAATCGGCATCATAGTCATCATCATAATAGTCATCATAATCGTCATGATTATAGTCATCATTATAGTCATCATAATCATCATCATAATCATCATAATAGTCATCACAATCGTCATCATAATCGTCATCATAATCATCATTATAATCATCATCATAATCATCATCATAATCATCATCATAATCACCATCATAATCATCATCATAACCGTCAACGTAATCAGCATCATAGTCATAGTCATAATAGTCATCATAATCATCATCATAATCATTAACATAATCATCATCATAATATTCATCATAATCATCATCATAATCATGAGCATAATCATCATCATAATCATCATCATAATCATCATCATAATCATCATCATAACCATCATCATAATCATCATCATAATCATCATCATAATCATCATCATAATCATCATCATAATCATCATCATAATCATCATCATAATCATCATCATTGTCATCATCATAATAGTCCTCATAATCGTCATCTTTATAGTCATCATTATCATCATCATAATCATCATCATTGTCATCATCATAATAGTCCTCATAATCGTCATCATTATAGTCATCATAATCATCATCATAATCATCATAGTCATCAGAATCATCATCATAATCATTATCATAATCATCAGCATATTCATCATCATAATCATCATCATAATCATCATCATAATAGTCATCATAATCGTCATCATTGTCATCATCATAACCATCATCATAATCATCATCATAATCATCATCATAATCATCGTCATAATCATAATCATAATCATCATCATAATCATCATCATAATGATCATCATAATCATTATCATAATCATCATCATAATCATCATCATAACCGTCATCATAATCAGCATCATAGTCATCATCATAATCATCATCATAATCATCATCATAATCATCATCATAATCGTCATCATAATCGTCATCGTAATCATCATCATAATCATGATCATAATCATCGCCATAATCATCATCATAGTCATCGCCATAATCATCATCACAGTCACCATCATAATCATCATCATAATCATCATCGTAATCATCATCATAATCATCGCCATAATCATCATCATAGTCATCATCATAATCATCATCATAATCATCATCATAATCATCATCATAATCATGATCATAATTATCAACATAATAGTCATCATAATTATCATTATAATTCATCATCATAATCATCATCATAATCATTATCATAATCATCATCATAATCATCATCCTAACCGTCATCATAATCAGCATCATAGTCATCATCATAATAGTCATCTTAATCGGCATCATTATAGACGTCGTAATCATAATCATAATCATCATCATAATCATCATCATAATCATCATCATAATCATCATCATAATCATCATCATAATCATCATCATAATCATCATCATCATCATAATCATCATAATAATCATCATCATAATTATCAACATAATAGTCATCATAATTATCATTATAATTCATCATCATAATCATGAGCATAATCGTCATCATAATCATGAGCATAATCATCATCATAATCATTAACATAATCGTCATCATAATCATCATCATAATCATCATCATAATCATCATCATAATCATCATCATAATCATTATCATAATCACCATCATAATCATCGTCATAATCATCATCATAGTCATCATCATAATCATCATCATAATCATCATTATAATCATCATCATAATCATTATCATAATCATCATCATAATCATCATCATAATCATCGTCATAATCATCATCATAGTTATCATCATAGTCATCATCATAATCGTCATCATAATCATCATCATAATCGTCATCACAATCATCATCGTAGTCATCATCATAATCATCATCATAATCATCACCATAATCATCATCATAATGATAATCATAATCATCATCATAATGATCATCGTAATCATCATCATAATCATCATCATAATCATTAACATAATCATCATCATAATATTCATCATAATCATGATCATAATCATGAGCATAATCATCATCATAATCATCATCATAATCGTCATCATAATCAGCATCATAGTCAGCATCATAATAGTCATCATAATCATCATCATAATCATCATCATAATCGTCATCATGGTCATCATAATCATCATCATAGTCATCATCATAATAGTCATCCTAATCGTCATGATTATAGTCATCATTATAGTCATCATAATCATCATCATAATCATCATCATAACCGTCATCATAATCAGCATCATAGTCATCATCATAATAGTCATCATAATCGTCATCATAATCGTCATCATAATCGTCATCATAATCATCATAATAGTCATCATCATAATAGTCATCATAATCGTCATGACTATAGTCATCATTATAGTCATCATAATCATCATCATAATCATCATCATAATCGTTATCACAATCATCATCATAATCGTCATCATAATCGTCATCATAATCGTCATCATAATCGTCATCATAATCATCATAATAGTCATCACAATCGTCATCATAATCGTCATCATAGTCATCATCATAATCATCATCATAATCATCATCATAATCATCATCATAATCACCATCATAATCATCATCATAACCGTCAACGTAATCAGCATCATAGTCATAGTCATAATAGTCATCATAATCATCATCATAATCATTATCATAATCACCATCATAATCATCGTCATAATCATCATCATAGTGATCATCATAATGATCATCGTAATCATCAACATAATCATCATCATAATCATTAACATAATCATCATCATAATCATCGTCATAATCATCATCATAATCATCATCATAATAGTCATCATAATCGTCATCATAATCGTCATCATAATCGTCATCATAATCGTCATCATTATAGTCATCATAATCATCATCATAATCATCATCATAATCATCATCATAATCATCAGCATATTCATCATCATAATCATCATCATAACCGTCATCATAATCAGCATCATAGTCATCATCATAATCGTCATCATAGTCATCATCATAATAGTCATCATAATCGGCATCATTATAGACGTCGTAATCATCATCATAATCATCATCATAATGATAATCATGATCATCATCATAATGATCATCGTAATCATCATCATAATTATCAACATAATAGTCATCATAATTATCATTATAATTCATCATCATAATCATTAGCATAATCGTCATCACAATCATCATCGTAGTCATCATCATAATCATCATCATAATCATCACCATAATCATCATCATAATCATCATCATAATGATAATCATAATC
Organism: Coelioxys conoideus; assembly: GCA_947623535.1. Classification (NCBI taxonomy): domain Eukaryota; kingdom Metazoa; phylum Arthropoda; class Insecta; order Hymenoptera; family Megachilidae; genus Coelioxys; species Coelioxys conoideus. The sequence goes on along the minus strand of OX392458.1, from coordinate 17,780,085 downwards.
ATCATCATAATGATCATCGTAATCATCATCATAATCATCATCATAATCATTAACATAATCATCATCATAATATTCATCATAATTATGATCATAATCATGACCATAATCATCATCATAACCATCATCATAATCATTATCATAATCATCATCATAATCGTCATCATAATCGTCATCATAATCGTCATCATTATAGTCATCATAACTATCATCATAATCATCATCATAATCATCATCATAATCATAGTCATAATCATAATCATAATCATCATCATAATCATCATCCTAACCGTCATCATAATCAGCATCGTAGTCATCATCATAATAGTCATCATAATCGGCATCATTATAGACGTCGTAATCATAATCATAATCATCATCATAATCATCATCATAATCATCATCATAATCATCATCATAATCATCATCATAATCATCATCATAATCATCATCATAATCATCATCATCATCATAATCATCATAATAATCATCATCATAATTATCGACATAATAGTCATCATAATTATCATTATAATTCATCATCATAATCATGAGCATAATCGTCATCATAATCATGAGCATAATCATCATCATAATCATTAACATAATCGTCATCATAATCATCATCATAATCATCATCATAATCATTATCATAATCATCATCATAATCATCATCATAACCGTCATCATAATCAGCATCACAGTCATCATCATCATCATAATCATAATCATAATATTCATCATAAACATCATCATAATCATGGGCATAATCATCATCACAATCATCATCATAATCATCATCATACTCATTATCATAATCATCATCATAATCATCATCATAACCGTCATCATAATCAGCATCATAGTCATCATCATAATCGTCATCATAATCGTCATGATTATAGTCATCATTATAGTCATCATAATCATCATCATAATCATCATCATAATCGTTATCATAATCATCATCATAATCGTCATCATAATCGTCATCATAATCGTCATCATAATCAGCATCATAGTCATCATCATAATAGTCATCATAATCATCATCATAATCATCATCATAATCGTCATCATGGTCATCATAATCATCATCATAGTCATCATCATAATAGTCATCATAATCGTCATGATTATAGTCATCATTATAGTCATCATAATCATCATCATAATCATCATCATAATCGTTATCATAATCATCATCATAATCGTCATCATAATCGTCATCATAATCGTCATCATAATCATCATCATAATCATCATCATATTCATCATCATAATCATCACCATAATCATCATCATAATCATCATCATAATCATCATCATAATCATCATTATAATGATAATCGTAATCATCATCATAATTATCAACATAATAGTCATCATAATTATCATTATAATTCATCATCATAATCATTAGCATAATCGTCATCACAATCATCATCGTAGTCATCATCATAATCATCGTCATAATCATTATCATAATCATCATCATAATCGTCATCATAATCGTCATCATAATCGTCATCATAATCGTCATCATTATAGTCATCATAACCGTCATCATAATCATCATAATAATCATCATCATAATTATCAACATAATAGTCATCATAATTATCATTATAATTCATCATCATAATCATCATCATAACCGTCATCATAATCAGCATCATAGTCATCATCATCATCATAATCATAATCATAATATTCATCATAAACATCATCATAATCATGGGCATAATCATCATCATAATCATCATCATAATCATCATCATACTCATTATCATAATCATCAGCATAATCATCATCATAATCATTAACATAATCGTCATCATAATCATCGTCATAATCATAATCATAATCATCATCATAATCATCATCATAATCATTATCATAATCATCACCATAATCATCATCATAACCGTCATCATAATCAGCATCATAGTCATCATCATAATCATCATCATAATCATCATCATAATCATCATCATAATCATCATCATAATCATCATCATAATCGTCATCATGATCGTCATCGTAATCATCATCATAATCATCATCATAATCATCGCCATAATCATCATCATAGTCATCATCATAATCATCATCATAATCATCATCATAATCATCATCGTAATCATCATCATAATCATCGCCATAATCATCATCATAGTCATCATCATAATCATCATCATAATCATCATCGTAATCATCATCATAATCATCATCATAATCATCGCCATAATCATCATCATAGTCATCATCATAATCATCATCATAATCATCATCGTAATCATCATCATAATCATCATCATAATCATTATCATAATCATCATCATAATCATCATCATAACCGTCATCATAATCAGGATCATAGTCATCATCACAATCGTCGTCATAGTCATCATCATAATAGTCATCATAATCGGCATCATTATAGACGTCGTAATCATAATCATAATCATCATCATAATCATCATCATAATCATCATCATCATCATCATCATCATCATAATCATCATCATAATCATCATCATAATCATCATCATAATCGTCATCATAATCATCACCATAATCATCATCATAATCATCATCATAATGATAATCATAATCATCATCATAATGACCATCGTAATCATCATCACAATTATCATCATAATCATTATCATAATCATCATCATAATCATCGTCATAATCATCATTATAATCATCATCATAACCGTCATCAGAATCATCATCATAATAGTCATCATAATCGTCATCATTATAGTCATCATAATCATCATCATAATCATCATCATAATCATCATCATAATCATCATCATAATCATCATCATAATCATCATCATAATCATTATCATAATCATCATCATAATCATCATCATAACCGTCATCATAATCAGCATCATAGTCATCATCATAATCATCATCATAATCATCATCATAATCGTCATCATAATCGTCATCATAATCTTCATCATTATAGTCATCATAACCATCATCATAATCATCATCATAATCATCATCATAATCATCGTCATAATCATAATCATAATCATCATCATAATCATCATCATAATGATCATTATAATCATTATCATAATCATCATCATAATCATCATCATAACCGTCATCATAATCAGCATCATAGTCATCATCATAATCATCATCATAATCATCATCATAATCGTCATCATAATCGTCATCGTAATCATCATCATAATCATCATCATAATCATCGCCATAATCATCATCATAGTCATCATCATAATCATCATCATAATCATCATCGTAATCATCATCATAATCATCATCATAATCGTCATCATAATCGTCATCATAATCGTCATCATAATCATCATCATAATCGTTATCATAATCATCATCATAATCGTCATCATAATCGTCATCATAATCGTCATCATAATCATCATAATAGTCATCATCATAATAGTCATCATAATCGTCATGATTATAGTCATCATTATAGTCATCATAATCATCATCATAATCATCATCATAATCGTTATCATAATCATCATCATAATCGTCATCATAATCGTCATCATAATCGTCATCATAATCTTCATAATAGTCATCATCATAATAGTCATCATAATCGGCATGATTATAGTCATCATTATAGTCATCATAATCATCATCATAATCATCATCATAATCGTTATCATAATCATCATCATAATCGCCATCATAATCGTCATCATAATCGTCATCATAATCGTCATCATAATCATCATAATAGTCATCACAATCGTCATCATAATCGTCATCATAATCATCATCATAATCATCATCATAATCATCATCATATTCATCATCATAATCATCACCATAATCATCATCATAATCATCATCATAATCATCATCATAATCATCATTATAATGATAATCGTAATCATCATCATAATTATCAACATAATAGTCATCATAATTATCATTATAATTCATCATCATAATCATTAGCATAATCGTCATCACAATCATCATCGTAGTCATCATCATAAGCATCATCATAATCATCACCATAATCATCATCCTAATCATCATCATAATGATAATCATAATCATCATCATAATGATCATCGTAATCATCATCATAATCATCATCATAATGATTAACATAATCATCATCATAATATTCATCATAATCATGACCATAATCATGACCATAATCATCATCATAATCATCATCATAATCATCATTATAATGATAATCGTAATCATCATCATAATTATCAACATAATAGTCATCATAATTATCATTATAATTCATCATCATAATCATTAGCATAATCGTCATCACAATCATCATCGTAGTCATCATCATAATCATCATCATAATCATTATCATAATCATCATCATAATCGTCATCATAATCGTCATCATAATCGTCATCATAATCGTCATCATTATAGTCATCATAACCGTCATCATAATCATCATAATAATCATCATCATAATTATCAACATAATAGTCATCATAATTATCATTATAATTCATCATCATAATCATCATCATAACCGTCATCATAATCAGCATCATAGTCATCATCATCATCATAATCATAATCATAATATTCATCATAAACATCATCATAATCATGGGCATAATCATCATCATAATCATCATCATAATCATCATCATACTCATTATCATAATCATCAGCATAATCATCATCATAATCATTAACATAATCGTCATCATAATCATCGTCATAATCATAATCATAATCATCATCATAATCATCGCCATAATCATCATCATAGTCATCATCATAATCATCATCATAATCATCATCATAATCATCATCGTAATCATCATCATAATCATCGCCATAATCATCATCATAGTCGTCATCATAATCATCATCATAATCATCATCGTAATCATCATCATAATCATCATCATAATCATCGCCATAATCATCATCATAGTCATCATCATAATCATCATCATAATCATCATCGTAATCATCATCATAATCATCATCATAATCATTATCATAATCATCATCATAATCATCATCATAACCGTCATCATAATCAGGATCATAGTCATCATCACAATCGTCGTCATAGTCATCATCATAATAGTCATCATAAGCGGCATCATTATAGACGTCGTAATCATAATCATAATCATCATCATAATCATCATCATAATCATCATCATCATCATCATCATCATCATAATCATCATCATAATCATCATCATAATCATCATCATAATCGTCATCATAATCATCACCATAATCATCATCATAATCATCATCATAATGATAATCATAATCATCATCATAATGACCATCGTAATCATCATCACAATTATCATCATAATCATTATCATAATCATCATCATAATCATCGTCATAATCATCATTATAATCATCATCATAACCGTCATCAGAATCATCATCATAATAGTCATCATAATCGTCATCATTATAGTCATCATAATCATCATCATAATCATCATCATAATCATCATCATAATCATCATCATAATCATCATCATAATCATCATCATAATCATTATCATAATCATCATCATAATCATCATCATAACCGTCATCATAATCAGCATCATAGTCATCATCATAATCATCATCATAATCATCATCATAATCGTCATCATAATCGTCATCATAATCTTCATCATTATAGTCATCATAACCATCATCATAATCATCATCATAATCATCATCATAATCATCGTCATAATCATAATCATAATCATCATCATAATCATCATCATAATGATCATTATAATCATTATCATAATCATCATCATAATCATCATCATAACCGTCATCATAATCAGCATCATAGTCATCATCATAATCATCATCATAATCATCATCATAATAGTCATCATAATCGTCATGATTATAGTCATCATTATAGTCATCATAATCATCATCATAATCATCATCATAATCGTTATCATAATCATCATCATAATCGTCATCATAATCGTCATCATAATCGTCATCATAATCTTCATAATAGTCATCATCATAATAGTCATCATAATCGGCATGATTATAGTCATCATTATAGTCATCATAATCATCATCATAATCATCATCATAATCGTTATCATAATCATCATCATAATCGCCATCATAATCGTCATCATAATCGTCATCATAATCGTCATCATAATCATCATAATAGTCATCACAATCGTCATCATAATCGTCATCATAATCATCATCATAATCATCATCATAATCATCATCATATTCATCATCATAATCATCACCATAATCATCATCATAATCATCATCATAATCATCATCATAATCATCATTATAATGATAATCGTAATCATCATCATAATTATCAACATAATAGTCATCATAATTATCATTATAATTCATCATCATAATCATTAGCATAATCGTCATCACAATCATCATCGTAGTCATCATCATAATCATCATCATAATCATCACCATAATCATCATCATAATCATCATCATAATGATAATCATAATCATCATCATAATGATCATCGTAATCATCATCATAATCATCATCATAATGATTAACATAATCATCATCATAATATTCATCATAATCATGACCATAATCATGACCATAATCATCATCATAATCATCATCATAATCATCATTATAATGATAATCGTAATCATCATCATAATTATCAACATAATAGTCATCATAATTATCATTATAATTCATCATCATAATCATTAGCATAATCGTCATCACAATCATCATCGTAGTCATCATCATAATCATCATCATAATCATTATCATAATCATCATCATAATCGTCATCATAATCGTCATCATAATCGTCATCATAATCGTCATCATTATAGTCATCATAACCGTCATCATAATCATCACAATAATCATCATCATAATTATCAACATAATAGTCATCATAATTATCATTATAATTCATCATCATAATCATCATCATAACCGTCATCATAATCAGCATCATAGTCATCATCATCATCATAATCATAATCATAATATTCATCATAAACATCATCATAATCATGGGCATAATCATCATCATAATCATCATCATAATCATCATCATACTCATTATCATAATCATCAGCATAATCATCATCATAATCATTAACATAATCGTCATCATAATCATCGTCATAATCATAATCATAATCATCATCATAATCATCGCCATAATCATCATCATAGTCATCATCATAATCATCATCATAATCATCATCATAATCATCATCGTAATCATCATCATAATCATCGCCATAATCATCATCATAGTCATCATCATAATCATCATCATAATCATCATCGTAATCATCATCATAATCATCATCATAATCATCGCCATAATCATCATCATAGTCATCATCATAATCATCATCATAATCATCATCGTAATCATCATCATAATCATCATCATAATCATTATCATAATCATCATCATAATCATCATCATAACCGTCATCATAATCAGGATCATAGTCATCATCACAATCGTCGTCATAGTCATCATCATAATAGTCATCATAAGCGGCATCATTATAGACGTCGTAATCATAATCATAATCATCATCATAATCATCATCATAATCATCATCATCATCATCATCATCATCATAATCATCATCATAATCATCATCATAATCATCATCATAATCGTCATCATAATCATCACCATAATCATCATCATAATCATCATCATAATGATAATCATAATCATCATCATAATGACCATCGTAATCATCATCACAATTATCATCATAATCATTATCATAATCATCATCATAATCATCGTCATAATCATCATTATAATCATCATCATAACCGTCATCAGAATCATCATCATAATAGTCATCATAATCGTCATCATTATAGTCATCATAATCATCATCATAATCATCATCATAATCATCATCATAATCATCATCATAATCATCATCATAATCATCATCATAATCATTATCATAATCATCATCATAATCATCATCATAACCGTCATCATAATCAGCATCATAGTCATCATCATAATCATCATCATAATCATCATCATAATCGTCATCATAATCGTCATCATAATCTTCATCATTATAGTCATCATAACCATCATCATAATCATCATCATAATCATCATCATAATCATCGTCATAATCATAATCATAATCATCATCATAATCATCATCATAATGATCATTATAATCATTATCATAATCATCATCATAATCATCATCATAACCGTCATCATAATCAGCATCATAGTCATCATCATAATCATCATCATAATCATCATCATAATCGTCATCATAATCGTCATCGTAATCATCATCATAATCATCATCATAATCATCGCCATAATCATCATCATAGTCATCATCATAATCATCATCATAATCATCATCGTAATCATCATCATAATCATCATCATAATCGTCATCATAATCGTCATCATAATCGTCATCATAATCATCATCATAATCGTTATCATAATCATCATCATAATCGTCATCATAATCGTCATCATAATCGTCATCATAATCGTCATCATAATCATCATAATAGTCATCATCATAATAGTCATCATAATCGTCATGATTATAGTCATCATTATAGTCATCATAATCATCATCATAATCATCATCATAATCGTTATCATAATCATCATCATAATCGTCATCATAATCGTCATCATAATCGTCATCATAATCGTCATCATAATCATCATAATAGTCATCACAATCGTCATCATAATCGTCATCATAATCATCATCATAATCATCATCATCATAGTCATCATCATAATCATCATCATAATCATCATCGTAATCATCATCATAATCATCATCATAATCGTCATCATAATCGTCATCATAATCGTCATCATAATCATCATCATAATCGTTATCATAATCATCATCATAATCGTCATCATAATCGTCATCATAATCGTCATCATAATCGTCATCATAATCATCATAATAGTCATCATCATAATAGTCATCATAATCGTCATGATTATAGTCATCATTATAGTCATCATAATCATCATCATAATCGTCATCATAATCGTCATCATAACCATCATCATAAACATCATCATAATCATCATCATAATCATCGTCATAATCATAATCATAATCATCATCATAATCATCATCATAATCATCATCATAATCATCGCCATAATCATCATCATAGTCATCATCATAATCATCATCATAATCATCATCGTAATCATCATCATAATCATCATCATAATCATGACCATAATCATGACCATAATCATCATCATAATCATCATCATAATCATTATCATAATCATCATCATAATCGTCATCATAATCGTCATCATAATCGTCATCATTATAGTCATCATAACCATCATCATAATCATCATCATAATCATCATCATAATCATCGTCATAATCATAATCATAATCATCATCATAACCGTCATCATAATCATCATAATAATCATCATCATAATTATCAACATAATAGTCATCATAATTATCATTATAATTCATCATCATAATCATCATCATAACCGTCATCATAATCAGCATCATAGTCATCATCATCATCATAATCATAATCATAATATTCATCATAAACATCATCATAATCATGGGCATAATCATCATCATAATCATCATCATAATCATCATCATACTCATTATCATAATCATCATCATAATCGTCATCATGGTCATCATAATCATCATCATAGTCATCATCACAATAGTCATCATAATCGTCATGATTATAGTCATCATTATAGTCATCATAATCATCATCATAATCATCATCATAATCGTTAGCATAATCATCATCATAATCGTCATCATAATCGTCATCATAATCGTCATCATAATCAGCATCATAGTCATCATCATAATAGTCATCATAATCATCATCATAATCATCATCATAATCGTCATCATGGTCATCATAATCATCATCATAGTCATCATCATAATAGTCATCATAATCGTCATGATTATAGTCATCATTATAGTCATCATAATCATCATCATAATCATCATCATAATCGTTATCATAATCATCATCATAATCATCATCATAATCGTTATCATAATCATCATCATAATCGTCATCATAATCGTCATCATAATATTCATCATAAACATCATCATAATCATGGGCATAATCATCATCATAATCATCATCATAATCATCATCATACTCATTATCATAATCATCAGCATAATCATCATCATAATCATTAACATAATCGTCATCATAATCATCATCATAATCATCATCATAATCATTATCACAATCATCATCATAATCATCATCATAACCGTCATCATTATCAGCATCATAATCATCATCATAATCATCATCATCATCATAATCATCATAATAATCATCATCATAATTATCAACATAATAGTCATCATAATTATCATTATAATTCATCATCATAATCATGAGCATAATCGTCATCATAATCATGAGCATAATCATCATCATAATCATTATCATAATCGTCATCATAATCATCATCATGATCATCATCATAATCATTATCATAATCATCATCATAATCATCATCATAACCGTCATCATAATCAGCATCATAGTCATCATCATAACCGTCATCATAATCAGCATCATAGTCATCATCATAATCGTCATCATAGTCATCATCATATAGTCATCATAATCGGCATCATTATAGACGTCGTAATCATCATCATAATCATCATCATAATCATCATCATAATCATCATAATAATCATCATCATAATTATCAACATAATAGTCAGCATAATTATCATTATAATTCATCATCATAATCATGAGCATAATCGTCATCATAATCATGAGCATAATCATCACCATAATCATCATCATAATCATCATCATAATGATAATCATAATCATCATCATAGTGATCATCGTAATCATCATCACAATTATCATTATAATCATTATCATAATCATCATCATAATCATCGTCATAATCATCATTATAATCATCATCATAACCGTCATCAGAATCATCATCATAATAGTCATCATAATCGTCATCATAACCGTCATCATAATCAGGATCATAGTCATCATCACAATCGTCATCATAGTCATCATCATAATAGTCATCATAATCGGCATCATTATAGACGTCGTAATCATAATCATAATCATCATCAGAATCATCATCATAATAGTCATCATAATCGTCATCATCATCATCATCATAATCATCATCATAATCATCATCATAATCGTCATCATAATCATCGTCATAATCATCATCATAATCATCATAATAATCATCATCATAATTATCAACATAATAGTCATCATAATTATCATTATAATTCATCATCATAATCATGAGCATAATCGTCATCATAATCATGAGCATAATCATCATCATAATCATTATCATAATCATCATCATAATCATCATCATAACCGTCATCATAATCGCCATCATAATCGCCATCATAATCGTCATCATAATCGTCATCATAATCATCATAAGAGTCCTCACAATCGTCATCATAATCGTCATCATAATCGTCATCATAATCATTATCATAATCATCATCATAATCATCGTCATAATCATCATCATAATCATAATCATAATCATCATCATAACCATCATCATAATCATCATCATAATTATCATCATAATCATCATCATAATCATTATCATAATCATCATCATAATCATCATCATAACCGTCATCATAATCAGCATCATAGTCATCATCATAATCATCATCATAATCATCATCATAATCGTCATCATAATCGTCATCATAATCGTCATCATAATTATCATCATAATCATCATCATAATCATTATCATAATCATCATCATAATCATCATCATAACCGTCATCATAATCAGCATCATAATGATCATCATAATCATTATCATAATCATCATCATAATCATCATCATAACCGTCATCATAATCATCATCATAACCGTCATCATAATCAGCATCATAGTCATCATCATAATCATCATCATAATCATCATCATAATCGTCATCATAATCGTCATCGTAATCATCATCATAATCATCATCATAATCATCGCCATAATCATCATCATAGTCATCATCATAATCATCATCATAATCATCATCATAATCATCATCATAATGATCATTATAATCATTATCATAATCATCATCATAATCATCATCATAACCGTCATCATAATCAGCATCATAGTCATCATCATAATCATCATCATAATCATCATCATAATCGTCATCATAATCGTCATCGTAATCATCATCATAATCATCATCATAATCATCGCCATAATCATCATCATAGTCATCATCATAATCATCATCATAATCATCATCGTAATCATCATCATAATCATCATCATAATCGTCATCATAATCGTCATCATAATCGTCATCATAATCATCATCATAATCGTTATCATAATCATCATCATAATCGTCATCATAATCGTCATCATAATCGTCATCATAATCGTCATCATAATCATCATAATAGTCATCATCATAATAGTCATCATAATCGTCATGATTATAGTCATCATTATAGTCATCATAATCATCATCATAATCATCATCATAATCGTTATCATAATCATCATCATAATCGTCATCATAATCGTCATCATAATCGTCATCATAATCGTCATCATAATCATCATAATCGTCATCATAATCGTCATCATAATCATCATCATAATCGTTATCATAATCATCATCATAATCGTCATCATAATCGTCATCATAATCGTCATCATAATCGTCATCATAATCATCATAATAGTCATCATCATAATAGTCATCATAATCGTCATGATTATAGTCATCATTATAGTCATCATAATCATCATCATAATCGTCATCATAATCGTCATCATAACCATCATCATAATCATCATCATAATCATCATCATAATCATCGTCATAATCATAATCATAATCATCATCATAATCATCATCATAATCATCATCATAATCATCGCCATAATCATCATCATAGTCATCATCATAATCATCATCATAATCATCATCGTAATCATCATCATAATCATCATCATAATCATGACCATAATCATGACCATAATCATCATCATAATCATCATCATAATCATTATCATAATCATCATCATAATCGTCATCATAATCGTCATCATAATCGTCATCATTATAGTCATCATAACCATCATCATAATCATCATCATAATCATCATCATAATCATCGTCATAATCATAATCATAATCATCATCATAACCGTCATCATAATCATCATAATAATCATCATCATAATTATCAACATAATAGTCATCATAATTATCATTATAATTCATCATCATAATCATCATCATAACCGTCATCATAATCAGCATCATAGTCATCATCATCATCATAATCATAATCATAATATTCATCATAAACATCATCATAATCATGGGCATAATCATCATCATAATCATCATCATAATCATCATCATACTCATTATCATAATCATCATCATAATCGTCATCATGGTCATCATAATCATCATCATAGTCATCATCACAATAGTCATCATAATCGTCATGATTATAGTCATCATTATAGTCATCATAATCATCATCATAATCATCATCATAATCGTTAGCATAATCATCATCATAATCGTCATCATAATCGTCATCATAATCGTCATCATAATCAGCATCATAGTCATCATCATAATAGTCATCATAATCATCATCATAATCATCATCATAATCGTCATCATGGTCATCATAATCATCATCATAGTCATCATCATAATAGTCATCATAATCGTCATGATTATAGTCATCATTATAGTCATCATAATCATCATCATAATCATCATCATAATCGTTATCATAATCATCATCATAATCATCATCATAATCGTTATCATAATCATCATCATAATCGTCATCATAATCGTCATCATAATCGTCATCATAATCGTCATCATAATCATCATAATAGTCATCACAATCGTCATCATAATCGTCATCATAATCATCATCATAATCATCATCATAATCATCATCATATTCATCATCATAATCATCACCATAATCATCATCATAATCATCATCATAATCATCATCATAATCATCATTATAATGATAATCGTAATCATCATCATAATTATCAACATAATAGTCATCATAATTATCATTATAATACATCATCATAATCATTAGCATAATCGTCATCACAATCATCATCGTAGTCATCATCATAATCATCATCATAATCATCACCATAATCATCATCATAATCATCATCATAATGATAATCATAATCATCATCATAATGATCATCGTAATCATCATCATAATCATCATCATAATGATTAACATAATCATCATCATAATATTCATCATAATCATGACCATAATCATGACCATAATCATCATCATAATCATCATCATAATCATTATCATAATCATCATCATAATCGTCATCATAATCGTCATCATAATCGTCATCATTATACTCATCATAACCATCATCATAATCATCATCATAATCATCATCATAATCATCGTCATAATCATAATCATAATCATCATCATAACCGTCATCATAATCATCATAATAATCATCATCATAATTATCAACATAATAGTCATCATAATTATCATTATAATTCATCATCATAATCATCATCATAACCGTCATCATAATCAGCATCATAGTCATCATCATCATCATAATCATAATCATAATATTCATCATAAACATCATCATAATCATGGGCATAATCATCATCATAATCATCATCATAATCATCATCATACTCATTATCATAATCATCAGCATAATCATCATCATAATCATTAACATAATCGTCATCATAATCATCATCATAATCATCATCATAATCATTATCACAATCATCATCATAATCATCATCATAACCGTCATCATTATCAGCATCATAATCATCATCATAATCATCATCATCATCATAATCATCATAATAATCATCATCATAATTATCAACATAATAGTCATCATAATTATCATTATAATTCATCATCATAATCATGAGCATAATCGTCATCATAATCATGAGCATAATCATCATCATAATCATTAACATAATCGTCATCATAATCATCATCATGATCATCATCATAATCATTATCATAATCATCATCATAATCATCATCATAATCATCATTATAATGATAATCGTAATCATCATCATAATTATCAACATAATAGTCATCATAATTATCATTATAATTCATCATCATAATCATTAGCATAATCGTCATCACAATCATCATCGTAGTCATCATCATAATCATCATCATAATCATTATCATAATCATCATCATAATCGTCATCATAATCGTCATCATAATCGTCATCATAATCGTCATCATTATAGTCATCATAACCGTCATCATAATCATCATAATAATCATCATCATAATTATCAACATAATAGTCATCATAATTATCATTATAATTCATCATCATAATCATCATCATAACCGTCATCATAATCAGCATCATAGTCATCATCATCATCATAATCATAATCATAATATTCATCATAAACATCATCATAATCATGGGCATAATCATCATCATAATCATCATCATAATCATCATCATACTCATTATCATAATCATCAGCATAATCATCATCATAATCATTAACATAATCGTCATCATAATCATCGTCATAATCATAATCATAATCATCATCATAATCATCGCCATAATCATCATCATAGTCATCATCATAATCATCATCATAATCATCATCATAATCATCATCGTAATCATCATCATAATCATCGCCATAATCATCATCATAGTCATCATCATAATCATCATCATAATCATCATCGTAATCATCATCATAATCATCATCATAATCATCGCCATAATCATCATCATAGTCATCATCATAATCATCATCATAATCATCATCGTAATCATCATCATAATCATCATCATAATCATTATCATAATCATCATCATAATCATCATCATAACCGTCATCATAATCAGGATCATAGTCATCATCACAATCGTCGTCATAGTCATCATCATAATAGTCATCATAATCGGCATCATTATAGACGTCGTAATCATAATCATAATCATCATCATAATCATCATCATAATCATCATCATCATCATCATCATCATCATAATCATCATCATAATCATCATCATAATCATCATCATAATCGTCATCATAATCATCACCATAATCATCATCATAATCATCATCATAATGATAATCATAATCATCATCATAATGACCATCGTAATCATCATCACAATTATCATCATAATCATTATCATAATCATCATCATAATCATCGTCATAATCATCATTATAATCATCATCATAACCGTCATCAGAATCATCATCATAATAGTCATCATAATCGTCATCATTATAGTCATCATAATCATCATCATAATCATCATCATAATCATCATCATAATCATCATCATAATCATCATCATAATCATCATCATAATCATTATCATAATCATCATCATAATCATCATCATAACCGTCATCATAATCAGCATCATAGTCATCATCATAATCATCATCATAATCATCATCATAATCGTCATCATAATCGTCATCATAATCTTCATCATTATAGTCATCATAACCATCATCATAATCATCATCATAATCATCATCATAATCATCGTCATAATCATAATCATAATCATCATCATAATCATCATCATAATGATCATTATAATCATTATCATAATCATCATCATAACCGTCATCATAATCAGCATCATAGTCATCATCATAATCATCATCATAATCATCATCATAATCGTCATCATAATCGTCATCGTAATCATCATCATAATCATCATCATAATCATCGCCATAATCATCATCATAGTCATCATCATAATCATCATCATAATCATCATCGTAATCATCATCATAATCATCATCATAATCGTCATCATAATCGTCATCATAATCGTCATCATAATCATCATCATAATCGTTATCATAATCATCATCATAATCGTCATCATAATCGTCATCATAATCGTCATCATAATCGTCATCATAATCATCATAATAGTCATCATCATAATAGTCATCATAATCGTCATGATTATACTCATCATTATAGTCATCATAATCATCATCATAATCATCATCATAATCGTTATCATAATCATCATCATAATCGTCATCATAATCGTCATCATAATCGTCATCATAATCGTCATCATAATCATCATAATAGTCATCACAATCGTCATCATAATCGTCATCATAATCATCATCATAATCATCATCATCATAGTCATCATCATAATCATCATCATAATCATCATCGTAATCATCATCATAATCATCATCATAATCGTCATCATAATCGTCATCATAATCGTCATCATAATCATCATCATAATCGTTATCATAATCATCATCATAATCGTCATCATAATCGTCATCATAATCGTCATCATAATCGTCATCATAATCATCATAATAGTCATCATCATAATAGTCATCATAATCGTCATGATTATAGTCATCATTATAGTCATCATAATCATCATCATAATCGTCATCATAATCGTCATCATAACCATCATCATAATCATCATCATAATCATCATCATAATCATCGTCATAATCATAATCATAATCATCATCATAATCATCATCATAATCATCATCATAATCATCGCCATAATCATCATCATAGTCATCATCATAATCATCATCATAATCATCATCGTAATCATCATCATAATCATCATCATAATCATGACCATAATCATGACCATAATCATCATCATAATCATCATCATAATCATTATCATAATCATCATCATAATCGTCATCATAATCGTCATCATAATCGTCATCATTATAGTCATCATAACCATCATCATAATCATCATCATAATCATCATCATAATCATCGTCATAATCATAATCATAATCATCATCATAACCGTCATCATAATCATCATAATAATCATCATCATAATTATCAACATAATAGTCATCATAATTATCATTATAATTCATCATCATAATCATCATCATAACCGTCATCATAATCAGCATCATAGTCATCATCATCATCATAATCATAATCATAATATTCATCATAAACATCATCATAATCATGGGCATAATCATCATCATAATCATCATCATAATCATCATCATACTCATTATCATAATCATCATCATAATCGTCATCATGGTCATCATAATCATCATCATAGTCATCATCACAATAGTCATCATAATCGTCATGATTATAGTCATCATTATAGTCATCATAATCATCATCATAATCATCATCATAATCGTTATCATAATCATCATCATAATCGTCATCATAATCGTCATCATAATCGTCATCATAATCAGCATCATAGTCATCATCATAATAGTCATCATAATCATCATCATAATCATCATCATAATCGTCATCATGGTCATCATAATCATCATCATAGTCATCATCATAATAGTCATCATAATCGTCATGATTATAGTCATCATTATAGTCATCATAATCATCATCATAATCATCATCATAATCGTTATCATAATCATCATCATAATCATCATCATAATCGTTATCATAATCATCATCATAATCGTCATCATAATCGTCATCATAATCGTCATCATAATCGTCATCATAATCATCATAATAGTCATCACAATCGTCATCATAATCGTCATCATAATCATCATCATAATCATCATCATAATCATCATCATATTCATCATCATAATCATCACCATAATCATCATCATAATCATCATCATAATCATCATCATAATCATCATTATAATGATAATCGTAATCATCATCATAATTATCAACATAATAGTCATCATAATTATCATTATAATACATCATCATAATCATTAGCATAATCGTCATCACAATCATCATCGTAGTCATCATCATAATCATCATCATAATCATCACCATAATCATCATCATAATCATCATCATAATGATAATCATAATCATCATCATAATGATCATCGTAATCATCATCATAATCATCATCATAATGATTAACATAATCATCATTATAATATTCATCATAATCATGACCATAATCATGACCATAATCATCATCATAATCATTATCATAATCACCATCATAATCATCGTCATAATCATCATCATAGTCATCATCATAATCATCATCATAATCATCATTATAATCATCATCATAATCATCATCATAATCATCATCATAATCATCGTCATAATCATAATCATAATCATCATCATAACCGTCATCATAATCATCATAATAATCATCATCATAATTATCAACATAATAGTCATCATAATTATCATTATAATTCATCATCATAATCATCATCATAACCGTCATCATAATCAGCATCATAGTCATCATCATCATCATAATCATAATCATAATATTCATCATAAACATCATCATAATCATCATCATAATCATCATCATACTCATTATCATAATCATCAGCATAATCATCATCATAATCATTAACATAATCGTCATCATAATCATCATCATAATCATCATCATAATCATTATCACAATCATCATCATAATCATCATCATAACCGTCATCATTATCAGCATCATAATCATCATCATAATCATCATCATCATCATAATCATCATAATAATCATCATCATAATTATCAACATAATAGTCATCATAATTATCATTATAATTCATCATCATAATCATGAGCATAATCGTCATCATAATCATGAGCATAATCATCATCATAATCATCATCGTAATCATCATCATAATCATCATCATAATCATTATCATAATCATCGCCATAATCATCATCATAGTCATCATCATAATCATCATCATAATCATCATCGTAATCATCATCATAATCATCATCATAATCATTATCAAAATCATCATCATAATCATCATCATAATCATCGCCATAATCATCATCATAGTCATCATCATAATCATCATCATAATCATCGTCATAATCATCATCATAGTTATCATCATAGTCATCATCATAATCGTCATCATAATCATCATCATAATCGTCATCACAATCATCATCGTAGTCATCATCATAATCATCATCATAATCATCATCATAATCGTCATCATAATGATCATCATAATCATCATCATAATCATCATCATAATCATCATCATAATCATTATCATAATCACCATCATAATCATCGTCATAATCATCATCATAGTCATCATCATAATCATCATCATAATCATCATTATAATCATCATCATAATCATTATCATAATCATCATCATAATCATCATCATAATCATCGTCATAATCATCATCATAGTTATCATCATAGTCATCATCATAATCGTCATCATAATCATCATCATAATCGTCATCACAATCATCATCGTAGTCATCATCATAATCATCATCATAATCATCACCATAATCATCATCATAATGATAATCATAATCATCATCATAATGATCATCGTAATCATCATCATAATCATCATCATAATCATTAACATAATCATCATCATAATATTCATCATAATCATGATCATAATCATGAGCATAATCATCATCATAATCATCATCATAATCGTCATCATAATCAGCATCATAGTCAGCATCATAATAGTCATCATAATCATCATCATAATCATCATCATAATCGTCATCATGGTCATCATAATCATCATCATAGTCATCATCATAATAGTCATCCTAATCGTCATGATTATAGTCATCATTATAGTCATCATAATCATCATCATAATCATCATCATAACCGTCATCATAATCAGCATCATAGTCATCATCATAATAGTCATCATAATCGTCATCATAATCGTCATCATAATCGTCATCATAATCGTCATCATAATCATCATAATAGTCATCATCATAATAGTCATCATAATCGTCATGATTATAGTCATCATTATAGTCATCATAATCATCATCATAATCGTTATCACAATCATCATCATAATCGTCATCATAATCGTCATCATAATCGTCATCATAATCGTCATCATAATCATCATAATAGTCATCACAATCGTCATCATAATCGTCATCATAATCATCATCATAATCATCATCATAATCATCATCATAATCATCATCATAATCACCATCATAATCATCATCATAACCGTCAACGTAATCAGCATCATAGTCATAGTCATAATAGTCATCATAATCATCATCATAATCATTATCATAATCACCATCATAATCATCGTCATAATCATCATCATAGTGATCATCATAATGATCATCGTAATCATCATCATAATCATCATCATAATCATTAACATAATTATCATCATAATATTCATCATAATCATGATCATAATCATGAGCATAATCATCATCATAATCATCATCATAATCATTATCATAATCATCATCATAATCATCGTCATAATCATCATCATAATCATCATCATAATAGTCATCATAATCGTCATCATAATCGTCATCATAATCGTCATCATAATCGTCATCATTATAGTCATCATAATCATCATCATAATCATCATCATAATCATCATCATAATCATCAGCATATTCATCATCATAATCATCATCATAACCGTCATCATAATCAGCATCATAGTCATCATCATAATCGTCATCATAGTCATCATCATAATAGTCATCATAATCGGCATCATTATAGACGTCGTAATCATCATCATAATCATCATCATAATCATCATCATAATCATCATCATAATGATCATCATAATCATCATCATAATCATCATCATAATCATCATCATAATCATTATCATAATCACCATCATAATCATCGTCATAATCATCATCATAGTCATCATCATATTCATCATCATAGTCATCATCATAATCATTATCATAATCATTATCATAACCGTCATCATATTCATCATCATAATCATCATCATAATCATCATCATAATCATCATCATAATCATCATCATAATCATCATCTTTGTCATAATCATAATATTCCTCATAATCGTCATCTTTATAGTCATCATAATCATCATCATAATCATCATAGTTATCATCATAATAGTCATCAGAATCATCATCATAATCATTATCATAATCATCAGCATATTCATCATCATAATCATCATCATAATCATCATCATAATAGTCATCATAATCGTCATCATTATAGTCATCATAATCATCATCATAATCATCATCATATTCATCATCATAGTCATCATCATAATCATTATCATAATCATTATCATAACCGTCATCATATTCATCATCATAATCGTCATCACAATCATCATCGTAGTCATCATAATAGTCCTCATAATCGTCATCTTTATAGTCGTCATAATCATCATCATAATCGTCATCATAGTCATCATCATAATAGTCATCATAGTCATCATAATCATCATCATAATCATTATCATAATCATCATCATATTCATCATCATAATCATCACCATAATCATCATCATAATCATCATCATAATCATCATCATAATCATCATTATAATGATCATCGTAATCATCATCATAATTATCAACATAATAGTCATCATAATTATCATTATAATTCATCATCATAATCATTAGCATAATCGTCATCACAATCATCATCGTAGTCATCATCATAATCATCATCATAATCATCACCATAATCATCATCATAATCATCATCATAATGATAATCATAATCATCATCATAATGATCATCGTAATCATAATCATAATCATCATCATAATCATTAACATAATCATCATCATAATATTCATCATAATCATGAACATAATCATGACCATAATCATGACCATAATCATCATCATAATCATCATCATAATCATTATCATAATCATCATCATAATCATCATCATAATCATCATCATAATCAACATCATAATCATCATCATAACCATCATTATAATCATTATCATAATCATCATCATAATCATCGTCATAATCATCATAATAATCATCATCATAATTATCAACATAATAGTCATCATAATTATCATTATAATTCATCATCATAATCATGAGCATAATCGTCATCATAATCATGAGCATAATCATCATCATAATCATTATCATAATCGTCATCATAATAATCATCATAATCATCATCATAATCATTATCATAATCATCATCATAATCATCGTCATAATCATCATCGTAATCATCATCATAATAGTCATCATAATCGTCATCATTATAGTCATCATAATCATCATCATAATCATCGTCATAATCATCATCATAATCATCATCATAATCATCATCATAATCATCATCATAATCATCATCATAATCATCATCATAATCATTATCATAATCATCATCATAATGATCGTCATAATCATCATAATAATCATCATCATAATTATCAACATAATAGTCATCATAATTATCATTATAATTCATCATCATAATCATGAGCATAATCGTCATCATAATCATGAGCATAATCATTATCATAATCATCATCATAATCATCATCATAACCGTCATCATAATCAGCATCATAGTCATCATCATCATCATAATCATAATCATAATCATCATCATAATATTCATCATAAACATGATCATAATCATGAGCATAATCATCATCATAATCATCATCATAATCATCATCATACTCATTATCATAATCATCATCATAATCATCATCATAACCGTCATCATAATCAACATCATAGTCATCATCATAATCGTCACCATAATCATCGTCGTAATCATCATCATAATCATCATCATAATCATTATCATAATCATCATCATAATCAACATCATAATCATCATCATAATCATCATCATAATCGTCATCATAATCGTCATCATAATCGTCATCATTATAGTCATCATAATCATCATCATAATCATCATCATAATCATCATCGTAGTCATCATCATAATCATCATCATAATCATCATCATAATCATCATCATAATGATCATCATAATCATCATCATAATCATCATCATAATCATCATCATAATCATTATCATAATCACCATCATAATCATCGTCATAATCATCATCATAGTCATCATCATAATCATCATCATAATCATCATTATAATCATCATCATAATCATTATCATAATCATCATCATAATCATCATCATAATCATCGTCATAATCATCATCATAGTCATCATCATAGTCATCATCATAATCGTCATCATTATAGTCATCATAATCATCATCATAATCATCATCATAATCATCATCATAATCATCATCATAATCATCATCATAATCATCATCATAATCATCATCATTGTCATCATCATAATATTCCTCATAATCGTCATCTTTATAGTCATCATAATCATCATCATAATCATCATAGTTATCATCATAATAGTCATCAGAATCATCATCATAATCATTATCATAATCATCAGCATATTCATCATCATAATCATCATCATAATCATCATCATAATAGTCATCATAATCGTCATCATTATAGTCATCATAATCATCATCATAATCATCATCATAATCATCATCATATTCATCATCATAGTCATCATCATAATCATTATCATAATCATTATCATAACCGTCATCATATTCATCATCATAATCGTCATCACAATCATCATCGTAGTCATCATAATAGTCCTCATAATCGTCATCTTTATAGTCGTCATAATCATCATCATAATCGTCATCATAGTCATCATCATAATAGTCATCATAATCATCATCATAATCATAATCATAATCATCATCATAATCATTAACATAATCATCATCATAATATTCATCATAAACATGATCATAATCATGAGCATAATCATCATCATAATCATCATCATAATCATCATCATACTCATTATCATAATCATCATCATAATCATCATCATAACCCTCATCATAATCAGCATCATAGTCATCATCATAATCGTCACCATAATCATCGTCGTAATCATCATCATAATCATCATCATAATCATTATCATAATCATCATCATAATCATCATCATAATCATCATCATAATCATCATCATAATCGTCATCATAATCGTCATCATAATCGTTATCATTATAGTCATCATAATCATCATCATAATCATCATCATAATCATCATCGTAGTCATCATCATAATCATCATCATAATCATCATCATAATCATCATCATAATGATCATCATAATCATCATCATAATCATCATCATAATCATCATCATAATCATTATCATAATCACCATCATAATCATCGTCATAATCATCATCATAGTCATCATCATAATCATCATCATAATCATCATTATAATCATCATCATAATCATTATCATAATCATCATCATAATCATCATCATAATCATCGTCATAATCATCATCATAGTCATCATCATAGTCATCATCATAATCGTCATCATTATAGTCATCATAATCATCATCATAATCATCATCATAATCATCATCATAATCATCATCATAATCATCATCATAATCATCATCATTGTCATCATCATAATATTCCTCATAATCGTCATCTTTATAGTCATCATAATCATCATCATAATCATCATAGTTATCATCATAATAGTCATCAGAATCATCATCATAATCATTATCATAATCATCAGCATATTCATCATCATAATCATCATCATAATCATCATCATAATAGTCATCATAATCGTCATCATTATAGTCATCATAATCATCATCATAATCATCATCATAATCATCATCATAATCATCATCATAATCATCATCATATTCATCATCATAGTCATCATCATAATCATTATCATAATCATTATCATAACCGTCATCATATTCATCATCATAATCGTCATCACAATCATCATCGTAGTCATCATAATAGTCCTCATAATCGTCATCTTTATAGTCGTCATAATCATCATCATAATCGTCATCATAGTCATCATCATAATAGTCATCATAATCATCATCATAATCATTATCATAATCATCATCATATTCATCATCATAATCATCACCATAATCATCATCATAATCATCATCATAATCATCATCATAATCATCATTATAATGATCATCGTAATCATCATCATAATTATCAACATAATAGTCATCATAATTATCATTATAATTCATCATCATAATCATTAGCATAATCGTCATCACAATCATCATCGTAGTCATCATCATAATCATCATCATAATCATCACCATAATCATCATCATAATCATCATCATAATGATAATCATAATCATCATCATAATGATCATCGTAATCATAATCATAATCATCATCATAATCATTAACATAATCATCATCATAATATTCATCATAATCATGAACATAATCATGACCATAATCATCATCATAATCATCATCATAATCATTATCATAATCATCATCATAATCGTCATCATAATCGTCATCATAATCGTCATCATTATAGTCATCATAATCAGCATCATAGTCATCATCATAATCATCATCATAATCATCATCATAATCATCACCATAACCATCATCATAATCATCATCATAATGATAATCATAATCATCATCATAATGATCATCGTAATCATAATCATAATCATCATCATAATCATCATCATAATCATCGTCATAATCATAATCATAATCATCATCATAACCGTCATCATAATCATCATCATAATCATTATCAAAATCGTCATCATAGTCATCATAATCGTCATCATTATAGTCATCATTATAGTCATCATTATCATCATCATAATCATCATCATAATCATCATAATAATCATCATCATAATCATCGTCATAATCGTCATCATAATCATCGTCGTAATCATCATCATAATCATCATCATAATCATTATCATAATCATCATCATAATCATCATCATAATCATCGCCATAATCATCATCATAGTCATCATCATAATCATCATCATAATCATCATCGTAATCATCATCATAATCATCATCATAATCATTATCATAATCATCATCATAATCATCATCATAATCATCGCCATAATCATCATCATAGTCATCATCATAATCATCATCATAATCATCATCATAATCATCATCATAATCGTCATCATAATCGTCATCATAATCGTCATCATAATAGTCATCATAATCATCATCATAATCATCATCATAATCATCATCATAATCATCATCGTAGTCATCATCATAATCATCATCATAATCATCATCATAATCATCATCAAAATGATCATCGTAATCATCATCATAATCATCATCATAATCATTATCATAATCACCATCATAATCACCATCATAACCGTCATCATAATCAGGATCATAGTCATCATCACAATCGTCATCATAGTCATCATCATAGTAGTCATCATAATCGGCATCATTATAGATGTCGTAATCATAATCATAATCATCATCATAACCGTCATCATAATTAGCATCATAGTCATCATCCTAATCATGATCATAATCATCATAATAATCATCATCATAATCATCATAATAATCATCATAATAATCAACATAATAGCCATCATAATTATCATTATAATTCATCATCATAATCATGAGCATAATCGTCATCATAATCATGAGCATAATTATCATCATAATCATTATCATAATCGTCATCATAATCATCATCATAATCGTCATCACAATCATCATCGTAGTCATCATCATAGTCATCATCATAATCATCACCATAATCATCATAATCATTATCATAATCATTATCATAACTGTCATCATAATCATCATCATAATCATCATCATAATAGTCATCATAATCGTCATCATAATCATGATCATAATCATGAGCATAATCATCATCATAATCATCATCATAATCATTATCATAATCATCATCATAATCATCATCATAATAGTCATCATCATAGTCATCATAATCATCATCATAATCATCATCATAATCATCACCATAATCATCATCATAACCGTCATCATAATTAGCATCATAGTCATCATCATAATCATGATCATAATCATCATCATAATCGTCATCATAATCGTCATCATAATCCTCATCATAATCATTATCATAATAGTCATCATAATCGGCATCATTATAGATGTCGTAATCATCATCATAATCATCATCATAATCATCATCATATTCATCATCATAGTCATCATCATAATCATTATCATAATCATTATCATAACCGTCATCATAATCATCATCATAATCATCATCATAATAGTCATCATAATCGTCATCATAATCATGATCATAATCATGAGCATAATCGTCATCATAATCATCATCATAATCATTATCATAATCATCATCATAATCATCATCATAATAGTCATCATAATCGTCATCATTATAGTCATCATAATCATCATCATAATCATCATCATAATCATCATCATAATCATCATCATAATCACCATCATAATCATCATCATAACCATCATCATAATCATTATCATAATCATCATCATAATCATCGTCATAATCATCATAATAATCATCATCATAATTATCAACATAATAGTCATCATAATTATCATTTTAATTCATCATCATAATCATGAGCATAATCGTCATCATAATCATGAGCATAATCATCATCATAATCATCATCATAATCATCATCATTGTCATCATCATAATATTCCTCATAATCGTCATCTTTATAGTCATCATAATCATCATCATAATCATCATAGTTATCATCATAATAGTCATCAGAATCATCATCATAATCATTATCATAATCATCAGCATATTCATCATCATAATCATCATCATAATCATCATCATAATAGTCATCATAATCGTCATCATTATAGTCATCATAATCATCATCATAATCATCATCATAATCATCATCATATTCATCATCATAGTCATCATCATAATCATTATCATAATCATTATCATAACCGTCATCATATTCATCTTCATAATCGTCATCACAATCATCATCGTAGTCATCATAATAGTCCTCATAATCGTCATCTTTATAGTCGTCATAATCATCATCATAATCGTCATCATAATCCTCATCATAATCATTATCATAATAGTAATCATAATCGGCATCATTATAGATGTCGTAATCATCATCATAATCATGATCATAATCATGAGCATAATCATCATCATAATCATCATCATAATCATTATCATAATCATCATCATAATCATCATCATAATAGTCATCATAATCGTCATCATCATAGTCATCATAATCATCATCATAATCATCATCATAATCATCATCATAATCATCATCATAATCATCATCATAACCGTCATCATAATTAGCATCATAGTCATCATCATAATCATGATCATAATCATCATCATAATCGTCATCATAATCGTCATCATAATCCTCATCATAATCATTATCATAATAGTCATCATAATCGGCATCATTATAGATGTCGTAATCATCATCATAATCATCATCATAATCATCATCATAATCATCATCATATTCATCATCATAGTCATCATCATAATCATTATCATAATCATTATCATAACCGTCATCATAATCATCATCATAATCATCATCATAATAGTCATCATAATCGTCATCATAATCATGATCATAATCATGAGCATAATCATCATCATAACCATCATCATAATCATTATCATAATCATCATCATAATCATCATCATAATCATCGTCATAATCATCATAATAATCATCATCATAATTATCAACATAATAGTCATCATAATTATCATTATAATTCATCATCATAATCATGAGCATAATCGTCATCATAATCATGAGCATAATCATCATCATAATCATCATCATAATCATCATCATTGTCATCATCATAATATTCCTCATAATCGTCATCTTTATAGTCATCATAATCATCATCATAATCATCATAGTTATCATCATAATAGTCATCAGAATCATCATCATAATCATTATCATAATCATCAGCATATTCATCATCATAATCATCATCATAATCATCATCATAATAGTCATCATAATCGTCATCATTATAGTCATCATAATCATCATCATAATCATCATCATAATCATCATCATATTCATCATCATAGTCATCATCATAATCATTATCATAATCATTATCATAACCGTCATCATATTCATCATCATAATCGTCATCACAATCATCATCGTAGTCATCATAATAGTCCTCATAATCGTCATCTTTATAGTCGTCATAATCATCATCATAATCGTCATCATAGTCATCATCATAATAGTCATCATAATCATCATCATAATCATTATCATAATCATCATCATATTCATCATCATAATCATCACCATAATCATCATCATAATCATCACTATAATCATCATCATAATCATCATTATAATGATCATCGTAATCATCATCATAATTATCAACATAATAGTCATCATAATTATCATTATAATTCATCATCATAATCATTAGCATAATCGTCATCACAATCATCATCGTAGTCATCATCATAATCATCATCATAATCATCACCATAATCATCATCATAATCATCATCATAATGATAATCATAATCATCATCATAATGATCATCGTAATCATAATCATAATCGTCATCATTATAGTCATCATAATCAGCATCATAGTCATCATCATAATCATCATCATAATTATCATCATAATCGTCATCATAATCGTCATCATAATCGTCATCATTATAGTCATCATAACCATCATCATAATCATCATCATAATCATCATCATAATCATCGTCATAATCATAATCATAATCATCATCATAACCGTCATCATAATCATCATCATAATCATTATCAAAATCGTCATCATAGTCATCATAATCGTCATCATTATAGTCATCATTATAGTCATCATTATCATCATCATAATTATCATCATAATCATCATAATAATCATCATCATAATCATCATCATAATCGTCATCATAATCATCGTCGTAATCATCATCATAATCATCATCATAATCATTATCATAATCATCATCATAATCATCATCATAATCATCGCCATAATCATCATCATAGTCATCATCATAATCATCATCATAATCATCATCGTAATCATCATCATAATCATCATCATAATCATTACCATAATCATCATCATAATCATCATCATAATCATCATCATAATCATCGCCATAATCATCATCATAGTCATCATCATAATCATCATCATAATCATCATCATAATCATCATCATAATCGTCATCATAATCGTCATCATAATCGTCATCATTATGGTCATCATAATCATCATCATAATCATCATCATAATCATCATCATAATCATCATCGTAGTCATCATCATAATCATCATCATAATCATCATCATAATCATCATCAAAATGATCATCGTAATCATCATCATAATCATCATCATAATCATTATCATAATCATCATCATAATCATCATCATAACCGTCATCATAATCAAGATCATAGTCATCATCACAATCGTCATCATAGTCATCATCATAGTAGTCATCATAATCGGCATCATTATAGACGTCGTAATCATAATCATAATCATCATCATAATCATCATCATAATCATCATCATCATCATCATAATCATCATCATAATCATCATAATAATCATCATCATAATCATCATAATAATCATCATAATAATCATCATCATAATCATCATCATAACCGTCATCATAATTAGCATCATAGTCATCATCCTAATCATGATCATAATCATCATCATAATCGTCATCATAATAGTCATCATAATCCTCATCATAATCATTATCATAATCGTCATCACAATCATCATCGTAGTCATCATCATAGTCATCATCATAATCATCACCATAATCATCATAATCATTATCATAATCATTATCATAACTGTCATCATAATCATCATCATAATCATCATCATAATAGTCATCATAATCGTCATCATAATCATCATCATAATAGTCATCATAATCGTCATCATAATCATGATCACAATCATGAGCATAATCATCATCATAATCATCATCATAATCATTATCATAATCATCATCATAATCATCATCATAATAGTCATCATAATCGTCATCATTATAGTCATCATAATCATCATCATAATCATCATCATAATCATCATCATAATCATCATCATAATCATCATCATAATCATCATCATAATCATCATCATAACCGTCATCATAATTAGCATCATAGTCATCATCCTAATCATGATCATAATCATCATCATAATCGTCATCATAATCGTCATCATAATCCTCATCATAATCATTATCATAATAGGAATCATAATCGGCATCATTATAGATGTCGTTATCATCATCATAATCATCATCATAATCATCATCATAATCATCATCATATTCATCATCATAGTCATCATCATAATCATTATCATAATCATTATCATAACCGTCATCATAATCATCATCATAATCATCATCATAATAGTCATCATAATCGTCATCATAATCATGATCATAATCATGAGCATAATCATCATCATAATCATCATCATAATCATTATCATAATCATCATCATAATCATCATCATAATAGTCATCATAATCGTCATCATCATAGTCATCATAATCATCATCATAATCATTATCATAATCATCATCATAATCATCATCATAACCGTCATCATAATTAGCATCATAGTCATCATCATAATCATGATCATAATCATCATCATAATCGTCATCATAATCGTCATCATAATCCTCATCATAATCATTATCATAATAGTCATCATAATCGGCATCATTATAGATGTCGTAATCATCATCATAATCATCATCATAATCATCATCATAATCATCATCATAACCGTCATCATAATCAGCATCATAGTCATCATCATCATCATAATCATAATCATAATCATCATCATAATCATTAACATAATCATCATCATAATATTCATCATAAACATGATCATAATCATGAGCATAATCATCATCATAATCAGCATCATAATCATCATCATACTCATTATCATAATCATCATCATAATCATCATCATAACCGTCATCATAATTAGCATCATAGTCATCATCATAATCGTCATCATAATCATCGTCGTAATCATCATCATAATCATCGCCATAATCATCATCATAATCATCATCATAATCATCATCATAATCATCATCATAATCGTCATCATAATCGTCATCATAATCGTCATCATTATAGTCATCATAATCATCATCATAATCATCATCATAATCATCATCATAATCATCATCATAATCATCATCATAATCGTCATCATAATCGTCATCATAATCGTCATCATTATAGTCATCATAATCATCATCATAATCATCATCATAATCATCATCGTAGTCATCATCGTAATCATCATAATCATCATCATAATCATCATCATAATCATCATCATAATCATCGTCATAATCATCATCATAGTCATCATCATAATCATCATCATAATCATCATTATAATCATCATCATAATCATTATCATAATCATCATCATAATCATCATCATAATCATCGTCATAATCATCATCATAGTCATCATCATAGTCATCATCATAATCGTCATCATTATAGTCATCATAATCATCATCATAATCATCATCATTGTCATCATCATAATAGTCCTCATAATCGTCATCTTTATAGTCATCATAATCATCATCATAATCATCATAGTTATCATCATAATAGTCATCAGAATCATCATCATAATCATTATCATAATCATCAGCATATTCATCATCATAATCATCATCATAATCATCATCATAATAGTCATCATAATCGTCATCATTATAGTCATCATAATCATCATCATAATCATCATCATAATCATCATCATATTCATCATCATAGTCATCATCATAATCATTATCATAATCATTATCATAACCGTCATCATATTCATTATCATAATCGTCGTCACAATCATCATCGTAGTCATCATAATAGTCCTCATAATCGTCATCTTTATAGTCGTCATAATCATCATCATAATCGTCATCATAGTCATCATCATAATAGTCATCATAATCATCATCATAATCATTATCATAATCATCATCATATTCATCATCATAATCATCACCATAATCATCATCATAATCATCATCATAATCATCATCATAATCATCATTATAATGATCATCGTAATCATCATCATAATTATCAACATAATAGTCATCATAATTATCATTATAATTCATCATCATAATCATTAGCATAATCGTCATCACAATCATCATCGTAGTCATCATCATAATCATCATCATAATCATCACCATAATCATCATCATAATCATCATCATAATGATAATCATAATCATCATCATAATGATCATCGTAATCATAATCATAATCATCATCATAATCATTAACATATTCATTATCATAATATTCATCATAATCATGATCATAATCAAGACCATAATCATCATCATAATCATCATCATAATCATTATCATAATCATCATCATAATCGTCATCATAATCGTCATCATAATCGTCATCATTATAGTCATCATAACCATCATCATAATCATCATCATAATCATCATCATAATCATCGTCATAATCATAATCATAATCATCATCATAACCGTCATCACAATCATCATAATAATCATCATCATAATTATCAACATAATAGTCATCATAATTATCATTATAATTCATCATCATAATCATCATCATAATCATTATCATAATCATCATCATAATCATCATCCTAACCGTCATCATAATCAGCATCATAGTCATCATCATAATAGTCATCATAATCGGCATCATTATAGACGTCGTAATCATAATCATAATCATCATCATAATCATCATCATAATCATCATCATAATCATCATCATAATCATCATCATAATCATCATCATAATCATCATCATAATCATCATCATCATCATAATCATCATAATAATCTTCATCATAATTATCAACATAATAGTCATCATAATTATCATTATAATTCATCATCATAATCATGAGCATAATCGTCATCATAATCATGAGCATAATCATCATCATAATCATTAACAGAATCGTCATCATAATCATCATCATAATCATCATCATACTCATTATCATAATCATCATCATAATCAGCATCATAACCGTCATCATAATCAGCATCATAGTCATCATCATAATCGTCATCATAGTCATCATCATAATAGTCATCATAATCGGCATCATAATCGGCATCATTATAGACGTCGTAATCATCATCATAATCATCATCATTGTCATCATCATAATAGTCCTCATAATCGTCATCTTTATAGTCATCATAATCATCATCATAATCATCATAGTTATCATCATAATAGTCATCAGAATCATCATCATAATCATTATCATAATCATCAGCATATTCATCATCATAATCATCATCATAATCATCATCATAATAGTCATCATAATCGTCATCATTATAGTCATCATAATCATCATCATAATCATCATCATAATCATCATCATATTCATCATCATAGTCATCATCATAATCATTATCATAATCATTATCATAACCGTCATCATATTCATCATCATAATCGTCATCACAATCATCATCGTAGTCATCATAATAGTCATCATAATCATCATCATAATCATTATCATAATCATCATCATATTCATCATCATAATCATCACCATAATCATCATCATAATCATCATCATAATCATCATCATAATCATCATTATAATGATCATCGTAATCATCATCATAATTATCAACATAATAGTCATCATAATTATCATTATAATTCATCATCATAATCATTAGCATAATCGTCATCACAATCATCATCGTAGTCATCATCATAATCATCATCATAATCATCACCATAATCATCATCATAATCATCATCATAATGATAATCATAATCATCATCATAATGATCATCGTAATCATAATCATAATCATCATCATAATCGTCATCATAATCGCCATCATAATCGTCATCATTATAGTCATCATAATCAGCATCATAGTCATCGTCATAATCATCATCATAATCATCATCATAATCGTCATCATAATCGTCATCATAATCGTCATCATTATAGTCATCATAACCATCATCATAATCATCATCATAATCATCATCATAATCATCGTCATAATCATAATCATAATCATCATCATAACCGTCATCATAATCATCATCATAATCATTATCAAAATCGTCATCATAGTCATCATAATCGTCATCATTATAGTCATCATTATAGTCATCATTATCATCATCATAATCATCATCATAATCATCATAATAATCATCATCATAATCATCATCATAATCGTCATCATAATCATCGTCGTAATCATCATCATAATCATCATCATAATCATTATCATAATCATCATCATAATCATCATCATAATCATCGCCATAATCATCATCATAGTCATCATCATAATCATCATCATAATCATCATCGTAATCATCATCATAATCATCATCATAATCATTATCATAATCATCATCATAATCATCATCATAATCATCGCCATAATCATCATCATAGTCATCATCATAATCATCATCATAATCATCATCATAATCATCATCATAATCGTCATCATAATCGTCATCATAATCGTCATCATTATAGTCATCA
Source organism: Coelioxys conoideus (assembly GCA_947623535.1). Classification (NCBI taxonomy): domain Eukaryota; kingdom Metazoa; phylum Arthropoda; class Insecta; order Hymenoptera; family Megachilidae; genus Coelioxys; species Coelioxys conoideus. The sequence goes on along the minus strand of OX392458.1, from coordinate 17,743,408 downwards.
TAATCATCATCATAATCATCATCATAATCATCATCATAATCATCATCATCATCATCATCATAATCATCATCATAATCATCATAATAATCATCATCATAATCATCATCATAATCATCATCATAATCATCATCATAATCGTCATCATAATCGTCATCATAATCGTCATCATAATCGTCATCATAATCCTCATCATAATCATTATCATAATCGTCATCACAATCATCATCGTAGTCATCATCATAGTCATTATCATAATCATCACCATAATCATCATAATCATTATCATAATCATTATCATAACTGTCATCATAATCATCATCATAATCATCATCATAATAGTCATCATAATCGTCATCATAATCATGATCATAATCATGAGCATAATCATCATCATAATCATCATCATAATCATTATCATAATCATCATCATAATCATCATCATAATCATCATCATAATCATCATCATAATCATCATCATAATCATCATCATAATCATCATCATAATCATCATCATAACCGTCATCATAATTAGCATCATAGTCATCATCCTAATCATGATCATAATCATCATCATAATCGTCATCATAATCGTCATCATAATCCTCATCATAATCATTATCATAATAGTAATCATAATCGGCATCATTATAGATGTCGTAATCATCATCATAATCATCATCATATTCATCATCATAGTCATCATCATAATCATTATCATAATCATTATCATAACCGTCATCATAATCATCATCATAATCATCATCATAATAGTCATCATAATCGTCATCATAATCATGATCATAATCATGAGCATAATCATCATCATAATCATCATCATAATCATTATCATAATCATCATCATAATCATCATCATAATAGTCATCATAATCGTCATCATTATAGTCATCATAATCATCATCATAATCATCATCATAATCATCATCATAATCATCATCATAATCACCATCATAATCATCATCATAACCATCATCATAATCATTATCATAATCATCATCATAATCATCGTCATAATCATCATAATAATCATCATCATAATTATCAACATAATAGTCATCATAATTATCATTATAATTCATCATCATAATCATGAGCATAATCGTCATCATAATCATGAGCATAATCATCATCATAATCATTATCATAATCGTCATCATAATAATCATCATAATCATCATCATAATCATTATCATAATCATCATCATAATCATCGTCACAATCATCATCGTAATCATCATCATAATAGTCATCATAATCGTCATCATTATAGTCATCATAATCATCATCATAATCATTAACATATTCATCATCATAATATTCATCATAATCATGATCATAATCATGACCATAATCATCATCATAATCATCATCATAATCATTATCATAATCATCATCATAATCGTCATCATAATCGTCATCATAATCGTCATCATTATAGTCATCATAACCATCATCATAATCATCATCATAATCATCATCATAATCATCGTCATAATCATAATCATAATCATCATCATAACCGTCATCATAATCATCATAATAATCATCATCATAATTATCAACATAATAGTCATCATAATTATCATTATAATTCATCATCATAATCATCATCATAATCATTATCATAATCATCATCATAATCATCATCCTAACCGTCATCATAATCAGCATCATAGTCATCATCATAATAGTCATCATAATCGGCATCATTATAGACGTCGTAATCATAATCATAATCATCATCATAATCATCATCATAATCATCATCATAATCATCATCATAATCATCATCATCATCATAATCATCATAATAATCTTCATCATAATTATCAACATAATAGTCATCATAATTATCATTATAATTATCAACATAATAGTCATCATAATTATCATTATAATTCATCATCATAATCATGAGCATAATCGTCATCATAATCATGAGCATAATCGTTATCATAATCGTCATCATAATCATCATCATAACCGTCATCATAATCAGCATCATAGTCATCATCATCATCATAATCATAATCATAATCATCATCATAATCATTAACATAATCATCATCATAATATTCATCATAAACATGATCATAATCATGAGCATAATCATCATCATAATCATCATCATAATCATCATCATACTCATTATCATAATCATCATCATAACCGTCATCAGAATCATCATCATAATAGTCATCATAATCGTCATCATTATAGTCATCATAATCATCATCATAATCATCATCATAATCATCATCATAATCATCATCATAATCATCATCATAATCATCGTCATAATCATAATCATAATCATCATCATAATCATCATCATAATGATCATCATAATCATCATCATAATCATCGCCATAATCATCATCATAGTCATCATCATAATCATCATCATAATCATCATCGTAATCATCATCATAATCATCATCATAATCATTATCATAATCATCATCATAATCATCATCATAATCATCGCCATAATCATCATCATAGTCATCATCATAATCATCATCATTATCATCATCATAATCATCATCGTAGTCATCATCATAATCATCATCATAATCATCATCATAATCATCATCATAATGATCATCGTAATCATCATCATAATCATCATCATAATCATTATCATAATCATCATCATAATCATCATCATAACCGTCATCATAATCAGGATCATAGTCATCATCACAATCGTCATCATAGTCATCATCATAATAGTCATCAAAATCGGCATCATTATAGACGTCGTAATCATAATCATAATCATCATCATAATCATCATCATCATCATCATCATAATCATCATCATAATGATCATAATAATCATCATCATAATCATCATAATAATCATCATAATAATCATCATCATAATAATCAACATAATAGCCATCATAATTATCATTATAATTCATCATCATAATCATGAGCATAATCGTCATCATAATAATGAGCATAATTATCATCATAATCAGTATCATAATCGTCATCATAATCATCATCATAATCGTCATCACAATCATCATCGTAGTCATCATCATAGTCATCATCATAATCATCACCATAATCATCATAATCATTATCATAATCATTATCATAACCGTCATCATAATCATCATCATAATCATCGTCATAATAGTCATCATAATCGTCATCATAATCATGATCATAATCATGAGCATAATCATCATCATAATCATCATCATAATCATTATCATAATCATCATCATAATCATCATCATAATAGTCATCATAATCGTCATCATTATAGTCATCATAATCATCATCATAATCATCATCATAATCATCATCATAATCATCATCATAATCATCATCATAATTATCATCATAATCATCATCATAACCGTCATCATAATTAGCATCATAGTCATCATCATAATCATGATCATAATCATCATCATAATCGTCATCATAATCGTCATCATAATCCTCATCATAATCATTATCATAATAGTCATCATAATCGGCATCATTATAGATGTCGTAATCATCATCATAATCATCATCATAATCATCATCATAATCATCATCATATTCATCATCATAATCATCATCATAATCATCATCATAACCACCATCATAATCATTATCATAATCATTATCATAACCGTCATCATAATCATCATCATAATCATCATCATAATAGTCATCATAATCGTCATCATAATCATGATCATAATCATGAGCATAATCATCACCATAATCATCATCATAATAGTCATCATAATCGTCATCATTATAGTCTTCATAATCATCATCATAATCATCATCATAATCATCATCATAATCATCATCATAATCACCATCATAATCATCATCATAACCATCATCATAATCATTATCATAATCATCATCATAATCATCGTCATAATCATCATAATAATCATCATCATAATCATCATAATAATCATCATAATAATCATCATCATAATCATCATCATAACCGTCATCATAATTAGCATCATAGTCATCATCCTAATCATGATCATAATCATCATCATAATCGTCATCATAATCGTCATCATAATCCTCATCATAATCATTATCATAATCATCATCACAATCATCATCGTAGTCATCATCATTGTCATTATCATAATCATCACCATAATCATCATAATCATTATCATAATCATTATCATAACTGTCATCATAATCATCATCATAATCATCATCATAATAGTCATCATAATCGTCATCATAATCATGATCATAATCATGAGCATAATCATCATCATAATCATCATCATAATCATTATCATAATCATCATCATAATCATCATCATAATAGTCATCATAATCGTCATCATTATAGTCATCATAATCATCATCATAATCATCATCATAATCATCATCATAATCATCATCATAATCATTATCATAATCATCATCATAATGATCGTCATAATCATCATAATAATCATCATCATAATTATCAACATAATAGTCATCATAATTATCATTATAATTCATCATCATAATCATGAGCATAATCGTCATCATAATCATGAGCATAATCATTATCATAATCATCATCATAATCATCATCATAACCGTCATCATAATCAGCATCATAGTCATCATCATCATCATAATCATAATCATAATCATCATCATAATCATTAACATAATCATCATCATAATATTCATCATAAACATGATCATAATCATGAGCATAATCATCATCATAATCAGCATCATAATCATCATCATACTCATTATCATAATCATCATCATAATCATCATCATAACCGTCATCATAATCAGCATCATAGTCATCATCATAATCGTCATCATAATCATCGTCGTAATCATCATCATAATCATCATCATAATCATTATCATAATCATCATCATAATCATCATCATAATCATCGCCATAATCATCATCATAGTCATCATCATAATCATCATCATAATCATCATCGTAATCAACATCATAATCATCATCATAATCATTATCATAATCATCATCATAATCATCATCATAATCATCGCCATAATCATCATCATAATCATCATCATAATCATCATCATAATCATCATCATAATCGTCATCATAATCGTCATCATAATCGTCATCATTGTAGTCATCATAATCGTCATCATTATAGTCATCATAATCATCATCATAATCATCATCATACTCATTATCATAATCATCATCATAATCAGCATCATAACCGTCATCATAATCAGCATCATAGTCATCATCATAATCGTCATCATAGTCATCATCATAATAGTCATCATAATCGGCATCATAATCGGCATCATTATAGACGTCGTAATCATCATCATAATCATCATCATAATCATCATCATAATCATCATAATAATCATCATCATAATTATCAACATAATAGTCATCATAATTATCATTATAATTCATCATCATAATCATGAGCATAATCGTCATCATAATCATGAGCATAATCGTTATCATAATCATCATCATAATCATCATCATAACCGTCATCATAATCAGCATCACAATCATCATCATCATCATAATCATAATCATAATCATCATCATAATCATTAACATAATCATCATCATAATATTCATCATAAACATGATCATAATCATGAGCATAACCATCATCATAATCAATATCATAATCATCATCATACTCATTATCATAATCATCATCATAACCGTCATCAGAATCATCATCATAATAGTCATCATAATCGTCATCATTATAGTCATCATAATCATCATCATAATAGTCCTCATAATCGTCATCATTATAGTCATCATAATCATCATCATAATCATCATCATAATCGTCATCATAATCATTATCATAATCATCATCATAATCATCATCATAATCATCGTCATAATCATCATCATAGTCATCATCATAGTCATCATCATAATCGTCATCATTATAGTCATCATAATCATCATCATAATCATCATCATAATCATCATCATAATCATCATCATAATCATCATCATAATCATCATCATAATCATCATCATTGTCATCATCATAATAGTCCTCATAATCGTCATCTTTATAGTCATCATAATCATCATCATAATCATCATAGTTATCATCATAATAGTCATCAGAATCATCATCATAATCATTATCATAATCATCAGCATATTCATCATCATAATCATCATCATAATCATCATCATAATAGTCATCATAATCGTCATCATTATAGTCATCATAATCATCATCATAATCATCATCATAATCATCATCATATTCATCATCATAGTCATCATCATAATCATTATCATAATCATTATCATAACCGTCATCATATTCATCATCATAATCGTCATCACAATCATCATCGTAGTCATCATAATAGTCCTCATAATCGTCATCTTTATAGTCGTCATAATCATCATCATAATCGTCATCATAGTCATCATCATAATAGTCATCATAATCATCATCATAATCATTATCATAATCATCATCATATTCATCATCATAATCATCACCATAATCATCATCATAATCATCATCATAATCATCATCATAATCATCATTATAATGATCATCGTAATCATCATCATAATTATCAACATAATAGTCATCATAATTATCATTATAATTCATCATCATAATCATCACCATAATCATCATCATAATCATCATCATAATGATAATCATAATCATCATCATAATGATCATCGTAATCATAATCATAATCATCATCATAATCATTAACATATTCATCATCATAATATTCATCATAATCATGATCATAATCATGACCATAATCATCATCATAATCATCATCATAATCATTATCATAATCATCATCATAATCGTCATCATAATCGTCATCATAATCGTCATCATTATAGTCATCATAACCATCATCATAATCATCATCATAATCATCATCATAATCATCGTCATAATCATAATCATAATCATCATCATAACCGTCATCATAATCATCATAATAATCATCATCATAATTATCAACATAATAGTCATCATAATTATCATTATAATTCATCATCATAATCATCATCATAATCATTATCATAATCATCATCATAATCATCATCCTAACCGTCATCATAATCAGCATCATAGTCATCATCATAATAGTCATCATAATCGGCATCATTATAGACGTCGTAATCATAATCATAATCATCATCATAATCATCATCATAATCATCATCATAATCATCATCATCATCATAATCATCATAATAATCTTCATCATAATTATCAACATAATAGTCATCATAATTATCATTATAATTATCAACATAATAGTCATCATAATTATCATTATAATTCATCATCATAATCATGAGCATAATCGTCATCATAATCATGAGCATAATCGTTATCATAATCGTCATCATAATCATCATCATAACCGTCATCATAATCAGCATCATAGTCATCATCATCATCATAATCATAATCATAATCATCATCATAATCATTAACATAATCATCATCATAATATTCATCATAAACATGATCGTAATCATGAGCATAATCATCATCATAATCATCATCATAATCATCATCATACTCATTATCATAATCATCATCATAACCGTCATCAGAATCATCATCATAATAGTCATCATAATCGTCATCATTATAGTCATCATAATCATCATCATAATCATCATCATAATCATCATCATAATCATCATCATAATCATCGTCATAATCATAATCATAATCATCATCATAATCATCATCATAATGATCATCATAATCATCATCATAATCATCGCCATAATCATCATCATAGTCATCATCATAATCATCATCATAATCATCATCGTAATCATCATCATAATCATCATCATAATCATTATCATAATCATCATCATAATCATCATCATAATCATCGCCATAATCATCATCATAGTCATCATCATAATCATCATCATAATCATCATCATAATCATCATCGTAGTCATCATCATAATCATCATCATAATCATCATCATAATCATCATCATAATGATCATCGTAATCATCATCATAATCATCATCATAATCATTATCATAATCATCATCATAACCGTCATCATAATCAGGATCATAGTCATCATCACAATCGTCATCATAGTCATCATCATAATAGTCATCATAATCGGCATCATTATAGACGTCGTAATCATAATCATAATCATCATCATAATCATCATCATAATCATCATCATAATGATCATAATAATCATCATCATAATCATCATAATAATCATCATAATAATCATCATCATAATAATCAACATAATAGCCATCATAATTATCATTATAATTCATCATCATAATCATGAGCATAATCGTCATCATAATCATGAGCATAATTATCATCATAATCAGTCTCATAATCGTCATCATAATCATCATCATAATCGTCATCACAATCATCATCGTAGTCATCATCATAGTCATCATCATAATCATCACCATAATCATCATAATCATTATCATAATCATTATCATAACCGTCATCATAATCATCATCATAATCATCGTCATAATAGTCATCATAATCGTCATCATAATCATGATCATAATCATGAGCATAATCATCATCATAATCATCATCATAATCATTATCATAATCATCATCATAATCATCATCATAATAGTCATCATAATCGTCATCATTATAGTCATCATAATCATCATCATAATCATCATCATAATCATCATCATAATCATCATCATAATCATCATCATAATTATCATCATAATCATCATCATAACCGTCATCATAATTAGCATCATAGTCATCATCATAATCATGATCATAATCATCATCATAATCGTCATCATAATCGTCATCATAATCCTCATCATAATCATTATCATAATAGTCATCATAATCGGCATCATTATAGATGTCGTAATCATCATCATAATCATCATCATAATCATCATCATAATCATCATCATATTCATCATCATAGTCATCATCATAATCATCATCATAACCATCATCATAATCATTATCATAATCATTATCATAACCGTCATCATAATCATCATCATAATCATCATCATAATAGTCATCATTATAGTCATCATAATCATCATCATAATCATCATCATAATCATCATCATAATCATCATCATAATAGTCATCATAATCGTCATCATTATAGTCTTCATAATCATCATCATAATCATCATCATAATCATCATCATAATCATCATCATAATCACCATCATAATCATCATCATAACCATCATCATAATCATTATCATAATCATCATCATAATCATCGTCATAATCTTCATAATAATCATCATCATAATTATCAACATAATAGTCATCATAATTATCATTATAATTCATCATCATAATCATGAGCATAATCGTCATCATAATCATGAGCATAATCATCATCATAATCATTATCATAATCATCATCATAATCGTCATCATAATCATCATCATAATCATTATCATAATCATCATCATAATCGTCATCACAACCATCATCGTAGTCATCATCATAGTCATCATCATAATCATCACCATAATCATCATAATCATTATCATAATCATTATCATAACCGTCATCATAATCATCATCATAATCATCATCATAATAGTCATCATAATCGTCATCATAATCATGATCATAATCATCATCATAATCATCATCATAATCATCGTCATAATCATAATCATAATCATCATCATAATCATCATAATAATCATCATCATAATCATCATAATAATCATCATAATAATCATCATCATAATCATCATCATAACCGTCATCATAATTAGCATCATAGTCATCATCCTAATCATGATCATAATCATCATCATAATCGTCATCATAATCGTCATCATAATCGTCATCATAATCCTCATCATAATCATTATCATAATTATCATCACAATCATCATCGTAGTCATCATCATAGTCATTATCATAATCATCACCATAATCATCATAATCATTATCATAATCATTATCATAACTGTCATCATAATCATCATCATAATCATCATCATAATAGTCATCATAATCGTCATCATAATCATGATCATAATCATGAGCATAATCATCATCATAATCATCATCATAATCATTATCATAATCATCATCATAATCATCATCATAATAGTCATCATAATCGTCATCATTATAGTCATCATAATCATCATCATAATCATCATCATAATCATCATCATAATTATCATTATAATTCATCATCATAATCATCATCATAATCATTATCATAATCATCATCATAATCATCATCCTAACCGTCATCATAATCAGCATCATAGTCATCATCATAATAGTCATCATAATCGGCATCATTATAGACGTCGTAATCATAATCATAATCATCATCATAATCATCATCATAATCATCATCATAATCATCATCATCATCATAATCATCATAATAATCTTCATCATAATTATCAACATAATAGTCATCATAATTATCATTATAATTATCAACATAATAGTCATCATAATTATCATTATAATTCATCATCATAATCATGAGCATAATCGTCATCATAATCATGAGCATAATCGTTATCATAATCGTCATCATAATCATCATCATAACCGTCATCATAATCAGCATCATAGTCATCATCATCATCATAATCATAATCATAATCATCATCATAATCATTAACATAATCATCATCATAATATTCATCATAAACATGATCGTAATCATGAGCATAATCATCATCATAATCATCATCATAATCATCATCATACTCATTATCATAATCATCATCATAACCGTCATCAGAATCATCATCATAATAGTCATCATAATCGTCATCATTATAGTCATCATAATCATCATCATAATCATCATCATAATCATCATCATAATCATCATCATAATCATCGTCATAATCATAATCATAATCATCATCATAATCATCATCATAATGATCATCATAATCATCATCATAATCATCGCCATAATCATCATCATAGTCATCATCATAATCATCATCATAATCATCATCGTAATCATCATCATAATCATCATCATAATCATTATCATAATCATCATCATAATCATCATCATAATCATCGCCATAATCATCATCATAGTCATCATCATAATCATCATCATAATCATCATCATAATCATCATCGTAGTCATCATCATAATCATCATCATAATCATCATCATAATCATCATCATAATGATCATCGTAATCATCATCATAATCATCATCATAATCATTATCATAATCATCATCATAACCGTCATCATAATCAGGATCATAGTCATCATCACAATCGTCATCATAGTCATCATCATAATAGTCATCATAATCGGCATCATTATAGACGTCGTAATCATAATCATAATCATCATCATAATCATCATCATCATCATCATCATAATCATCATCATAATGATCATAATAATCATCATCATAATCATCATAATAATCATCATAATAATCATCATCATAATAATCAACATAATAGCCATCATAATTATCATTATAATTCATCATCATAATCATGAGCATAATCGTCATCATAATCATGAGCATAATTATCATCATAATCAGTCTCATAATCGTCATCATAATCATCATCATAATCGTCATCACAATCATCATCGTAGTCATCATCATAGTCATCATCATAATCATCACCATAATCATCATAATCATTATCATAATCATTATCATAACCGTCATCATAATCATCATCATAATCATCGTCATAATAGTCATCATAATCGTCATCATAATCATGATCATAATCATGAGCATAATCATCATCATAATCATCATCATAATCATTATCATAATCATCATCATAATCATCATCATAATAGTCATCATAATCGTCATCATTATAGTCATCATAATCATCATCATAATCATCATCATAATCATCATCATAATCATCATCATAATCATCATCATAACCATCATCATAATCATTATCATAATCATCATCATAATCATCGTCATAATCTTCATAATAATCATCATCATAATTATCAACATAATAGTCATCATAATTATCATTATAATTCATCATCATAATCATGAGCATAATCATCATCATAATCATTATCATAATCATCATCATAATCGTCATCATAATCATCATCATAATCATTATCATAATCATCATCATAATCGTCATCACAACCATCATCGTAGTCATCATCATAGTCATCATCATAATCATCACCATAATCATCATAATCATTATCATAATCATTATCATAACCGTCATCATAATCATCATCATAATCATCATCATAATAGTCATCATAATCGTCATCATAATCATGATCATAATCATCATCATAATCATCATCATAATCATCGTCATAATCATAATCATAATCATCATCATAATCATCATAATAATCATCATCATAATCATCATAATAATCATCATAATAATCATCATCATAATCATCATCATAACCGTCATCATAATTAGCATCATAGTCATCATCCTAATCATGATCATAATCATCATCATAATCGTCATCATAATCGTCATCATAATCGTCATCATAATCCTCATCATAATCATTATCATAATTATCATCACAATCATCATCGTAGTCATCATCATAGTCATTATCATAATCATCACCATAATCATCATAATCATTATCATAATCATTATCATAACTGTCATCATAATCATCATCATAATCATCATCATAATAGTCATCATAATCGTCATCATAATCATGATCATAATCATGAGCATAATCATCATCATAATCATCATCATAATCATTATCATAATCATCATCATAATCATCATCATAATAGTCATCATAATCGTCATCATTATAGTCATCATAATCATCATCATAATCATCATCATAATCATCATCATAATCATCATCATAATCATCATCATAATCATCATCATAATCATCATCATAATCATCATCATAATCATCATCATAACCGTCATCATAATTAGCATCATAGTCATCATCCTAATCATGATCATAATCATCATCATAATCGTCATCATAATCGTCATCATAATCCTCATCATAATCATTATCATAATAGTAATCATAATCGGCATCATTATAGATGTCGTAATCATCATCATAATCATCATCATAATCATCATCATAATCATCATCATATTCATCATCATAGTCATCATCATAATCATTATCATAATCATTATCATAACCGTCATCATAATCATCATCATAATCATCATCATAATAGTCATCATAATCGTCATCATAATCATGATCATAATCATGAGCATAATCATCATCATAATCATCATCATAATCATTATCATAATCATCATCATAATCATCATCATAATAGTCATCATAATCGTCATCATCATAGTCATCATAATCATCATCATAATCATCATCATAATCATCATCATAATCATCATCATAATCATCGTCATAATCATAATCATAATCATCATCATAATCATCATAATAATCATCATCATAATCATCATAATAATCATCATAATAATCATCATCATAATCATCATCATAACCGTCGTCATAATTAGCATCATAGTCATCATCATAATCATGATCATAATCATCATCATAATCGTCATCATAATCGTCATCATAATCATCATCATAATCATCATCCTAACCGTCATCATAATCAGCATCATAGTCATCATAATCGGCATCATTATAGACGTCGTAATCATAATCATAATCATCATCATAATCATCATCATAATCATCATCATAATCATCATCATCATCATAATCATCATAATAATCTTCATCATAATTATCAACATAATAGTCATCATAATTATCATTATAATTCATCATCATAATCATGAGCATAATCGTCATCATAATCGTGAGCATAATCATCATCATAATCATTAACATAATCGTCATCATAATCATCATCATAATCATCATCATACTCATTATCATAAGCATCATCATAATCAGCATCATAACCGTCATCATAATCACCATCATAGTCATCATCATAATCGTCATCATAGTCATCATCATAATAGTCATCATAATCGGCATCATAATCGGCATCATTATAGCCGTCGTAATCATCATCATAATCATCATCATAATCATCATCATAATCATCATAATAATCATCATCATAATTATCAACATAATAGTCATCATAATTATCATTATAATTCATCATCATAATCATGAGCATAATCGTCATCATAATCATGAGCATAATCGTTATCATAATCGTCATCATAATCATCATCATAACCGTCATCATAATCAGCATCATAGTCATCATCATCATCATAATCATAATCATAATCATCATCATAATCATTAACATAATCATCATCATAATATTCATCATAAACATGATCATAATCATGAGCATAATCATCATCATAATCATCATCATAATCATCATCATACTCATTATCATAATCATCATCATAACCGTCATCAGAATCATCATCATAATAGTCATCATAATCGTCATCATTATAGTCATCATAATCATCATCATAATCATCATCATAATCATCATCATAATCATCATCATAATCATCATCATAATCATCGTCATAATCATAATCATAATCATCATCATAGTCATCATCATAATCATCATCATAATCATCATCATAATCATCATCGTAGTCATCATCATAATCATCATCATAATCATCATCATAATCATCATCATAATGATCATCGTAATCATCATCATAATCATCATCATAATCATTATCATAATCATCATCATAATCATCATCATAACCGTCATCATAATCAGGATCATAGTCATCATCACAATCGTCATCATAGTCATCATCATAATAGTCATCATAATCGGCATCATTATAGACGTCGTAATCATCATCATAATCATCATCATAATCATCATCATAATCATCATCATATTCATCATCATAGTCATCATCATAATCATTATCATAATCATTATCATAACCGTCATCATAATCATCATCATAATCATCATCATAATAGTCATCATAATCGTCATCATAATCATGATCATAATCATGAGCATAATCATCATCATAATCATCATCATAATCATTATCATAATCATCATCATAATCATCATCATAATAGTCATCATAATCGTCATCATCATAGTCATCATAATCATCATCATAATCATCATCATCATCATCATCATAATCATCATCATAATGATCATAATAATCATCGTCATAATCATCATAATAATCATCATAATAATCATCATCATAATAATCAACATAATAGCCATCATAATTATCATTATAATTCATCATCATAATCATGAGCATAATCGTCATCATAATCATGAGCATAATTATCATCATAATCAGTATCATAATCGTCATCATAATCATCATCATAATCGTCATCACAATCATCATCGTAGTCATCATCATAGTCATCATCATAATCATCATCATAATCATCATCATAACCGTCATCATAATCATCATCATAATCATCGTCATAATAGTCATCGTAATCGTCATCATAATCATGATCATAATCATGAGCATAATCATCATCATAATCATCATCATAATCATTATCATAATCATCATCATAATCATCATCATAATAGTCATCATAATCGTCATCATTATAGTCATCATAATCATCATCATAATCATCATCATAATCATCATCATAATCATCATCATAATCATCATCATAATTATCATCATAATCATCATCATAACCGTCATCATAATTAGCATCATAGTCATCATCATAATCATGATCATAATCATCATCATAATCATTATCATAATAGTCATCATAATCGGCATCATTATAGATGTCGTAATCATCATCATAATCATCATCATAATAATCATCATAATCATCATCATATTCATCATCATAGTCATCATCATAATCATTATCATAATCATTATCATAACCGTCATCATAATCATCATCATAATCATCATCATAATAGTCATCATAATCGTCATCATAATCATGATCATAATCATGAGCATGATCATCATCATAATCATCATCATAATCATTATCATAATCATCATCATAATCATCATCATAATAGTCATCATAATCGTCATCATCATAGTCATCATAATCATCATCATAATCATCATCATAATCATCATCATAATCATCATCATAACCGTCGTCATAATTAGCATCATAGTCATCATCATAATCATGATCATAATCATCATCATAATCGTCATCATAATCGTCATCATAATCCTCATCATAATCATTATCATAATAGTCATCATAATCGGCATCATTATAGATGTCGTAATCATCATCATAATCATCATCATAATCATCATCATAATCATCATCATATTCATCATCATAGTCATCATCATAATCTTTATCATAATCATTATCATAACCGTCATCATAATCATCATCATAATCATCATCATAATAGTCATCATAATCGTCATCATAATCATGATCATAATCATGAGCATAATCATCATCATAATCATCATCATAATCATTATCATAATCATCATCATAATCATCATCATAATAGTCATCATAATCATCATCATAATCGTCATCATAATCGTCATCATAATCGTCATCATTATAGTCATCATAACCATCATCATAATCATCATCATAATCATCATCATAATCATCGTCATAATCATAATCATAATCATCATCATAACCGTCATCATAATCATCATAATAATCATCATCATAATTATCAACATAATAGTCATCATAATTATCATTATAATTCATCATCATAATCATCATCATAATCATTATCATAATCATCATCATAATCATCATCCTAACCGTCATCATAATCAGCATCATAGTCATCATCATAATAGTCATCATAATCGGCATCATTATAGACGTCGTAATCATAATCATAATCATCATCATAATCATCATCATAATCATCATCATAATCATCATCATCATCATAATCATCATAATAATCTTCATCATAATTATCAACATAATAGTCATCATAATTATCATTATAATTCATCATCATAATCATGAGCATAATCGTCATCATAATCATGAGCATAATCATCATCATAATCAGCATCATAACCGTCATCATAATCAGCATCATAGTCATCATCATAATCGTCATCATAGTCATCATCATAATAGTCATCATAATCGGCATCATAATCGGCATCATTATAGACGTCGTAATCATCATCATAATCATCATCATAATCATCATCATAATCATCATCATATTCATCATCATAGTCATCATCATAATCATTATCATAATCATTATCATAACCGTCATCATAATCATCATCATAATCATCATCATAATAGTCATCATAATCGTCATCATAATCATGATCATAATCATGAGCATAATCATCATCATAATCATCATCATAATCATTAACATAATCATCATCATAATCATCATCATAATAGTCATCATAATCGTCATCATCATAGTCATCATAATCATCATCATAATCATCATCATAATCATCATCATAATCATCATCATAATCGTCATCATAATCGTCATCATAATCCTCATCATAATCATTATCATAATAGTCATCATAATCGGCATCATTATAGATGTCGTGATCATCATCATAATCATCATCATAATCATCATCATAATCATCATCATATTCATCATCATAGTCATCATCATAATCATTATCATAATCATTATCATAACCGTCATCATAATCATCATCATAATCATCATCATAATCATCATCATAATCATTATCATAATCATCATCATAATCATCATCATAATAGTCATCATAATCATCATCATAATCGTCATCATAATCGTCATCATAATCGTCATCATTATAGTCATCATAACCATCATCATAATCATCATCATAATCATCATCATAATCATCGTCATAATCATAATCATAATCATCATCATAACCGTCATCATAATCATCATAATAATCATCATCATAATTATCAACATAATAGTCATCATAATTATCATTATAATTCATCATCATAATCATCATCATAATCATTATCATAATCATCATCATAATCATCATCCTAACCGTCATCATAATCAGCATCATAGTCATCATCATAATAGTCATCATAATCGGCATCATTATAGACGTCGTAATCATAATCATAATCATCATCATAATCATCATCATAATCATCATCATAATCATCATCATCATCATAATCATCATAATAATCTTCATCATAATTATCAACATAATAGTCATCATAATTATCATTATAATTCATCATCATAATCATGAGCATAATCGTCATCATAATCGTGAGCATAATCATCATCATAATCATTAACATAATCGTCATCATAATCATCATCATAATCATCATCATACTCATTATCATAAGCATCATCATAATCAGCATCATAACCGTCATCATAATCACCATCATAGTCATCATCATAATCGTCATCATAGTCATCATCATAATAGTCATCATAATCGGCATCATAATCGGCATCATTATAGACGTCGTAATCATCATCATAATCATCATCATAATCATCATCATAATCATCATAATAATCATCATCATAATTATCAACATAATAGTCATCATAATTATCATTATAATTCATCATCATAATCATGAGCATAATCGTCATCATAATCATGAGCATAATCGTTATCATAATCGTCATCATAATCATCATCATAACCGTCATCATAATCAGCATCATAGTCATCATCATCATCATAATCATAATCATAATCATCATCATAATCATTAACATAATCATCATCATAATATTCATCATAAACATGATCATAATCATGAGCATAATCATCATCATAATCATCATCATAATCATCATCATACTCATTATCATAATCATCATCATAACCGTCATCAGAATCATCATCATAATAGTCATCATAATCGTCATCATTATAGTCATCATAATCATCATCATAATCATCATCATAATCATCATCATAATCATCATCATAATCATCATCATAATCATCGTCATAATCATAATCATAATCATCATCATAATCATCATCATAGTCATCATCATAATCATCATCATAATCATCATCATAATCATCATCGTAGTCATCATCATAATCATCATCATAATCATCATCATAATCATCATCATAATGATCATCGTAATCATCATCATAATCATCATCATAATCATTATCATAATCATCATCATAATCATCATCATAACCGTCATCATAATCAGGATCATAGTCATCATCACAATCGTCATCATAGTCATCATCATAATAGTCATCATAATCGGCATCATTATAGACGTCGTAATCATAATCATAATCATCATCATAATCA
The DNA here is from genome assembly GCA_947623535.1 of Coelioxys conoideus. Lineage (NCBI taxonomy): Eukaryota > Metazoa > Arthropoda > Insecta > Hymenoptera > Megachilidae > Coelioxys > Coelioxys conoideus. Next base: position 17,724,041 of record OX392458.1, on the reverse strand, counting down.
TCATCATCATCATCATCATAATCATCATCATAATGATCATAATAATCATCGTCATAATCATCATAATAATCATCATAATAATCATCATCATAATAATCAACATAATAGCCATCATAATTATCATTATAATTCATCATCATAATCATGAGCATAATCGTCATCATAATCATGAGCATAATTATCATCATAATCAGTATCATAATCGTCATCATAATCATCATCATAATCGTCATCACAATCATCATCGTAGTCATCATCATAGTCATCATCATAATCATCACCATAATCATCATAATCATTATCATAATCATTATCATAACCGTCATCATAATCATCATCATAATCATCGTCATAATAGTCATCATAATCGTCATCATAATCATGATCATAATCATGAGCATAATCATCATCATAATCATCATCATAATCATTATCATAATCATCATCATAATCATCATCATAATAGTCATCATAATCGTCATCATTATAGTCATCATAATCATCATCATAATCATCATCATAATCATCATCATAATCATCATCATAATCATCATCATAATCATCATCATAACTATCATCATAATCATCATCATAACCGTCATCATAATTAGCATCATAGTCATCATCATAATCATGATCATAATCATCATCATAATCATCATCATAATCATCATCATAATCATCATCATCATCATAATCATCATAATAATCTTCATCATAATTATCAACATAATAGTCATCATAATTATCATTATAATTCATCATCATAATCATGAGCATAATCGTCATCATAATCATGAGCATAATCATCATCATAATCAGCATCATAACCGTCATCATAATCAGCATCATAGTCATCATCATAATCGTCATCATAGTCATCATCATAATAGTCATCATAATCGGCATCATAATCGGCATCATTATAGACGTCGTAATCATCATCATAATCATCATCATAATCATCATCATAATCATCATCATATTCATCATCATAGTCATCATCATAATCATTATCATAATCATTATCATAACCGTCATCATAATCATCATCATAATCATCATCATAATAGTCATCATAATCGTCATCATAATCATGATCATAATCATGAGCATAATCATCATCATAATCATCATCATAATCATTAACATAATCATCATCATAATCATCATCATAATAGTCATCATAATCGTCATCATCATAGTCATCATAATCATCATCATAATCATCATCATAATCATCATCATAATCATCATCATAACCGTCGTCATAATTAGCATCATAGTCATCATCATAATCATGATCATAATCATCATCATAATCGTCATCATAATCGTCATCATAATCCTCATCATAATCATTATCATAATAGTCATCATAATCGGCATCATTATAGATGTCGTGATCATCATCATAATCATCATCATAATCATCATCATAATCATCATCATATTCATCATCATAGTCATCATCATAATCATTATCATAATCATTATCATAACCGTCATCATAATCATCATCATAATCATCATCATAATAGTCATCATAATCGTCATCATAATCATGATCATAATCATGAGCATAATCATCATCATAATCATCATCATAATCATTATCATAATCATCATCATAATCATCATCATAATAGTCATCATAATCATCATCATAATCGTCATCATAATCGTCATCATAATCGTCATCATTATAGTCATCATAACCATCATCATAATCATCATCATAATCATCATCATAATCATCGTCATAATCATAATCATAATCATCATCATAACCGTCATCATAATCATCATAATAATCATCATCATAATTATCAACATAATAGTCATCATAATTATCATTATAATTCATCATCATAATCATCATCATAATCATTATCATAATCATCATCATAATCATCATCCTAACCGTCATCATAATCAGCATCATAGTCATCATCATAATAGTCATCATAATCGGCATCATTATAGACGTCGTAATCATAATCATAATCATCATCATAATCATCATCATAATCATCATCATAATCATCATCATCATCATAATCATCATAATAATCTTCATCATAATTATCAACATAATAGTCATCATAATTATCATTATAATTCATCATCATAATCATGAGCATAATCGTCATCATAATCGTGAGCATAATCATCATCATAATCATTAACATAATCGTCATCATAATCATCATCATAATCATCATCATACTCATTATCATAAGCATCATCATAATCAGCATCATAACCGTCATCATAATCACCATCATAGTCATCATCATAATCGTCATCATAGTCATCATCATAATAGTCATCATAATCGGCATCATAATCGGCATCATTATAGACGTCGTAATCATCATCATAATCATCATCATAATCATCATCATAATCATCATAATAATCATCATCATAATTATCAACATAATAGTCATCATAATTATCATTATAATTCATCATCATAACCGTCATCATAATCAGCATCATAGTCATCATCATCATCATAATCATAATCATAATCATCATCATACTCATTATCATAATCATCATCATAACCGTCATCAGAATCATCATCATAATAGTCATCATAATCGTCATCATTATAGTCATCATAATCATCATCATAATCATCATCATAATCATCATCATAATCATCATCATAATCATCATCATAATCATCGTCATAATCATAATCATAATCATCATCATAATCATCATCATAGTCATCATCATAATCATCATCATAATCATCATCATAATCATCATCGTAGTCATCATCATAATCATCATCATAATCATCATCATAATCATCATCATAATGATCATCGTAATCATCATCATAATCATCATCATAATCATTATCATAATCATCATCATAATCATCATCATAACCGTCATCATAATCAGGATCATAGTCATCATCACAATCGTCATCATAGTCATCATCATAATAGTCATCATAATCGGCATCATTATAGACGTCGTAATCATAATCATAATCATCATCATAATCATCATCATCATCATCATCATAATCATCATCATAATGATCATAATAATCATCGTCATAATCATCATAATAATCATCATAATAATCATCATCATAATAATCAACATAATAGCCATCATAATTATCATTATAATTCATCATCATAATCATGAGCATAATCGTCATCATAATCATGAGCATAATTATCATCATAATCAGTATCATAATCGTCATCATAATCATCATCATAATCGTCATCACAATCATCATCGTAGTCATCATCATAGTCATCATCATAATCATCACCATAATCATCATAATCATTATCATAATCATTATCATAACCGTCATCATAATCATCATCATAATCATCGTCATAATAGTCATCATAATCGTCATCATAATCATGATCATAATCATGAGCATAATCATCATCATAATCATCATCATAATCATTATCATAATCATCATCATAATCATCATCATAATAGTCATCATAATCGTCATCATTATAGTCATCATAATCATCATCATAATCATCATCATAATCATCATCATAATCATCATCATAATCATCATCATAATTATCATCATAATCATCATCATAACCGTCATCATAATTAGCATCATAGTCATCATCATAATCATGATCATAATCATCATCATAATCATCATCATAATCATCATCATAATCATCATCATCATCATAATCATCATAATAATCTTCATCATAATTATCAACATAATAGTCATCATAATTATCATTATAATTCATCATCATAATCATGAGCATAATCGTCATCATAATCATGAGCATAATCATCATCATAATCAGCATCATAACCGTCATCATAATCAGCATCATAGTCATCATCATAATCGTCATCATAGTCATCATCATAATAGTCATCATAATAGTCATCATAATCGGCATCATTATAGACGTCGTAATCATCATCATAATCATCATCATAATCATCATCATAATCATCATCATATTCATCATCATAGTCATCATCATAATCATTATCATAATCATTATCATAACCGTCATCATAATCATCATCATAATCATCATCATAATAGTCATCATAATCGTCATCATAATCATGATCATAATCATGAGCATAATCATCATCATAATCATCATCATAATCATTAACATAATCATCATCATAATCATCATCATAATAGTCATCATAATCGTCATCATCATAGTCATCATAATCATCATCATAATCATCATCATAATCATCATCATAATCATCATCATAACCGTCGTCATAATTAGCATCATAGTCATCATCATAATCATGATCATAATCATCATCATAATCGTCATCATAATCGTCATCATAATCCTCATCATAATCATTATCATAATAGTCATCATAATCGGCATCATTATAGATGTCGTGATCATCATCATAATCATCATCATAATCATCATCATAATCATCATCATATTCATCATCATAGTCATCATCATAATCATTATCATAATCATTATCATAACCGTCATCATAATCATCATCATAATCATCATCATAATAGTCATCATAATCGTCATCATAATCATGATCATAATCATGAGCATAATCATCATCATAATCATCATCATAATCATTATCATAATCATCATCATAATCATCATCATAATAGTCATCATAATCATCATCATAATCGTCATCATAATCGTCATCATAATCGTCATCATTATAGTCATCATAACCATCATCATAATCATCATCATAATCATCATCATAATCATCGTCATAATCATAATCATAATCATCATCATAACCGTCATCATAATCATCATAATAATCATCATCATAATTATCAACATAATAGTCATCATAATTATCATTATAATTCATCATCATAATCATCATCATAATCATTATCATAATCATCATCATAATCATCATCCTAACCGTCATCATAATCAGCATCATAGTCATCATCATAATAGTCATCATAATCGGCATCATTATAGACGTCGTAATCATAATCATAATCATCATCATAATCATCATCATAATCATCATCATAATCATCATCATCATCATAATCATCATAATAATCTTCATCATAATTATCAACATAATAGTCATCATAATTATCATTATAATTCATCATCATAATCATGAGCATAATCGTCATCATAATCGTGAGCATAATCATCATCATAATCATTAACATAATCGTCATCATAATCATCATCATAATCATCATCATACTCATTATCATAAGCATCATCATAATCAGCATCATAACCGTCATCATAATCACCATCATAGTCATCATCATAATCGTCATCATAGTCATCATCATAATAGTCATCATAATCGGCATCATAATCGGCATCATTATAGACGTCGTAATCATCATCATAATCATCATCATAATCATCATCATAATCATCATAATAATCATCATCATAATTATCAACATAATAGTCATCATAATTATCATTATAATTCATCATCATAATCATGAGCATAATCGTCATCATAATCATGAGCATAATCGTTATCATAATCGTCATCATAATCATCATCATAACCGTCATCATAATCAGCATCATAGTCATCATCATCATCATAATCATAATCATAATCATCATCATAATCATTAACATAATCATCATCATAATATTCATCATAAACATGATCATAATCATGAGCATAATCATCATCATAATCATCATCATAATCATCATCATACTCATTATCATAATCATCATCATAACCGTCATCAGAATCATCATCATAATAGTCATCATAATCGTCATCATTATAGTCATCATAATCATCATCATAATCATCATCATAATCATCATCATAATCATCATCATAATCATCATCATAATCATCGTCATAATCATAATCATAATCATCATCATAATCATCATCATAGTCATCATCATAATCATCATCATAATCATCATCATAATCATCATCATAATCATCATCGTAGTCATCATCATAATCATCATCATAATCATCATCATAATCATCATCATAATGATCATCGTAATCATCATCATAATCATCATCATAATCATTATCATAATCATCATCATAATCATCATCATAACCGTCATCATAATCAGGATCATAGTCATCATCACAATCGTCATCATAGTCATCATCATAATAGTCATCATAATCGGCATCATTATAGACGTCGTAATCATAATCATAATCATCATCATAATCATCATCATCATCATCATCATAATCATCATCATAATGATCATAATAATCATCGTCATAATCATCATAATAATCATCATAATAATCATCATCATAATAATCAACATAATAGCCATCATAATTATCATTATAATTCATCATCATAATCATGAGCATAATCGTCATCATAATCATGAGCATAATTATCATCATAATCAGTATCATAATCGTCATCATAATCATCATCATAATCGTCATCACAATCATCATCGTAGTCATCATCATAGTCATCATCATAATCATCACCATAATCATCATAATCATTATCATAATCATTATCATAACCGTCATCATAATCATCATCATAATCATCGTCATAATAGTCATCATAATCGTCATCATAATCATGATCATAATCATGAGCATAATCATCATCATAATCATCATCATAATCATTATCATAATCATCATCATAATCATCATCATAATAGTCATCATAATCGTCATCATTATAGTCATCATAATCATCATCATAATCATCATCATAATCATCATCATAATCATCATCATAATCATCATCATAATTATCATCATAATCATCATCATAACCGTCATCATAATTAGCATCATAGTCATCATCATAATCATGATCATAATCATCATCATAATCATTATCATAATAGTCATCATAATCGGCATCATTATAGATGTCGTAATCATCATCATAATCATCACCATAATCATCATAATCATTATCATAATCATTATCATAACCGTCATCATAATCATCATCATAATCATCGTCATAATAGTCATCATAATCGTCATCATAATCATCATCATAATCATCATCATAATCATCATCATAATCATCATCATAATCATCATCATAATCATCGTCATAATCATAATCATAATCATCATCATAATCATCATCATAGTCATCATCATAATCATCATCATAATCATCATCATAATCATCATCGTAGTCATCATCATAATCATCATCATAATCATCATCATAATCTTCATCATAATAATCATCATAACCGTCATTATAATCAGCATCATAGTCATCGTCATAATAGACATCATAACCATCATCATAACCATCCTCATAATCGTCATCATAATCATCATCATATTCATCATCATAGTCATCATCATAATCATTATCATAATCATTATCATAACCGTCATCATAATCATCATCATAATCATCATCATAATAGTCATCATAATCGTCATCATAATCATGATCATAATCATGAGCATAATCATCATCATAATCATCATCATAATCATTATCATAATCATCATCATAATCATCATCATAATAGTCATCATAATCATCATCATAATCGTCATCATAATCGTCATCATAATCGTCATCATTATAGTCATCATAACCATCATCATAATCATCATCATAATCATCATCATAATCATCGTCATAATCATAATCATAATCATCATCATAACCGTCATCATAATCATCATAATAATCATCATCATAATTATCAACATAATAGTCATCATAATTATCATTATAATTCATCATCATAATCATCATCATAATCATTATCCTAATCATCATCATAATCATCATCCTAACCGTCATCATAATCAGCATCATAGTCATCATCATAATAGTCATCATAATCGGCATCATTATAGACGTCGTAATCATAATCATAATCATCATCATAATCATCATCATAATCATCATCATAATCATCATCATCATCATAATCATCATAATAATCTTCATCATAATTATCAACATAATAGTCATCATAATTATCATTATAATTCATCATCATAATCATGAGCATAATCGTCATCATAATCATGAGCATAATCATCATCATAATCATTAACATAATCGTCATCATAATCATCATCATAATCATCATCATACTCATTATCATAAGCATCATCATAATCAGCATCATAACCGTCATCATAATCAGCATCATAGTCATCATCATAATCGTCATCATAGTCATCATCATAATAGTCATCATAATCGGCATCATAATCGGCATCATTATAGACGTCGTAATCATCATCATAATCATCATCATAATCATCATCATAATCATCATCATAATCATCATAATAATCATCATCATAATTATCAACATAATAGTCATCATAATTATCATTATAATTCATCATCATAATCATGAGCATAATCGTCATCATAATCATGAGCATAATCGTTATCATAATCGTCATCATAATCATCATCATAACCGTCATCATAATCATCATCGTAATCATCATCATAATCATCATCATAATCATCATCATAATCGTCATCATAATCATCGTCGTAATCATCATCATAATCATCATCATAATCATTATCATAATCATCATCATAATCATCATCATAATCATCGCCATAATCATCATCATAGTCATCATCATAATCATCATCATAATCATCATCGTAATCATCATCATAATCATCATCATAATCATTATCATAATCATCATCATAATCATCATCATAATCATTAACATAATCATCATCATAATATTCATCATAAACATGATCATAATCATGAGCATAATCATCATCATAATCATCATCATAATCATCATCATACTCATTATCATAATCATCATCATAACCGTCATCAGAATCATCATCATAATAGTCATCATAATCGTCTTCATTATAGTCATCATAATCATCATCATAATCATCATCATAATCATCATCATAATCATCATCATAATCATCGTCATAATCATAATCATAATCATCATCATAATCATCATCATAATGATCATCATAATCATCATCATAATCATCGTCATAATCATAATCATAATCATCATCATAATCGTCATCATAATCGTCATCATAATCGTCATCATTATAGTCATCATAATCATCATCATAATCATCATCATAATCATCATCATAATCATCATCATAATCGTCATCATAATCATCGTCGTAATCATCATCATAATCATCATCATAATCATTATCATAATCATCATCATAATCATCATCATAATCATCGCCATAATCATCATCATAGTCATCATCATAATCATCATCATAATCATCATCGTAATCATCATCATAATCATCATCATAATCATTATCATAATCATCATCATAATCATCATCATAATCATCGCCATAATCATCATCATAGTCATCATCATAATCATCATCATAATCATCATCATAATCGTCATCATAATCGTCATCATAATCGTCATCATTATAGTCATCATAATCATCATCATAATCATCATCATAATCATCATCGTAGTCATCATCATAATCATCATCATAATCATCATCATAATCATCATCATAATGATCATCGTAATCATCATCATAATCATCATCATAATCATTATCATAATCATCATCATTATCATCATCATAACCGTCATCATATTCAGGATCATAGTCATCATCACAATCGTCATCGTAGTCATCATCATAATAGTCATCATAATCGGCATCATTATAGACGTCGTAATCATAATCATAATCATCATCATAATCATCATCATCATCATCATCATAATCATCATCATAATGATCATAATAATCATCATCATAATGATCATAATAATCATCATCATAATCATCATAATAATCATCATAATAATCATCATCATAATAATCAACATAATAGCCATCATAATTATCATTATAATTCATCATCATAATCATGAGCATAATCGTCATCATAATCATGAGCATAATTATCATCATAATCAGTATCATAATCGTCGTCATACTCATCATCATAACCGTCATCACAATCATCATCGTAGTCATCGTCATAGTCATCATCATAATCATCACCATAATCATCATAATCATTATCATAATCATTATCATAACCGTCATCATAATCATCATCATAATCATCGTCATAATAGTCATCATAATCGTCATCATAATCATGATCATAATCATGAGCATAATCATCATCATAATCATCATCATAATCATTATCATAATCATCATCATAATCATCATCATAATAGTCATCATAATCGTCATCATTATAGTCATCATAATCATCATCATAATCATCATCATAATCATCATCATAATCATCATCATAATCATCATCATAATTATCATCATAATCATCATCATAACCGTCATCATAATTAGCATCATAGTCATCATCATAATCATGATCATAATCATCATCATAATCGTCATCATAATCGTCATCATAATCCTCATCATAATCATTATCATAATAGTCATCATAATCGGCATCATTATAGATGTCGTAATCATCATCATAATCATCATCATAATCATCATCATAATCATCATCATATTCATCATCATAGTCATCATCATAATCATCATCATAACCATCATCATAATCATTATCATAATCATTATCATAACCGTCATCATAATCATCATCATAATCATCATCATAATAGTCATCATAATCGTCATCATAATCATGATCATAATCATGAGCATAATCATCACCATAATCATCATCATAATAGTCATCATAATCGTCATCATTATAGTCTTCATAATCATCATCATAATCATCATCATAATCATCATCATAATCATCATCATAATCACCATCATAATCATCATCATAACCATCATCATAATCATTATCATAATCATCATCATAATCATCGTCATAATCATCATAATAATCATCATCATAATTATCAACATAATAGTCATCATAATTATCATTATAATTCATCATCATAATCATGAGCATAATCGTCATCATAATTATCATTATAATTCATCATCATAATCATGAGCATAATCGTCATCATAATCATGAGCATAATCATCATCATAATCATTATCATAATCATCATCATAATCGTCATCATAATCATCATCATAATCATTATCATAATCATCATCATAATCGTCATCACAACCATCATCGTAGTCATCATCATAGTCATCATCATAATCATCACCATAATCATCATAATCATTATCATAATCATTATCATAATCATCATCATAATCATCGTCATAATCATCATAATAATCATCATCATAATTATCAACATAATAGTCATCATAATTATCATTATAATTCATCATCATAATCATGAGCATAATCGTCATCATAATTATCATTATAATTCATCATCATAATCATGAGCATAATCGTCATCATAATCATGAGCATAGTCATCATCATAATCATTATCATAATCATCATCATAATCGTCATCATAATCATCATCATAATCATCATCATAATAGTCATCATAATCGTCATCATAATCATCATCATAATCATCATCATAATCATCATCATAATCATCGTCATAATCATAATCATAATCATCATCATAATCATCATAATAATCATCATCATAATCATCATAATAATCATCATAATAATCATCATCATAATCATCATCATAACCGTCATCATAATTAGCATCATAGTCATCATCCTAATCATGATCATAATCATCATCATAATCGTGATCATAATCGTCATCATAATCCTCATCATAATCATTATCATAATCGTCATCACAATCATCATCGTTGTCATCATCATAGTCATTATCATAATCATCACCATAATCATCATAATCATTATCATAATCATTATCATAACTGTCATCATAATCATCATCATAATCATCATCATAATAGTCATCATAATCGTCATCATAATCATGATCATAATCATCATCATAATCATCATCATAATAGTCATCATAATCGTCATCATTATAGTCATCATAATCATCATCATAATCATCATCATAATCATCATCATAATCATCATCATAATCATCATCATAATCATCATCATAATCATCATCATAATCATCATCATAACCGTCATCATAATTAGCATCATAGTCATCATCCTAATCATGATCATAATCATCATCATAATCGTCATCATAATCGTCATCATAATCCTCATCATAATCATTATCATAATAGTAATCATAATCGGCATCATTATAGATGTCGTAATCATCATCATAATCATCATCATAATCATCATCATAGTCATCATCATAATCATCATCATAATCATCATCATAATCATCATCGTAGTCATCATCATAATCATCATCATAATCATCATCATAATCATCATCATAATGATCATCGTAATCATCATCATAATCATCATCATAATCATTATCATAATCATCATCATAATCATCATCATAACCGTCATCATAATCAGGATCATAGTCATCATCACAATCGTCATCATAGTCATCATCATAATAGTCATCATAATCGGCATCATTATAGACGTCGTAATCATAATCATAATCATCATCATAATCATCATCATCATCATCATCATAATCATCATCATAATGATCATAATAATCATCGTCATAATCATCATAATAATCATCATAATAATCATCATCATAATAATCAACATAATAGCCATCATAATTATCATTATAATTCATCATCATAATCATGAGCATAATCGTCATCATAATCATGAGCATAATTATCATCATAATCAGTATCATAATCGTCATCATAATCATCATCATAATCGTCATCACAATCATCATCGTAGTCATCATCATAGTCATCATCATAATCATCACCATAATCATCATAATCATTATCATAATCATTATCATAACCGTCATCATAATCATCATCATAATCATCATCATAATAGTCATCATAATCGTCATCATAATCATGATCATAATCATGAGCATAATCATCATCATAATCATCATCATAATCATTATCATAATCATCATCATAATCATCATCATAATAGTCATCATAATCATCATCATAATCGTCATCATAATCGTCATCATAATCGTCATCATTATAGTCATCATAACCATCATCATAATCATCATCATAATCATCATCATAATCATCGTCATAATCATAATCATAATCATCATCATAACCGTCATCATAATCATCATAATAATCATCATCATAATTATCAACATAATAGTCATCATAATTATCATTATAATTCATCATCATAATCATCATCATAATCATTATCATAATCATCATCATAATCATCATCCTAACCGTCATCATAATCAGCATCATAGTCATCATCATAATAGTCATCATAATCGGCATCATTATAGACGTCGTAATCATAATCATAATCATCATCATAATCATCATCATAATCATCATCATAATCATCATCATCATCATAATCATCATAATAATCTTCATCATAATTATCAACATAATAGTCATCATAATTATCATTATAATTCATCATCATAATCATGAGCATAATCGTCATCATAATCGTGAGCATAATCATCATCATAATCATTATCATAATCGTCATCATAATCATCATCATAATCATCATCATACTCATTATCATAAGCATCATCATAATCAGCATCATAACCGTCATCATAATCACCATCATAGTCATCATCATAATCGTCATCATAGTCATCATCATAATAGTCATCATAATCGGCATCATAATCGGCATCATTATAGACGTCGTAATCATCATCATAATCATCATCATAATCATCATCATAATCATCATAATAATCATCATCATAATTATCAACATAATAGTCATCATAATTATCATTATAATTCATCATCATAATCATGAGCATAATCGTCATCATAATCATGAGCATAATCGTTATCATAATCGTCATCATAATCATCATCATAACCGTCATCATAATCAGCATCATAGTCATCATCATCATCATAATCATAATCATAATCATCATCATAATCATTAACATAATCATCATCATAATATTCATCATAAACATGATCATAATCATGAGCATAATCATCATCATAATCATCATCATAATCATCATCATACTCATTATCATAATCATCATCATAACCGTCATCAGAATCATCATCATAATAGTCATCATAATCGTCATCATTATAGTCATCATAATCATCATCATAATCATCATCATAATCATCATCATAATCATCATCATAATCATCATCATAATCATCATCATAATCATCGTCATAATCATAATCATAATCATCATCATAATCATCATCATAGTCATCATCATAATCATCATCATAATCATCATCATAATCATCATCGTAGTCATCATCATAATAGTCATCATAATCGGCATCATTATAGACGTCGTAATCATAATCATAATCATCATCATAATCATCATCATAATCATCATCATAACCGTCATCATAATCAGGATCATAGTCATCATCACAATCGTCATCATAGTCATCATCATAATAGTCATCATAATCGGCATCATTATAGACGTCGTAATCATAATCATAATCATCATCATAATCATCATCATCATCATCATCATAATCATCATCATAATGATCATAATAATCATCGTCATAATCATCATAATAATCATCATAATAATCATCATCATAATAATCAACATAATAGCCATCATAATTATCATTATAATTCATCATCATAATCATGAGCATAATCGTCATCATAATCATGAGCATAATTATCATCATAATCAGTATCATAATCGTCATCATAATCATCATCATAATCGTCATCACAATCATCATCGTAGTCATCATCATAGTCATCATCATAATCATCACCATAATCATCACCATAATCATCATAATCATTATCATAATCATTATCATAACCGTCATCATAATCATCATCATAATCATCGTCATAATAGTCATCATAATCGTCATCATAATCATGATCATAATCATCAGCATAATCATCATCATAATCATCATCATAATCATTATCATAATCATCATCATAATCATCATCATAATAGTCATCATAATCGTCATCATTATAGTCATCATAATCATCATCATAATCATCATCATAATCATCATCATAATCATCATCATAATCATCATCATAATTATCATCATAATCATCATCATAACCGTCATCATAATTAACATCATAGTCATCATCATAATCATGATCATAATCATCATCATAATCGTCATCATAATCGTCATCATAATCCTCATCATAATCATTATCATAATAGTCATCATAATCGGCATCATTATAGATGTCGTAATCATCATCATAATCATCATCATAATCATCATCATAATCATCATCATATTCATCATCATAGTCATCATCATAATCATTATCATAATCATTATCATAACCGTCATCATAATCATCATCATAATCATCATCATAATAGTCATCATAATCGTCATCATAATCATGATCATAATCATGAGCATAATCATCATCATAATCATCATCATAATCATTATCATAATCATCATCATAATCATCATCATAATAGTCATCATAATCGTCATCATCATAGTCATCATAATCATCATCATAATCATCATCATAATCATCATCATAATCATCATCATAACCGTCGTCATAATTAGCATCATAGTCATCATCATAATCATGATCATAATCATCATCATAATCGTCATCATAATCGTCATCATAATCCTCATCATAATCATTATCATAATAGTCATCATAATCGGCATCATTATAGATGTCGTAATCATCATCATAATCATCATCATAATCATCATCATAATCATCATCATATTCATCATCATAGTCATCATCATAATCATTATCATAATCATTATCATAACCGTCATCATAATCATCATCATAATCATCATCATAATAGTCATCATAATCGTCATCATAATCATGATCATAATCATGAGCATAATCATCATCATAATCATCATCATAATCATTATCATAATCATCATCATAATCATCATCATAATAGTCATCATAATCATCATCATAATCGTCATCATAATCGTCATCATAATCGTCATCATTATAGTCATCATAACCATCATCATAATCATCATCATAATCATCATCATAATCATCGTCATAATCATAATCATAATCATCATCATAACCGTCATCATAATCATCATAATAATCATCATCATAATTATCAACATAATAGTCATCATAATTATCATTATAATTCATCATCATAATCATCATCATAATCATTATCATAATCGTCATCATAATCATCATCCTAACCGTCATCATAATCAGCATCATAGTCATCATCATAATAGTCATCATAATCGGCATCATTATAGACGTCGTAATCATAATCATAATCATCATCATAATCATCATCATAATCATCATCATAATCATCATCATCATCATAATCATCATAATAATCTTCATCATAATTATCAACATAATAGTCATCATAATTATCATTATAATTCATCATCATAATCATGAGCATAATCGTCATCATAATCATGAGCATAATCATCATCATAATCATTAACATAATCGTCATCATAATCATCATCATAATCATCATCATACTCATTATCATAAGCATCATCATAATCAGCATCATAACCGTCATCATAATCAGCATCATAGTCATCATCATAATCGTCATCATAGTCATCATCATAATAGTCATCATAATCGGCATCATAATCGGCATCATTATAGACGTCGTAATCATCATCATAATCATCATCATAATCATCATCATAATCATCATAATAATCATCATCATAATTATCAACATAATAGTCATCATAATTATCATTATAATTCATCATCATAATCATGAGCATAATCGTCATCATAATCATGAGCATAATCGTTATCATAATCGTCATCATAATCATCATCATAACCGTCATCATAATCATCATCGTAATCATCATCATAATCATCATCATAATCATCATCATAATCGTCATCATAATCATCGTCGTAATCATCATCATAATCATCATCATAATCATTATCATAATCATCATCATAATCATCATCATAATCATCGCCATAATCATCATCATAGTCATCATCATAATCATCATCATAATCATCATCGTAATCATCATCATAATCATCATCATAATCATTATCATAATCATCATCATAATCATCATCATAATCATTAACATAATCATCATCATAATATTCATCATAAACATGATCATAATCATGAGCATAATCATCATCATAATCATCATCATAATCATCATCATACTCATTATCATAATCATCATCATAACCGTCATCAGAATCATCATCATAATAGTCATCATAATCGTCTTCATTATAGTCATCATAATCATCATCATAATCATCATCATAATCATCATCATAATCATCATCATAATCATCGTCATAATCATAATCATAATCATCATCATAATCATCATCATAATGATCATCATAATCATCATCATAATCATCGTCATAATCATAATCATAATCATCATCATAATCGTCATCATAATCGTCATCATAATCGTCATCATTATAGTCATCATAATCATCATCATAATCATCATCATAATCATCATCATAATCATCATCATAATCGTCATCATAATCATCGTCGTAATCATCATCATAATCATCATCATAATCATTATCATAATCATCATCATAATCATCATCATAATCATCGCCATAATCATCATCATAGTCATCATCATAATCGTCATCATTATAGTCATCATAATCATCATCATAATCATCATCATAATCATCATCGTAGTCATCATCATAATCATCATAATAATCATCATAATAATCATCATCATAATAATCAACATAATAGCCATCATAATTATCATTATAATTCATCATCATAATCATGAGCATAATCGTCATCATAATCATGAGCATAATTATCATCATAATCAGTATCATAATCGTCGTCATACTCATCATCATAATCGTCATCACAATCATCATCGTAGTCATCATCATAGTCATCATCATAATCATCGCCATAATCATCATAATCATTATCATAATCATTACCATAACCGTCATCATAATCATCATCATAATCATCGTCATAATAGTCATCATAATCGTCATCATAATCATGATCATAATCATGAGCATAATCATCATCATAATCATCATCATAATCATTATCATAATCATCATCATAATCATCATCATAATAGTCATCATAATCGTCATCATTATAGTCATCATAATCATCATCATAATCATCATCATAATCATCATCATAATCATCATCATAATCATCATCATAATTATCATCATAATCATCATCATAACCGTCATCATAATTAGCATCATAGTCATCATCATAATAGTCATCATAATCGTCATCATAATCATGATCATAATCATGAGCATAATCATCACCATAATCATCATCATAATAGTCATCATAATCGTCATCATTATAGTCTTCATAATCATCATCATAATCATCATCATAATCATCATCATAATCATCATCATAATCACCATCATAATCATCATCATAACCATCATCATAATCATTATCATAATCATCATCATAATCATCGTCATAATCATCATAATAATCATCATCATAATTATCAACATAATAGTCATCATAATTATCATTATAATTCATCATCATAATCATGAGCATAATCGTCATCATAATTATCATTATAATTCATCATCATAATCATGAGCATAATCGTGATCATAATCATGAGCATAATCATCATCATAATCATTATCATAATCATCATCATAATCGTCATCATAATCATCATCATAATCATTATCATAATCATCATCATAATCGTCATCACAACCATCATCGTAGTCATCATCATAGTCATCATCATAATCATCACCATAATCATCATAATCATTATCATAATCATTATCATAACCGTCATCATAATCATCATCATAATCATCATCATAATAGTCATCATAATCGTCATCATAATCATGATCATAATCATCATCATAATCATCATCATAATCATCGTCATAATCATAATCATAATCATCATCATAATCATCATAATAATCATCATCATAATCATCATAATAATCATCATAATAATCATCATCATAATCATCATCATAACCGTCATCATAATTAGCATCATAGTCATCATCCTAATCATGATCATAATCATCATCATAATCGTGATCATAATCGTCATCATAATCCTCATCATAATCATTATCATAATCGTCATCACAATCATCATCGTAGTCATCATCATAGTCATTATCATAATCATCACCATAATCATCATAATCATTATCATAATCATTATCATAACTGTCATCATAATCATCATCATAATCATCATCATAATAGTCATCATAATCATCATCATAATCATGATCATAATCATCATCATAATCATCATCATAATAGTCATCATAATCGTCATCATTATAGTCATCATAATCATCATCATAATCATCATCATAATCATCATCATAATCATCATCATAATCATCATCATAATCATCATCATAATCATCATCATAATCATCATCATAATCATCATCATAACCGTCATCATAATTAGCATCATAGTCATCATCCTAATCATGATCATAATCATCATCATAATCGTCATCATAATCGTCATCATAATCCTCATCATAATCATTATCATAATAGTAATCATAATCGGCATCATTATAGATGTCGTAATCATCATCATAATCATCATCATAATCATCATCATAATCATCATCATATTCATCATCATAGTCATCATCATAATCATTATCATAATCATTATCATAACCGTCATCATAATCATCATCATAATCATCATCATAATAGTCATCATAATCGTCATCATAATCATGATCATAATCATGAGCATAATCATCATCATAATCATCATCATAATCATTATCATAATCATCATCATAATCATCATCATAATAGTCATCATAATCGTCATATTCATAGTCATCATAATCATCATCATAATCATCATCATAATCATCATCATAATCATCATCATAACCGTCGTCATAATTAGCATCATAGTCATCATCATAATCATGATCATAATCATCATCATAATCGTCATCATAATCGTCATCATAATCCTCATCATAATCATTATCATAATAGTCATCATAATCGGCATCATTATAGATGTCGTAATAATCATCATAATCATCATCATAATCATCATCATAATCATCATCATATTCATCATCATAATCATTATCATAATCATCATCATAATCATCATCATAATAGTCATCATAATCATCATCATAATCGTCATCATAATCGTCATCATAATCGTCATCATTATAGTCATCATAACCATCATCATAATCATCATCATAATCATCATCATAATCATCGTCATAATCATAATCATAATCATCATCATAACCGTCATCATAATCATCATAATAATCATCATCATAATTATCAACATAATAGTCATCATAATTATCATTATAATTCATCATCATAATCATCATCATAATCATTATCATAATCATCATCATAATCATCATCCTAACCGTCATCATAATCAGCATCATAGTCATCATCATAATAGTCATCATAATCGGCATCATTATAGACGTCGTAATCATAATCATAATCATCATCATAATCATCGTCATAATCATCATCATAATCATCATCATCATCATAATCATCATAATAATCTTCATCATAATTATCAACATAATAGTCATCATAATTATCATTATAATTCATCATCATAATCATGAGCATAATCGTCATCATAATCATGAGCATAATCATCATCATAATCATTAACATAATCGTCATCATAATCATCATCATAATCATCATCATACTCATTATCATAAGCATCATCATAATCAGCATCATAACCGTCATCATAATCAGCATCATAGTCATCATCATAATCGTCATCATAGTCATCATCATAATAGTCATCATAATCGGCATCATAATCGGCATCATTATAGACGTCGTAATCATCATCATAATCATCATCATAATCATCATCATAATTATCATAATAATCATCATCATAATTATCAACATAATAGTCATCATAATTATCATTATAATTCATCATCATAATCATGAGCATAATCGTCATCATAATCATCGCCATAATCATCATCATAGTCATCATCATAATCATCATCATAATCATCATCATAATCATCATCGTAATCATCATCATAATCATCATCATAATCATTATCATAATCATCGTCGTAATCATCATCATAATCATCATCATAATCATTATCATAATCATCATCATAATCATCATCATAATCATCGCCATAATCATCATCATAGTCATCATCATAATCATCATCATAATCATCATCGTAATCATCATCATAATCATCATCATAATCATTATCATAATCATCATCATAATCATCATCATAATCATTAACATAATCATCATCATAATATTCATCATAAACATGATCATAATCATGAGCATAATCATCATCATAATCATCATCATAATCATCATCATACTCATTATCATAATCATCATCATAACCGTCATCAGAATCATCATCATAATAGTCATCATAATCGTCATCATTATAGTCATCATAATCATCATCATAATCATCATCCTAATCATCATCATAATCATCATCATAATCATCGTCATAATCATAATCATAATCATCATCATAATCATCATCATAATGATCATCATAATCATTATCATAATCATCATCATAATCATCATCATAACCGTCATCATAATCAGCATCATAGTCATCATCATAATCATCATCATAATCATCATCATAATCGTCATCATAATCGTCATCATAATCGTCATCATTATAGTCATCATAACCATCATCATAATCATCATCATAATCATCATCATAATCATCGTCATAATCATAATCATAATCATCATCATAATCGTCATCATAATCGTCATCATAATCGTCATCATTATAGTCATCATAATCATCATCATAATCATCATCATAATCATCATCATAATCATCATCATAATCGTCATCATAATCATCGTCGTAATCATCATCATAATCATCATCATAATCATTATCATAATCATCATCATAATCATCATCATAATCATCGCCATAATCATCATCATAGTCATCATCATAATCATCATCATAATCATCATCGTAATCATCATCATAATCATCATCATAATCATTATCATAATCATCATCATAATCATCATCATAATCATCGCCATAATCATCACCATAGTCATCATCATAATCATCATCATAATCATCATCATAATCGTCATCATAATCGTCATCATAATCGTCATCATTATAGTCATCATAATCATCATCATAATCATCATCATAATCATCATCGTAGTCATCATCATAATCATCATCATAATCATCATCATAATCATCATCATAATGATCATCGTAATCATCATCATAATCATCATCATAATCATTATCATAATCATCATCATAATCATCATCATAACCGTCATCATAATCAGGATCATAGTCATCATCACAATCGTCATCATAGTCATCATCATAATAGTCATCATAATCGGCATCATTATAGACGTCGTAATCATAATCATAATCATCATCATAATCATCATCATCATCATCATCATAATCATCATCATAATGATCATAATAATCATCATCATAATGATCATAATAATCCTCATCATAATCATCATAATAATCATCATAATAATCATCATCATAATAATCAACATAATAGCCATCATAATTATCATTATAATTCATCATCATAATCATGAGCATAATCGTCATCATAATCATGAGCATAATCATGAGCATAATCATCATCATAATCATCATCATAATCATTATCATAATCATCATCATAATCATCATCATAATAGTCATCATAATCGTCATCATTATAGTCATCATAATCATCATCATAATCATCATCATAATCATCATCATAATCATCATCATAATCATCATCATAATTATCATCATAATCATCATCATAACCGTCATCATAATTAGCATCATAGTCATCATCATAATCATGATCATAATCATCATCATAATCGTCATCATAATCGTCATCATAATCCTCATCATAATCATTATCATAATAGTCATCATAATCGGCATCATTATAGATGTCGTAATCATCATCATAATCATCATCATAATCATCATCATAATCATCATCATATTCATCATCATAGTCATCATCATAATCATCATCATAACCATCATCATAATCATTATCATAATCATTATCATAACCGTCATCATAATCATCATCATAATCATCATCATAATAGTCATCATAATCGTCATCATAATCATGATCATAATCATGAGCATAATCATCATCATAATCATCATCATAATAGTCATCATAATCGTCATCATTATAGTCTTCATAATCATCATCATAATCATCATCATAATCATCATCATAATCATCATCATAATCACCATCATAATCATCATCATAATCATCATCATAATCATTATCCTAATCATCATCATAATCATCGTCATAATCATCATTATAATCATCATCATAATTATCAACATAATAGTCATCATAATTATCATTATAATTCATCATCATAATCATGAGCATAATCGTCATCATAATCATGAGCATAATCATCATCATAATCATTATCATAATCGTCATCATAATAATCATCATAATCATCATCATAATCATTATCATAATCATCATCATAATCGTCATCACAACCATCATCGTAGTCATCATCATAGTCATCATCATAATCATCACCATAATCATCATAATCATTATCATTATCATTATCATAACCGTCATCATAATCATCATCATAATCATCATCATAATAGTCATGATAATCGTCATCATAATCATGATCATAATCATGAGCATAATCATCATCATAATCATCATCATAATCATTATCATAATCATCATCATAATCATCATCATAATAGTCATCATAATCGTCATCATTATAGTCATCATAATCATCATCATAATCATCATCATAATCATCATCATAATCATCATCATAATCATCATCATAATTATCATCATAATCATCATCATAACCGTCATCATAATTAGCATCATAGTCATCATCATAATCATGATCATAATCATCATCATAATCGTCATCATAATCGTCATCATAATCCTCATCATAATCATTATCATAATAGTCATCATAATCGGCATCATTATAGATGTCGTAATCATCATCATAATCATCATCATAATCATCATCATAATCATCATCATATTCATCATCATAGTCATCATCATAATCATCATCATAACCATCATCATAATCATTATCATAATCATTATCATAACCGTCATCATAATCATCATCATAATCATCATCATAATAGTCATCATAATCGTCATCATAATCATGATCATAAT
The DNA here is from genome assembly GCA_947623535.1 of Coelioxys conoideus. NCBI lineage: Eukaryota > Metazoa > Arthropoda > Insecta > Hymenoptera > Megachilidae > Coelioxys > Coelioxys conoideus. The sequence continues at coordinate 17,699,609 of OX392458.1, read as the reverse complement.
CATGAGCATAATCATCATCATAATCATCATCATAATAGTCATCAGAATCGTCATCATTATAGTCTTCATAATCATCATCATAATCATCATCATAATCATCATCATAATCATCATCATAATCACCATCATAATCATCATCATAATCATCATCATAATCATTATCATAATCATCATCATAATCATCGTCATAATCATCATTATAATCATCATCATAATTATCAACATAAGAGTCATCATAATTATCATTATAATTCATCATCATAATCATGAGCATAATCGTCATCATAATCATGAGCATAATCATCATCATAATCATTATCATAATCGTCATCATAATAATCATCATAATCATCATCATAATCATTATCATAATCATCATCATAATCGTCATCACAACTATCATCGTAGTCATCATCATAGTCATCATCATAATCATCACCATAATCATCATAATCATTATCATAATCATTATCATAACCGTCATCATAATCATCATCATAATCATCATCATAATCATCATCATAATAGTCATCATAATCGTCATCATAATCATGATCATAATCATGAGCATAATCATCATCATAATCATCATCATAATCATTATCATAATCATCATCATAATCATCATCATAATAGTCATCATAATCGTCATCATTATAGTCATCATAATCATCATCATAATCATCATCATAATCATCATCATAATCATCATCATAATCATCATCATAATTATCATCATAATCATCATCATAACCGTCATCATAATTAGCATCATAGTCATCATCATAATCATGATCATAATCATCATCATAATCGTCATCATAATCGTCATCATAATCCTCATCATAATCATTATCATAATAGTCATCATAATCGGCATCATTATAGATGTCGTAATCATCATCATAATCATCATCATAATCATCATCATAATCATCATCATATTCATCATCATAGTCATCATCATAATCATCATCATAACCATCATCATAATCATTATCATAATCATTATCATAACCGTCATCATAATCATCATCATAATCATCATCATAATAGTCATCATAATCGTCATCATAATCATGATCATAATCATGAGCATAATCATCATCATAATCATCATCATAATAGTCATCATAATCGTCATCATTATAGTCTTCATAATCATCATCATAATCATCATCATAATCATCATCATAATCATCATCATAATCACCATCATAATCATCATCATAATCATCATCATAATCATTATCATAATCATCATCATAATCATCGTCATAATCATCATTATAATCATCATCATAATTATCAACATAATAGTCATCATAATTATCATTATAATTCATCATCATAATCATGAGCATAATCGTCATCATAATCATGAGCATAATCATCATCATAATCATTATCATAATCGTCATCATAATAATCATCATAATCATCATCATAATCATTATCATAATCATCATCATAATCGTCATCACAACCATCATCGTAGTCATCATCATAGTCATCATCATAATCATCACCATAATCATCATAATCATTATCATAATCATTATCATAACCGTCATCATAATCATCATCATAATCATCATCATAATAGTCATCATAATCGTCATCATAATCATGATCATAATCATGAGCATAATCATCATCATAATCATCATCATAATCATTATCATAATCATCATCATAATCATCATCATAATAGTCATCATAATCGTCATCATTATAGTCATCATAATCATCATCATAATCATCATCATAATCATCATCATAATCATCATCATAATCATCATCATAATTATCATCATAATCATCATCATAACCGTCATCATAATTAGCATCATAGTCATCATCATAATCATGATCATAATCATCATCATAATCGTCATCATAATCGTCATCATAATCCTCATCATAATCATTATCATAATAGTCATCATAATCGGCATCATTATAGATGTCGTAATCATCATCATAATCATCATCATAATCATCATCATAATCATCATCATATTCATCATCATAGTCATCATCATAATCATCATCATAACCATCATCATAATCATTATCATAATCATTATCATAACCGTCATCATAATCATCATCATAATCATCATCATAATAGTCATCATAATCGTCATCATAATCATGATCATAATCATGAGCATAATCATCATCATAATCATCATCATAATAGTCATCATAATCGTCATCATTATAGTCTTCATAATCATCATCATAATCATCATCATAATCATCATCATAATCATCATCATAATCACCATCATAATCATCATCATAATCATCATCATAATCATTATCATAATCATCATCATAATCATCGTCATAATCATCATTATAATCATCATCATAATTATCAACATAATAGTCATCATAATTATCATTATAATTCATCATCATAATCATGAGCATAATCGTCATCATAATCATGAGCATAATCATCATCATAATCATTATCATAATCGTCATCATAATAATCATCATAATCATCATCATAATCATTATCATAATCATCATCATAATCGTCATCACAACCATCATCGTAGTCATCATCATAGTCATCATCATAATCATCACCATAATCATCATAATCATTATCATAATCATTATCATAACCGTCATCATAATCATCATCATAATCATCATCATAATAGTCATCATAATCGTCATCATAATCATGATCATAATCATGAGCATAATCATCATCATAATCATCATCATAATCATTATCATAATCATCATCATAATCATCATCATAATAGTCATCATAATCGTCATCATTATAGTCATCATAATCATCATCATAATCATCATCATAATCATCATCATAATCATCATCATAATCATCATCATAATTATCATCATAATCATCATCATAACCGTCATCATAATTAGCATCATAGTCATCATCATAATCATGATCATAATCATCATCATAATCGTCATCATAATCGTCATCATAATCCTCATCATAATCATTATCATAATAGTCATCATAATCGGCATCATTATAGATGTCGTAATCATCATCATAATCATCATCATAACCGTCATCATAATCATCCTCATAATCATGATCATAAACATGAGCATAATCATCATCATAATCATCATCATAATCATTATCATAATCATCATCATAATCATCATCATAATCATTAACATAATCATCATCATAATATTCATCATAAACATGATCATAATCATGAGCATAATCATCATCATAATCATCATCATAATCATCATCATACTCATTATCATAATCATCATCATAATCATCATCATAACCGTCATCATAATCAGCATCATAGTCATCATCATAATCATCATCATAATCATCATCATAATCGTCATCATAATCGTCATCATAATCATTATCATAATGATCATCGTAATCATCATCATAATCATCATAATAATCATTAACTTAAACATCATCATAATATTTATCATAATCATGATCATAATCATGGGCATAATCATCATCATAATCATCATCATAATCATTATCATAATCATGGGTATAATCATCATCATAATCATCATCATAATCATTATCATAATCATCATCATAATCATCATCATAATCATCATCATCATCATAATCATCATAATAATCATCATCATAATTATCAACATAATAGTCATCATAATTATCATTATAATTCATCATCATAATCATGAGCATAATCGTCATCATAATCATGAGCATAATCATCATCATAATCATTAACATAATCGTCATCATAATCATCATCATAATCATCATCATAATCATCATCATAATCATTATCATAATCATCATCATAATCATCATCATAACCGTCATCATAATCAGCACCATAGTCGTCATCATCATAATCATAATCATAATATTCATCATAAACATCATCATAAACATCATCATAATCATGGGCATAATCATCATCATAATCATCATCATACTCATTATCATAATCATCATCATAATCATCATCATAGCCGTCATCATAATCAGCATCATAGTCATCATCATAATCGTCATCATAGTCATCATCATAATAGTCATCATAATCGGCATCATTATAGACGTCATAATCATCATCATAATCATCATCATAATCATCATCATAATCATCTAAATAATCATCATCATAATTATCAACATAATAGTCATCATAATTATCATTATAATTCATCATCATAATCATGAGCATAATCGTCATCATAATCATGAGCATAATCATTATCATAATCATCATCATAATCATCATCATAACCGTCATCATAATCAGCATCATAGTCATCATCATCATCATAATCATAATCACAATCATCATCATAATCATTAACATAATCATCATCATAATATTCATCATAAACATGATCATAATCATGAGCATAATCATCATCATAATCATCATCATAATCATCATCATACTCATTATCATAATCATCATCATAACCGTCATCAGAATCATCATCATAATAGTCATCATAATCGTCATCATTATAGTCATCATAATCATCATCATAATCATCATCATAATCATCATCATAATCATCATCATAATCCTCGTCATAATCATAATCATAATCATCATCATAATCATCATCATAATGATCATCATAATCATTAACATAATCATCATCATAATCATCATCATAATCATCATCATAACCGTCATCATAATCAGCATCATAGTCATCATCATAATCATCATCCTTAATCATCATCATAATCGTCATCATAATCGTCATCATAATCGTCATCATTATAGTCATCATTATAGTCATCATAATCATCATCATAATCATCATCATAATCATCATCATAATCATCATCATAATCATCATCGTAGTCATCATCATAATCATCATCATAATCATCATCATAATCATCATCATAATGATCATCGTAATCATCATCATAATCATCATCATAATCATTATCATAATCATCATCATAATCATCATCATAACCGTCATCATAATCAGGATCATAGTCATCATCACAATCGTCATCATAGTCATCATCATAATAGTCATCATAATCGGCATCATTATAGACGTCGTAATCATAATCATAATCATCATCATAATCATCATCATAATCATCATCATCATCATCATCATAATCATCATCATAATCATCATAATAATCATCATCATAATCATCATAATAATCATCATAATAATCATCATCATAATAATCAACATAATAGCCATCATAATTATCATTATAATTCATCATCATAATCATGAGCATAATCGTCATCATAATCATGAGCATAATTATCATCATAATCATTATCATAATCGTCATCATAATCATCATCATAATCGTCATCACAATCATCATCGTAGTCATCATCATAGTCATCATCATAATCATCACCATAATCATCATAATCATTATCATAATCATTATCATAACCGTCATCATAATCATCATCACAATCATCATCATAATCATCATCATAATCATCATCATAATCATCTAAATAATCATCATCATAATTATCAACATAATAGTCATCATAATTATCATTATAATTCATCATCATAATCATGAGCATAATCGTCATCATAATCATGAGCATAATCATTATCATAATCATCATCATAATCATCATCATAACCGTCATCATAATCAGCATCATAGTCATCATCATCATCATAATCATAATCACAATCATCATCATAATCATTAACATAATCATCATCATAATATTCATCATAAACATGATCATAATCATGAGCATAATCATCATCATAATCATCATCATAATCATCATCATACTCATTATCATAATAATCATCATAACCGTCATCAGAATCATCATCATAATAGTCATCATAATCGTCATCATTATAGTCATCATAATCATCATCATAATCATCATCATAATCATCATCATAATCATCATCATAATCATCATCATAATCATAGGCATAATCATCATCATAATCATCATCATACTCATTATCATAATCATCATCATAATCATCATCATAACCGTCATCATAATCAGCATCATAGTCATCATCATAATCGTCATCATAGTCATCATCATAATAGTCATCATAATCGGCATCATTATAGACGTCGTAATCATCATCATAATCATCATCATAATCATCATCATAATCATCATCATAATCATCATAATAATCATCATCATAATTATCAACATAATAGTCATCATAATTATCATTATAATTCATCATCATAATCATGAGCATAATCGTCATCATAATCATGAGCATAATCATTATCATAATCATCATCATAATCATCATCATAACCGTCATCATAATCAGCATCATAGTCATCATCATCATCATAATCATAATCATAATCATCATCATAATCATTAACATAATCATCATCATAATATTCATCATAAACATGATCATAATCATGAGCATAATCATCATCATAATCATCATCATAGTCATCATCATAATCATCATCATAATCATCATCATAATCGTCATCATAATCGTCATCATAATCGTCATCATTATAGTCATCATTATAGTCATCATAATCATCATCATAATCATCATCATAATCATCATCATAATCATCATCGTAGTCATCATCATAATCATCATCATAATCATCATCATAATCATCATCATAATGATCATCGTAATCATCATCATAATCATCATCATAATCATTATCATAATCATCATCATAATCATCATCATAACCGTCATCATAATCAGGATCATAGTCATCATCACAATCGTCATCATAGTCATCATCATAATAGTCATCATAATTGGCATCATTATAGATGTCGTAATCATAATCATAATCATCATCATAATCATCATCATAATCATCATTATCATCATCATCATAATCATCATCATAATCATCATAATAATCATCATCATAATCATCATAATAATCATCATAATAATCATCATCATAATAATCAACATAATAGCCATCATAATTATCATTATAATTCATCATCATAATCATGAGCATAGTCGTCATCATAATCATCATCATAATTATCATCATAATCATCATCATAACCGTCATCATAATTAGCATCATAGTCATCATCATCACCGTCATCATAATCATCATCATAATCGTCATCATAATAGTCATCATAATAGTCATCATAATGGTCATCATAATCATCATCATAATCATCATCATAATAGTCATCATAATCATCATCATAATCAGTATCATAATCATCACTATAATCATCATCATAATCACCATCCTAACCGTCATCATAATCAGCATTATAGTCATCATCACAATAGTCATCATAATCGTCATCATAATAGTCATCATAATAGTCATCATAATCATCATCATAATCATCATAATCATTATCACAATCGTCATCATAAAGGTCATCGTAATCAGCATCATAATTAACATCATAATCGTCATCATAATCATTATCATTGTCATCATCATAATCATCATCATAATCATCATCATAATCATCATCATAATAGTCATCACAATCCTCATCATTATAGTCATCATAATCATCATCATAATCATCATCATAATAGTCATCACAATCGTCATCATTATAGTCATCATAATCATCATCATAATCATCATCATAATCATCATCATAGTCATCATCACAATCATCATCATAATCATCATCATAATCATCATCATAATCGTCATCATTGTCATCAGAATCGTCATCATTATAGTCATCATTATAGTCATCATAATCATCATCATAATCATCATCATACTCATCATCATAATAGTCATCATAATCGTCATCATAATCATCATCATAGTCGTCATCATAGCCATCATCATAATAGTCATCATAATCGTCATCATTATAGTCATCATTATAGTCATCATAATCATCATCATAATCATCATCATAATCATCATCATAATCATGATCTTAATCATCATCATAATCATCATCATAATCATCATCATAATCATCATCATAACAGTCATTATAATCATCATCCTAATAGTCATCACAATCCTGATCATTATAGTCATCATAATCATCATCATAATCATCATCATAGTCACATCATAATCGTCATCATAATCATCGTTATAATCATCATAATAATGATCATCATAATTATCAACATAATAGTCATCATAATTATCATTATATTTCATCATCATAATCATGAGCATAATCGTCGTCATAATCATGAGCATAATCATCATCATAATCATCATCATAACCGTCATCATAATCATCATCATAAAGGTCATCGTAATCAGCATCATAATTAACATCATAATCGTCATCATAATCATTATCATAGTCATCATCATAATCATCATCATAATCATCGTCATAATAGTCATCACAATCCTCATCATTATAGTCATCATAATCATCATCATAATCGTCATCATAATCGTCATCGTAATCATTATCATAATCGTCATCATAGTCATCATCATAATAGCCATCATAATCGTCATCATTATAGTCATCATTATAGTCATAATAATCATCATCATAATCATCGTCATAATCATCATCATAGTCATCATCATAATCGTCATCATAGTCATCATCATAATAGTCCTCATAATCGTCATCATTATAGTCATCATAATCATCATCATAGTCGTCATCATAGCCATCATCATAATAGTCATCATAATCGGCATCATTATAGTCGTCATAATCATAATCATAATCATCATCATCATAATCATCATCATAATCATCATAATAATCATCATCATAATTATCAACATAATAGTCATCATAATTATCATTATATTTCATCATCATAATCATGAGCATAATCGTCATCATAATCATCATCATTATCATCATCATAATCATCATCATAATCATCATCATAACCATCATCATAATCAAATCACAACCGTTATCATAATCAGCATCATAGTCATCATCATAATCGTCATCATAATCATCATCATAGTCATCATCATAATCGTCATCATAGTCATCATCATAATAGTCCTCATAATCGTCATCATTATAGTCATCATAATCATCATCATAGTCGTCATCATAGTCATCATCATAATAGTCATCATAATCGGCATCATTATAGTCGTCATAATCATAATCATAATCATCATCATAATCATCATAATAATCATCATCATAATTATCAACATAATAGTCATCATAATTAGCATTATATTTCATCATCACAATCATGAGCATAATCGTCATCATATTCATGAGCATAATCATCATCATTATCATCATCATAATCGTCATCATAATCATCATCATAATCATCATCACAATCATCATCACAATCATCATCATAATCATCATGATAATCATCATCATAACCGTCATCATAATCCTCATCATAATAGTCATCACAATCGTCATCATTATAGTCATCATAATCATCATCATAATCATCATCATAATCGTCATCATTATAGTCATCATTATAGTCATCATTATAGTCATCATTATAGTCATCATAATCATCATCATAATCATCATCATAATCATGAGCATAATCGTCATCATAATCATCATCATAACCGTCATCATAATCATCATCATAATAGTCATCACAATCGTCATCATTATAGTCATCATAATCATCATCATAATCATCATCATAATCATCATCATAATATTCATCATAATCATCATCATAATCATTATCATAATCGTCATCATAGTCATCATCATAATAGTCCTCATAATCGTCATCATAATAGTCATCACAATCGTCAGCATTATAGTCATCATAATCATCATCATAATCATCATCATAATCATCATCATAATCATTATCATAATAGTCATCATAATCGTCATCATTATAGTCATCATAATCATCATCATAATCATCATCATAATCATCATCATAACCATCATCATAATCAAATCACAACCGTCATCATAATCAGCATCATAGTCATCATCATAATCATCATCATAATCATCGCCATAATCATCATCATAGTCATCATCATAATCATCATCATAATCATCATCGTAATCATCATCATAATCATCATCATAATCATCATCATAATCATTATCATAATCATCATCATAATCATCATCATAATCATCGCCATAATCATCATCATAGTCGTCATCATAATCATCATCTCAATCATCATCATAATCATCATCATAATCATCATCATAATCATCATCATAATCATCATCATAATCATCATCATAGTCATCATCATAATAGTCATCATAATCATCATCATAATCATCATCATAATCATCATAATAATTATCATTATAATTCATCGTCATAATCATGAGCATAATCGTCATCATATTCATGAGCATAATCATCATCATTATCATCATCATAATCGTCATCATAATCATCATCATAATCATCATCATAATCATTATCACAATCATCATCATAATCATCATGATAGTCATCATCATAACCGTCATCATAATCCTCATCATAATAGTCATCACAATCGTCAGCATTATAGTCATCATAATCATCATCATAATCATCATCATAATCATCATCATAATCGTCATCATAATCGTCATCATAGTCATCATCAAAATCATCATCATAATCATCGTTATAATCATCATCATAATGATCATCGTAATAATCATCATAGTCATGAGCATAATCATCATGATAATCATTATCATAATAGTCATCATAGTCATCATAATCATCATCATAATCATCATCCTAATCATTATCATAATCGTCATCATCGTCATCATCATAATCGGCATCATTATAGTCGTCATAATCATCATCATAATGATCATCATCATAATCATCATCATAATCATCATAATAATCATCATCATAATCATTATCATAATCATCATCATAATCATCATCATCATAATCATCATCATAATAGTCATCACAATCGTCATCGTTATAGTCATCATAATCGTCATCATAATCATTATCATAATCGCCATCATAGTCATCATCATAATAGTCATCATAATCATCATCATAAAGGTCATCGTAATCAGCATCATAATTAACATCATAATCGTCATCATAATCATTATCATAGTCATCATCATAATCATCATCATAATCATCGTCATAATAGTCATCACAATCCTCATCATTATAGTCATCCTAATCATCATCATAATAGTCATCATAATCGTCATCATTATAGTCATCATAATCATCATCATAATCATCATCATAATCGTCATCATAATCGTCATCGTAATCATTATCATAATCGTCATCATAGTCATCATCATAATAGCCATCATAATCGTCGTCATTATAGTCATCATTATAGTCATCATAATCATCATCATAATCATCATCATAATCATGAGCATAATCGTCATCATAATCATCATCATAATCATCATCATAATCATGAGCATAATCGTCATCATAATCATCATCATAACCGTCATCATAATCATCATCATAATAGTCATCACAATCGTCAGCATTATAGTCATCATAATCATCATCATAATCATCATCATAATCATTATCATAATCGTCATCATTGTCATCATAATCGTCATCATTATAGTCATCATTAGAGTCATCATAATCATCATCATATTCATCATCATAATCATCATCATAATCATGATCGTAATCGTCATCATAATCATTATCATAATCATCATCATAACCGTCATCATAATCAGCATCATAGTCATCATCATAATAGTCATCATAATCATCATCATAATCATCATCATAATCATCATCATAATAGTCATCATAATCGTCATCATTATAGTCATCATAATAGTCATCATAATAGTCATCATAATAGTTATCATAATCATCATCATACTCATCATCATAACCGTCATCATAATCATCATCATAATCATCATCATAATCATCATCATAATCATCATCATAACAGTCATTATAATCATCATCATAATAGTCATCACAATCCTGATCATTATAGTCATCATAATCATCATCATATTCATCATCATAGTCATCATCATAATCATCATCATAATCATCGTTATAATCATCATCATCATCATCATCATACTCATCATCATAATAGTCATCATAATCGTCATCATAATCATCATCATAGTCGTCATCATAGCCATCATCATAATAGTCATCATAATCGTCATCATAATCATCATCATAGTCGTCATCATAGCCATCATCATAATAGTCATCATAATCGTCATCATAATCAGCATCATAGTCATCATCACAATAGTCATCATGATAGTCATCATAATCATGAGCATAATCGTGAGCATGATCATCATCATCATTGTCATAATCGTCAACATAACCGTAATAATAATCAGCATCATAGTCATCATCATAATCATCATCATAATAGTCATCGTAATCGTCATCATAAAAGTCAACATAATCATTGTAATAATGATCCTCATAATCATCATCATAATCATCATCATAATCGCCATCATAATCATCATCATTGTCGTCATCATAAAAGTCATCATAGTCATCATCATAATAGTCACCATAAAAGTGATCACAATCATCATCATAGTCATTACCATAATAGCCACCATAATCGGTATCATAATAGTCATCACAATAGGCATCATAATCATCATCATAATCATCATCATAATCATCATCATAGTCATCATCATAATAGTCATCATAATCGTCATCATAATCATCATCATAATCAGTATCATAATCATCACTATAATCATCATCATAATCACCATCCTAACCGTCATCATAATCAGCATCATAGTCATCATCACAATAGTTATCATAATCGTCATCATAATAGTCATCATAACCATCATCATAATCATCATCATAATCATCATCATAATCATCATCATAATCGTCATCATAATCCTCATCACAATCATCATCATAATGATGAGCATAATCATGAGCATGATCATCATAATCATTATCATAATAGTCATCATAATCATCATCATAATCATCATCATAACCGTCATCATAATCATCATCATAATCATCATCATAACCGTCATCATAATCAGCATCATAGTCATCATCACAATAGTCATCATAATAGTCATCATAATCATGAGCATAATCATGAGCATGATCATCATCATCATTATCATAATCGTCAACATAACCGTAATCATAATCAGCATCATAGTCATCATCATAATAGCCATCATAATCGTCACCATAATCGTCATCATAATCCTCATCATAATGATCATCATAATCATTATCATAATCATTATCATAATCGTTAGCATGATCATCATAATAATCATCATGATAATCATCACTATAATCGTCATCATAATAGTCATCATAATAGTCATCATAATCATCATCATAATCAACACTATAATCGTCATCGTAATCAGCGTCATAGTCATCATCACAATAGTCATCATAATCGTCATCATAACCATCATCATAATCATCATCATAATCCTCATCATAATCATCATCATAATCATCATCATAACCGTTATCATAATCAGCATCATAGTCATCATCACAATAGTCATCATAATCGTCATCATAATAGTGATCATAACCATCATCATAATCATCATCATAATCGTCATCATAATCACCATCATAATCATTATCATAATCATCATCATAATCATCATCATAACCGTCATTATAATCATCATCATAATAGTCATCATAATAGTCATCATAATAGTCATCATAATCATCATCATAATCATCATAACCGTCATCATAATCATCATCATAATCATCATCATAACCGTCATTATAATCAGCATCATAGTCATCGTCATAATAGACATCATAACCATCATCATAACCATCCTCATAATCGTCATCATAATCATCATCATAATCAGTATCATAATCATCACTATAATCATCGTCATAATCACCATCCTAACCGTCATCATAATCAACACTATAATCGTCATCGTAATCAGCGTCATAGTCATCATCACAATAGTCATCATAATCGTCATCATAACCATCATCATAATCATCATCATAATCCTCATCATAATCATCATCATAATCATCATCATAACCGTCATCATAATCAGCATCATAGTCATCATCACAATAGTCATCATAATCGTCATCATAATAGTGATCATAACCATCATCATAATCATCATCATAATCGTCATCATAATCACCATCATAATCATTATCATAATCATCATCATAATCATTATCATAATCATCATCATAATCATCATCATAATCATCATCATAATCATCATCATAATCATCATCATAATCATGAGCATAATCATGAGCATGATCATCATAATCATTATCATAATCGTCAACATAATCATCATCATAATAGTCATCATAATAGTCATCATAATAGTCATCATAATCATAATCATAATCATCATCATAATCATAATCATCATCATAATCGTCATCATTATCATCATCATAATCATCATCGTAATAATCATCATAATCATCATCATAATTATCATCATAATCATTATCATAATCATCATCATAATCATCATCATAATCATCATCATAATCATCATCATAACCGTCATTATAATCAGCATCATAGTCATCATCATAATAGCCATCATAACCATCATCATAAGCATCATCATAATCATCATCATAATCATCATCATAATCAACATCATAATCATCATCATAACCGTCGTTATAATCAGCATCATAACCATCATCATAATCATCATCATAATCGTCATCATAATCACCATCATAATCATTATCATAATCATCATCATAATCATCATCATAACCGTCATTATAATCATCATCATAATGGTCATCATAATAGTCATCATAATAGTCATCATAATCCTCATCATAATCATCATCATAATCATGAGCATAATCATGAGCATGATCATCATAATCATTATCATAATCGTCAACATAATCATCATCATAATAGTCAACATAATAGTCATCATAATAGTCATCATAATAGTCATCATAATCGTCATCATAATCGTCATCATAATCACCATCATAATCAGTATCATAATCATCATCATAATCATCATCGTAATAATCATCATAATCGTCATCATAATCATCATCCTAACCGTCATCATAATCAGCATCATAGTCATCATCACAATAGTCATCATAATCGTCATCATAATAGTCATCATAATAGTCATCATAATCATCATCATAATCATCATAATCATTATCACAATCGTCATCATAATCGTCATCATAATAGTGATCATAACCATCATCATAATCATCATCATAATCGTCATCATAATCACCATCATAATCATTATCATAATCATCATCATAATCATCATCATAATCATCATCATAATCATCATCATAATCATCATCATAATCATCATCATAATCATCATCATAATCATGAGCATAATCATGAGCATGATCATCATAATCATTATCATAATCGTCAACATAATCATCATCATAATAGTCATCATAATAGTCATCATAATAGTCATCATAATCATAATCATAATCATCATCATAATCATAATCATCATCATAATCGTCATCATTATCATCATCATAATCATCATCGTAATAATCATCATAATCATCATCATAATTATCATCATAATCATTATCATAATCATCATCATAATCATCATCATAATCATCATCATAATCATCATCATAATAGTCATCACAATCCTCATCATTATAGTCATCATAATCATCATCATAATCATCATCATAATAGTCATCACAATCATCATCATAATCATTATCATAATGGTCATCATAGTCATCATCATAATAGTCCTCATAATCGTCATCATTATAGTCATCATAATCATCATCATAGTCGTCATCATAGTCATCATCATAATAGTCATCATAATCGGCATCATTATAGTCGTCATAATCATAATCATAATCATCATCATCATCAAAATCATCATAATAATCATCATCATAATCGTCATCATAATCATCATCATAATCATCATCATAATCATCATCATAATCATCATCATAATCATCATCATAATCGTCATCATAATCACCATCATAATCATTATCATAATCATCATCATAATCATCATCATAATCATCATCATAATCATCATCATAATCATCATCATAATCATCATCATAATCATCATCATAATCATCATCATAATCATGAGCATAATCATGAGCATGATCATCATAATCATTATCATAATCGTCAACATAATCATCATCATAATAGTCATCATAATAGTCATCATAATAGTCATCATAATCATAATCATAATCATCATCATAATCATCATCATAATAGTCATCACAATCCTCATCATTATAGTCATCATAATCATCATCATAATCATCATCATAATAGTCATCACAATCATCATCATAATCATTATCATAATCGTCATCATAGTCATCATCATAATAGTCCTCATAATCGTCATCATTATAGTCATCATAATCATCATCATAGTCGTCATCATAGTCATCATCATAATAGTCATCATAATCGGCATCATTATAGTCGTCATAATCATAATCATAATCATCATCATCATCATAATCATCATAATAATCATCATAATAATCATCATCATAATTATCATTATAATTCATCGTCATAATCTTGAGCATAATCGTCATCATATTCATGACCATAATCATCATCATTATCATCATCATAATCGTCATCATAATCATCATCATAATCATCATCATAATCATCATCACAATCATCATCATAATCATCATGATAATCATCATCATATCCGTCATCATAATCCTCATCATAATAGTCATCACAATCGTCATCATTATAGTCATCATAATCATCATCATAATCATCATCACAATCATCATCATAATCATCATCATAATCATCATCATAATCGTCATCATAATCACCATCATAATCATTATCATAATCATCATCATAATCATCATCATAATCATCATCATAATCATCATCATAATCATCATCATAATCATCATCATAATCATGAGCATAATCATGAGCATGATCATCATAATCATTATCATAATCGTCAACATAATCATCATCATAATAGTCATCATAATAGTCATCATAATAGTCATCATAATCATAATCAAAATCATCATCATAATCATAATCATCATCATAATCGTCATCATCATCATCATCATAATCGTCATCATAATCGTCATCATAGTCATCATCAAAATCATCATCATAATCATCGTCATAATCATCATCATAATGATCATCGTAATAATCATCATAGTCATGAGCATAATCATCATGATAATCATTATCATAATAGTCATCATAGTCATCATAATCATCATCATAATCATCATCCTAATCATTATCATAATCGTCATCATGGTCATCATCATAATCATCATCATAGTCATCATCATTATCATCATCATAATCATCATCATAATCATCATCATAATCATCGTCATAATCATCATCATAATCATCATCATTATCATCATCATAATCATCATCATAATCATCATCATAACCATCATCATAATCAAATCACAACCGTTATCATAATCAGCATCATAATCATCATCATAATCGTCATCATAATCATCATCATAGTCATCATCATAATCGTCATCATAGTCATCATCATAATAGTCCTCATAATCGTCATCATTATAGTCATCATAATCATCATCATAGTCATCATCATAGTCATCATCATAATAGTCATCACAATCGGCATCATTATAGTCGTCATAATCATAATCATAATCATCATCATCATCATAATCCTCATAATAATCATCATAATAATCATTATCATAATTATCATTATAATTCATCGTCATAATCATGAGCATAATCGTCATCATATTCATGAGCATAATCATCATCATTATCATCATCATAATCGTCATCATAATCATCATCATAATCATCATCATAATCATCATCACAATCATCATCATAATCATCATGATAGTCATCATCATAACCGTCATCATAATCCTCATCATAATAGTCATCACAATCGTCATCATTATAGTCATCATAATCATCATCATAATCATCATCATAATCATCATCATAATCGTCATCATAATCGTCATCATAATTATCATCATAATCATCGTTATAATCATCATCATAATCATCATCATAATCATCATCATAATCATCATCATCATCATCATCATACTCATCATCATAATAGTCATCATAATCGTCATCATAATCATCATCATAGTCGTCATCATAGCCATCATCATAATAGTCATCATAATCGTCATCATTATAGTCATCATTATAGTCATCATAATCATCATCATAATCATCATCATAATCATCATCATAATCATGATCTTAATCATCATCATAATCATCATCATAATCATCATCATAATCATCATCATAACAGTCATTATAATCATCATCCTAATAGTCATCACAATCCTGATCATTATAGTCATCATAATCATCATCATAATCATCATCATAGTCACATCGTAATCGTCATCATAATCATCGTTATAACCATCATAATAATCATCATCATAATTATCAACATAATAGTCATCATAATTATCATTATATTTCATCATCATAATCATGAGCATAATCGTCGTCATAATCATGAGCATAATCATCATCATAATCATAATCATAACCCTCATCGTAATCATCATCATAATAGTCATCACAATCGTCATCGTTATAGTCATCATAATCATCGTCATAATCATCATCATAATCATTATCATAATCGTCATCATAGTCATCATCATAATAGTCATCATAATCATCATCATAAAGGTCATCGTAATCAGCATCATAATTATCATCATAATCGTCATCATAATCATTATCATAGTCATCATCATAATCATCATCATAATCATCGTCATAATAGTCATCACAATCCTCATCATTATAGTCATCATAATCATCATCATAATCATCATCATAATCATCATCATAATCATCATCATAATCATCATCATAACCGTCATCTTAATCATCATCATAATCATCATCATAACCGTCATCATAATCACCATCATAGTCATCATCACAATAGTCATCATAATAGTCATCATAATCATGAGCATAATCGTGAGCATGATCATCATCATCATTATCACAATCGTCAACATAACCGTAATCATAATCATCATCATAATAGTCATCATAATCGTCATCATAATCGTCATCATAATCATCATCATAATCATTATCATAATCATTATCATAATCGTGAGCATGATCATCATAATAATCATCATGATAATCATCACTATAATCGTCATCATAATAGTCATCATAATAGTCATCATAATCATCATCATAATAATCATCATCATCGTCATCATAATCGCCAGGATAATCATCATCATAATCGTCATCATTATCATAATCATAATCATCATCATAATCGTCATCATAATCATCATCATAATCATCATCATAATCATCATCATAATCATCATCGTAATAATCATCATAATCCCCATCATAATCATCATCATAACCGTCATCATAATCGTCATCATAATCATCATCATAATCAGTATCATAATCATCACTATAATCATCATCATAATCACCATCCTAACCGTCATCATAATCAGCATCATAGTCATCATCACAATAGTCATCATAATCAGCATCATAGTCATCATCACAATAGTCATCATAATCGTCATCATAATAGTCATCATAATAGTCATCATCACAATAGTCATCATAATCGCCATCATAATAGTCATCATAATAGTCATCATAATCATCATCATAATCATCATAATCATTATCACAACCGTCATCATAATCGTCATCATAATAGTGATCATAACCATCATCATAATCATCATCATAATCGTCATCATAATCACCATCATAATCATTATCAAAATCATCATCATAATCATCATCATAATCATCATCATAATCATCATCATAATCATCATCATAATCATCATCATAATCATCATCATAATCATGAGCATAATCATGAGCATGATCATCATAATCATTATCATAATCGTCAACATAATCATCATCATAATCAGTATCATAATCATTACTATAATCGTCATCATAATAGTCATCATAATAGTCATCATAATGGTCATCATAATAGTCATCATAATCATCGTCATAATCATCATCATAACCGTCATCATAATCAGCATCATAGTCATCATCATAATCGTCATCATAATCGTCATCGTAATCATTATCCTAATCGTCATCATAGTCATCATCACAATAGTCATCATAATCGTCATCATAGTCATCATCATAATAGTCATCATAATCATCATCATAATCATCATCATAATCATCATCATAATCATCATCATAATCACTATCATAATCATCATCATAATCATCATCATAATCACCATCATAATCATCATCATAATAGTCATCACAATCCTCATCATTACAGTCATCATCATCATCATCATACTCATCATCATAATAGTCATCATAATCGTCATCATAATCATCATCATAGTTGTCATCATAGGCATCATCATAATAGTCATCATTATAGTCATCATTATAGTCATCATAATCATCATCATAATCATCATCATAGTCATCATCATAATCGTCATCATAATCATCGTTATAATCATCATCATAATCATCATCATAATCATCATCATAATCATCATCATCATCATCATCATACTCATCATCATAATAGTCATCATAATCGTCATCATAATCATCATCATAGTCGTCATCATCATAATCATCATTATAATCATCATAATAATCATCATCATAATTATCAACATAATAGTCATCTTAATTATCATTATAATTCATCATCATAATCATTATCATAATCATTATCATAATCGTGAGCATGATCATCATAATAATCATCATGATAATCATCACTATAATCGTCATCATAATAGTCATCATAATCATCATCATAATAGTCATCATAATCATCATCATAATCATCATCATAACCGTCATCATAATCAAAATCGTAATCGTCATCATAGTCATCATCATAATCGTCATCATAATCATCATCATAATCATCATCATAATCATCACTATAAAAGTCATCATAATAGTCATCATAACCGTCATTATAATCAGCATCATAGTCATCATCATAATCATCATCATAGTCATCATCATAATCATCATCACAATTATGAACATAACCATCATCATAATCCTCATCATAATAGTCATCATAACCATCATCATAATCATCATCATGATCGTCATCATAGTCATCATCATAATAGTCCTCATAATCGTCATCATTATAGTCATCATAATCATCATCATAGTCGTCATCATAGCCATCATCATAATAGTCATCATAATCGGCATCATTATAGTCGTCATAATCATAATCATAATCATCATCATAATCATCATAATAATCATCATCATAATTATGAACATAATAGTCATCATAATTATCATTATATTTCATCATCATAATCATGAGCATAATCGTCGTCATAATCATGAGCATAATCATCATCATCATCATCATCATACTCATCATCATAATAGTCATCATAATCGTCATCATAATCATCATCATAATCATCATAATAATCATCATCATAATTATCATTATAATCATCATCATAATCATTATCATAATCATCATCATAATGATCG
The DNA here is from genome assembly GCA_947623535.1 of Coelioxys conoideus. Classification (NCBI taxonomy): domain Eukaryota; kingdom Metazoa; phylum Arthropoda; class Insecta; order Hymenoptera; family Megachilidae; genus Coelioxys; species Coelioxys conoideus. The sequence goes on along the minus strand of OX392458.1, from coordinate 17,678,014 downwards.
TCATAATCATCATAATAATCATCATCATAATTATCAACATAATAGTCATCACAATCCTCATCATTACAGTCATCATCATCATCATCATACTCATCATCATAATAGTCATCATAATCGTCGTCATAATCATCATCATCATCATCATACTCATCATCATAATAGTCATCATAATCGTCGTCATAATCATCATCATAATCATCATCATCATCATCATCATACTCATCATCATAATAGTCATCATAATCGTCATCATAATCATCATCATAATCATGACCGTAATCATCATCATAATCAATATCATAATCATCATCATAATCATCGTCATAGTCATTATCATAATCATCATCATAACCGTCATCATAATCAGCATCATAGTCATCATCGAAATAGTCATCATAATCATCATCATAATCATCATCATAATCATTATCATAATCATCATCATAATCATCATCATAATCATCATCATAATCATCATCATAACAGTCATTATAATCATCATCATAATCCTGAT